>BKCP01003558.1:705865-807860 GCA_008636005.1 Striga asiatica
ATATATTATTAAATATTTAATAAATATATTTAATATATTATTAAATATTCAATATATTATTAAATATTAAATATATATTTAACAATATAGAAATAATATTTATTTAATATAACAAATATTTAATATTTATTTAGTAAATATTATTTACTATATTTATATATATATATATATATATGTACATATATATATGTATATATATGTGTAGAAAATGAAGTTGGTATATATATAAGTGAATTCAAATATTTAACATAAATTGTGGTAGACCAAGTGGCACACATACACCCTTTATAGGTTAGGGGTTGCAGGTTCTATCCCCCTCCTTGTAGTGTTTTTGCTACATTTCCACGTAAGTGATGACTTGCCCTGTCAGCTTTCCGTTAACGGACGTTAAACCGTGTATCAAGTTGTCAAAAATTTAAAGGTTGTGTATTTTCCTGCCAAGGTTTGAAAGTTGTGATTAAATGGCCAATCAAGTAAAAGTCGTGTATTTTTCTGCTATTAAGCCTTTTTTTTTTATTATTAAGTCCCAGACCTTAGCGGCGCTAAGGTTCCTTAGCACCGCTAACCTCCTTAGTTGTTTGGCTCTGAAATGGTGAAACCCGCTATCAATATCTGCCGTAGCGGCACTGAGGCTCCTTACCGCCGCTAGTACCTGCTTCAGCCATTTTTTTTTATGTAATATAAATATAAATATACATATATATATATATACAAAAAGTACAAAAATGCTCGGTTTTTAGCTGGGAACTTGGCACACTTCTCGATTAAGGATACGCTGGTTCGTCGAGACTGATGGTCTCGACATATTGCTTTCCGAACTCTCCTTCAAAGTAAGGTTTGACCCTTTGCCCATTGACCACAAACACATCACCATTCGCCGGATTTCGGAGTCGGACAGCTCCAAGAGATAACACTTCATCAACAAGGTATGGACCGCTCCACTTTGATTTGAGCTTTCCCAGAAAGAGACGAAGTCGGAAGTTGAATAGGAGGACTTTCACACCGGGCACTAGGTTCTTTTGGACAATGGTCAAGTCATGAAGCTGTTTGACCTTGTCCTTGTCGATTTTGGAATTCTCGTAAGCCTTGTTCCTCAACTTCTCAAGTTCGGAGAGTTGCCACATCCGCTCTCATTTGGCTGCATCAAGATCAAAATTCATCTGCTTTATCGCCCAAAAAGCCTTGTGCTCGATCTCGACCGGAAGGTGGCATGCCTTTCCGTAAACGAGCCGGAATGGGCTCATCCCCAAGACTCCCTTGTAAGTTGTGCGTTGGGCCCATAGTGCATCATCAAGACGACTGGACCAATCCTTCCTGGACGAGTTCACCGTCTTCTCAAGAATGGTCTTGATCTATTTGTTGCTCGTCTCTGCCTGGTCCGAAGTCTGTGGATGGTGGTGGCCACCTTTTGTGAAATGCCATACTTCTTCATTAGCTTGTCAAAAGTTCGGTTGCAAAAATGTTTGCCTTCATCACTCACAATGGCCCGTGAAAATCCAAACCTGCTCAATATATTACCTCGCAAAAACTTGATAATCAAATTAGCATCACACGTCCTTGTGGGGATAGCCTCAACCCACTTGGACACGTAATCTACAACAAGAAGAACATATTTGAAGCCAAAAGACTTGGGAAATGGTCCCATAAAATAAATGCCCCATACATCAAATATTTCAACTTGAAGATTGTTAACTATTGGTATTTCATTTCTAGAACTAATGTTCCCAATTCTTTGACAACAGTCACAAGATTTGCTAAAATTATGAGCATCTTTAAAGAGAGAAGGCCAAAATAAACCTGATTGAAGAACCTCAAAGACGGTCTTCCGACCTCCAAAATGTCCTCCACACTGAAGCTCGTGGCAAAAAGCAAGGATATCCAGTTGCTCTTCTTCGGGCACACACCTCCGAAGGATCTCATCCTTTTCCACCTTGAAAAGGAATGGGTCGTCCCAAAAGTAACTCCTGCACATCAACACAAAACGCTTCCTCTCTTGGGAAGAGAGGTTAAACAACAAGACTCCATCCGATAAATAATTCACTATGTCTGCGTACCAAGGAACACTAGTCACTTCACTCACATGCTCATAGGGAAAACTATCATTAATATCAACATGTTCATGCAAAGTGAATGAATGATCAGAAGGAACAATGTGAGACAAGTGATCAGCAACAACATTTTCACAACCTTTTCTATCACGAATTTCTACATCAAACTCTTGCAACAATAAAATCCACTGAATGAGTCTAGGTTTCGATTGAGTCTTACTCAAGAGATACCTAAGAGACTCATGATCAGAATGAACAATCACTTTAGATCCCAAAATGTAAGATCTAAACTTTTCAAGAGAACATATCACGGCTAAAAGCTTTTTTTCAGTGGTATAGTTCAGTTGGGCACCGTTTAAGGTCAAACTAGCATAATAAATTACACGAAGTAACTTATCAACTCGTTGACCCAAGACGGCACCAACATCAAGGTTCGAAGCATCACACATAATCTCAAAAGCCAAGGACCAATCAGGAGCAATAACAATCGGTGCAGTCACAAGCTTATTTTTTAATTTATCAAAGACATCTACACATGCATCATCAAACACGAAAGGTACATCATTAGCAAGCAAGTGACACAAGGGCTGGATAATTTTTGAAAAATCGTTAATAAACCTCCTATAGAAACCAGCATGACCCAAAAAGCTTCTAACTCCTTTCACATTCATAGGAGGGGGTAATTTTTCAATCACGTCAATTTTCGCCTTATCAACCTCAATTCCACGATTCGATATCACATGGCCTAACACTACTCCACTAGTCACCATAAAATGACTCTTCTCCCAACTCAAGGTCAAATTAGATTCAATACATCTTTCAAACACACGAGATAAATTATGGAGACAATCAGAAAATGAAGTGCCAAAAATTGAGAAGTCATCCATTAATACCTGTAAGCAGTCCTCAAGCATATCAGAGAAAATGGAGAACATGCACCTTTGGAAGGTCTCGGGTGCATTGCATGGGCCGAATGGCATCCGCCTGAAAGCAAATGTGCCGAATGGGCACGTGAAGGTTTTTTTGGGCTGGTCTTCGGGCGCTATGGCTACTTGGTAGTAGCCAGAAAGTCCATCGAGAAAGCAATAGAACTGGTGGCCTGAGAGACGGTCGAGGATCTGATCGATGAATGGAAACAGGAAGTGATCCTTCTTTGTCACGGCATTGAGGCGCCGATAGTCTATACACATTCTCCACCCGGTAGTGATTCGGGTGGGGACCACATGGATTGGGCTGACCTACTCGCTGTCTGCCACTGGGTAAATGAGCCCTTCTGAATAGAGCTTGAGCACCTCCTTCTTTACAACTTCCATCATATTCGGGTTGAGCCGCCGCTGGCTATCCCGAAATGGCTTGCCAGCTTCTTCTAAGATGATCCGGTGCATGCATGTGGAAGGGCTGATGCCATTTATGTCTCCGAGGCTCCACCAATAGCCTTCTGATTCTTCTTAAGCACATCAATCCGTTCTTTCTCCTCATCACGGGAAAGCTAGGCAAAGATGATGACCGGCTTTTGCTTCTCGTCATCAAGGAATACGTACTTAAGGTGTCTGGGCAGCTCCTTCAATTCTAACGTAGGTGGGGCTATCGATTTGGGTTCTCCGGCTTCTATAAGTTCAACAGTCGGTTCTTCGTCATCTTTGAGGTCGGGTATTGACCTCTCTTCCAAGTCTTGCACGGTCATCTCTTCCATAAACGGGTCGGTTATATCAACGAGGGTGCACTCCTCCACAAAGTTCACTGAGGATGCAGACGTGGCTTCACAAACGGAAATGGATACTGACTCGCCCAAGACTGTCATGTTCAGGGTCCCATTCCTCACATCGATGAGGGTGTTGGTGGTGGCCATGAATGGTCTACCGAGAAGGATGGTATGGTCCTTCCCGTTCTCCTGTACGTCCCCCACATCTAGAACGACGAAATCCACCACGACAATAAGTCTTCCTACACGAACGAGGACATCTTCCACCACCCCCTTGGGATCTGCAAGCTGGAGGCATATACGGGTCGGCCTCAGGTCACCTAGGCCGAGCCGCTGAAAGATAGAGAACGGCATGAGATTGATTCCTGCTCTGAGGTCAATCATCCCCAATGCCTCCTTTCTGTTTTCGAGGGCTATTTGAGTCACGGAGCCCTCGAGGTCACGTTCCTTCTTGGGCAGGTCATGTTGCATTGCACTTGTTGCCTCATAAACTACCACCTTCTTCCCATCCCCAAATTGTCTCTTCTTTGTTACTAATTCCTTAAAGAACTTCACGTATGAGGGCATATTCTTGATCACATCTAGAAGTGGCAGGTTGACGTTGACCTTCGAGAGCATGCTGTATAGGTCTCGAAATTGCTGTTCCTACTTCTCATCTCGTAGTCGGCTCGGGAAGGGTATGCTTGGTTTGAAGGGGTTTGGTGACTTATGTAACATTGAGCCGTCCGTCTGCTTCATTGAATCAGCTTCTGTACTCTTCTTAGGGCTATCTTCTGCTCCCTTGGGCTGGTCGGTCGGCTTAAGGTCATCAAGTTTGGGCATTTCCACGTGGTTGTCTACCTCCTTTCCGCTTCTCAAAACCGTTATTGCTTTGGCTTCATTAGGCTGGTTGGGCAACTTCCTCTTATTTGAGTCGGACTCCATGTTCCCAACTCTCGTGGCAAGCTGGCCCAACTGTGTTTCCAAGCGTTTGATGGATGCATCGGTGTTCAAGCCCCTTTGCTAACTATTGGCCATAAACTGGAGAATTTTGTCCAGTTTGTCGTCTTGATTTAATGAGCTGGAACCGGCCCCTTGTGCTTGCACTCCTCCCATCGGACCCCTCGGTTGCTGCTGTTGAGGATAGTTTGGCCTCATCTGTTGTTAGGGGTTGAAGTTAGGGCGGGGTTGCTGCTGCATGAAGTTCTGTCGAGGTTGTTGCTGGGTGTTGTTGTTGTTGGACCACGAGAAGTGTGGGTGGTTTCTCTACCCCGAGTTGTATGTGTTGGAAAAAGGGTCATTGGTTGGTCGGTTCTGGTACCCTTATAGGGAGCTGGCGTCTGCATATTGCTCACTGAAATCTGGGTCGAATGCCGAGGGACACACCTCAGACCTATGCCCTTGAACTCCACACGCTCCACACAACTCTACAACCATGGTATGAATTAGCTGGCCTCCCTTTGCATTCAGTAGCCGCATCTGCTCCGTGAGCTCGGCTATCTGATGGGCCATCTTGTCTCGCCCAGAAGATACTTCGTTGACCACGGCCCTCTTCCCTATACTGCTCTTTTGAGATGAGTTAGAACTCATCGCCTCAAAAATATCATTCATCTCCTCGGCCGTCTTTGCCAAAACATCTTTACCGGTCGTATTGTCCACCATGTACTGGAGATTCTGGTGGAGAGAGTCATAAAAGATGTTCAGTAACAAGGCAGATGGGAAGTTATGATGTGGGCACTGTCTCTGAAGGTCTTTGAAGCGCTCCCACGCCTCAGGAAGTGGCTCGTTCGGTTGTTGGGCAAATGAAACGATTTGGGACCGAAACTCCTGCGTCTTCTGATGGGAGTAGTATTTCTCAATGTACTTGGTGTACACTTGCTCCCAAGTGGTGAGGGAGTCGGGAGCAAGTGTAATAAACCAAGCTTTGGCCCGTCCTTGAGTGTTTCGGGGAAACACCTCATTTTCAGCTGGTCCTCGTTCAGGTTATGGAGAGGAAAAGTCTGGAGGACATTATAGAACTCCCAGATGAAATGGAGTGGGTCCTCGTTGGGTAAACCCTAGAAAGATGGCAGCTTGTTGTAGTGGACTTTTTTTAGTTCGTAGTTCCGAGCTGCTGTCCCCAGCCGGATGCATGAAGTCACCGGCCCGATTACCGGTTGAGCTAAATCACGAAGAAGATGACGAGGTGGGTTATTTACTTCCTCGTCACCGTTGTTTGCCATGTCTCCTTGACTATCTGAGTCTCGGTTGGCTGAGTCTGAAGATTCAGGGGCAAGGTTAGCCAACAAGTCTTGTAGATCCCTCTGGATGGATTCGTTGTTCGGGATGATTACACGACCACTCCTGGTACGCATAAATAAAAACAACAAAAACGTCACGGGCACCAGATAGATAATTGAGAGACAAAGAAATCTAAATAAGAAAATGAAACGAAAAGAAACACAAAAGCAAGAAATCATAGAAAATAAGATAAACACTGAAAACAAAATGAATAGGTGCACAAAATAAGTCCTAAACATTCCGTGGCAACGGCGCCATTTTTTTGTAGTTATTTTTACCGGAGTAGAATCGAAAGACTCGAACACCGGGTCGTGTCTCAAGGAAAGTCAGCCGGATTACTTTGTACGGATATTCAGTCACATGAAAAGGGAAAATAATCCTAAACACTCTAATTCAAATGGTTGGTTTTGATTATCAACTATGCGATTAACAACTAATGATACTCGATCAAGCAATTTCAATTTCACACCCCAAAACACAATTCAAATAATGATAAAAGGGACTAGGGTGTCGGGGAAAATCGTTTTCGGTTCTCAATACATTAAACGGCAATCGATCACTCGGCTAAGGAACTCGAAAAACCCACTCATTCAGAGATTCATTCTCAATAACTCACGTAACAAGAGAATAAACGTAAACGATCAATTATCGAATCAATTAGCACATAGACAATACGTTTCCGAACAAGTCTATTCTAAACGAGCCTAGATCGATTGATTCCTCCCCTTTCGGTTATAAAATCGATTAAATAGATTAAGATAGTGATCAATCATCCAACCCTAGGTTCAAAACAACTCGAATAGATTGAGCAATCAACATACACACAAACGAAATTGAATCGGAACAATTATCCCCTAGCCCTAGTTAACTAATTTAGCTACTCATCATTGATTCAACAACGAAATACACATCAATCAAAGCCATCATCATCATAGATAAAATGAAAAAGAAAGCTTACTACTAAATACGAATCCAATGTCGAATAACAATGAGCAATCCAAATCCAAAAGCCTAATCTTGAAGTTTTCACTACCCAAGATCAAATCCAAGTGAAAGATAAGAGAAAACTGAGTTCTGGAGTGAAAAATATGAAAAACAAAGTCTGAGGATCCCAACATTTCCCCTAGGTTCGATATTAAAAACTCCTCCAATTCAAAATCCAAGAAAATCGCGGCTGTTACAAAACAGAACTTAGCGGCGCTAAAGTGCCTTAGCGCCGCTAAAGTATCTTAGCTGTTCGGACCAGCCATCGGTAAGAAATGTAGCGCCGCTAGCCTTATTAACCTTAGCGGCGCTAAGGCCCTGGGAGGTCCAAAAGTTGCTTTCCTTCGGCTCGCGTGCTCGGCTTGCGTTGCTCGGGTACTGCCCGAGCTGAAAACTCGACCTCTGCATGTTTGGTCACATAAACTGGCGGAACGACCTGAAACCACCAAAATCGGAAAAAACACGAGAAGCAAGGAAAGTGGAGAGAAAACCAAAGAAAATGCTAAACATACCAAAATAAATATAAAACACGAGAAACAACTAAACGGACCGGTAAGACCTAAGAAACGAGGAATACACGTAAAACATAAACAAAAATAGCAATAAAAATGGGACAAACAGGACCTCATAACCTCGCGGCAGGTAGAAAAGGAGGTCGTGTTTAAGACCCATGGACTTGAGAGCCATAGAATAAGAGTGGAATGAGTCCTTCATGGATTGAAGGTGTATATAGCTATGGTTTCTTGGATCCTAGAGCCATGGTGAGTTAAGAAATTAGATATGAGAGTATCACTTTTCTAATCAGGACTATTTTGGGGAACAAGCTACTCTGGGTATATAAGGGTAACCATTGTCTTTTACTTCAGATATTACACACACGCATTGCTATGATATACAAATAATACACTCTCAAACATATAATAACTTGAGGGTCAGAGTGTCTACGCCGGGACTGTTAGAGTAGGGTACCCGGCGTTCCAATCTAATTGGACGTATTCTACTTGTAAATACAGTCTATTGGAATTATATTATGAATAAGGCATTTCTTTATCTTAAGAGAAAGCATTTATCTTATAATTGCACTTAAGATAAAATCCCTAGATCACTTATGGTTATAAGGTATGGTTGCGCATAGAGATGGTGATCATGGAACATACCTTGAAAGCCGTGATCTTAAATACAGTTCCAAGTCGATGGATGTTTCGAGATGGGATATCGAATAATCCATAAAAGACTTGCACATAGTTTGTATACTGGTTGGACAAGAATGTTGCATTCCATCAACATTAGCGTAAGACGTAAGTACATTTATGTGGGTGCTTGTTAGAGAACAATTTCACTGAACATGACCGTATGAAAATTCTTAATGAAAAATTTATTCAGTCGAATAAGAATTTTCATGTTACAATAGTACATGACTAATCCTAAGACTTGAGGCACAATGGTAACTTTGTGCATATTACATTCTACTTTGATTTATCCTTTTGGTAGCTAGCACTATCGTTTAAAGGGATAAGTTGGGTATTATGTTAATATGTATGGAAGTTTGTTAGTGGCCAATAAAGGATTCGACACTTATGAAGATAAGTGAATTTCCTATGTGTTTCATAGTTATTAATCCAAAGTCCTTGGCCAAGGCAGAGATGAATAGTGATTCATAACCGGGTTAATAAACATGAAATAGAATCATAGTTATTAAGTCAATTTGGGTTTCGACAAAATCATACCCAAGACTTAATCGGGAAATTAGATGTCGAAAGGATTTTACATGTATGGAGTTGTAATCGGAATAGGTTTACTCGCTATTCACTTAATACTAGATTCATGCTACTTGCTAGGTGTTACCATGATATGTGGGTTCATAAATTAAAGGGTTAATTCATGAATAAGAGTTAATAAGATTTAACTCAAATTACAAAGTGTTGTAAACCCACTACTAGTATTAAGGTGAACCTAAAAGGTCACACTAATTATGAACAAAGGTAAAGATTGTATTTCTAATGGTTAGAATTAATTGATAAATATCTAATTTGATTAGATATCAATTAAAGGAATATATTAATCAATAAGATTGATTAATTACATTTTGGATATTACTTTAGTAATTAAGGTAATTACTAAATTAATAAAGTTGAATTTTAAAATAGGATTTTAAATTTCAAAATCCAAAATAATAATAATATGATTATTATAATATTGGGAAAATGATATAATAATAAAGTCTTGAGAAAGATTCTCAAGATTTATTATCCAATTATTATTTATATCTTTAAATATGATTTAAGGACTAAAATAATAAATATGATTATAATAAAATGGTTGTTGATGGTTGTTTGAACTACTTAACATATCTTATTATTTTCAAAGTCAAAAGTTAGTAAATACTATTTAAATAAAATTTGATTTTATTTAAATATTACTAAATGTTGATTATTTTATGCTAAAATGTTTAGTATAAATATGTGCAAAATGGTTTTGCATTTAGTGAGCTTTTGATCCTAAATTTCTAAGTGTTAGAAAGAGAAGAAAGTGTTCTTCATAAAACTTCAAGAAAGAGTTCTTAAAATTCCCAAATAAAATTCATAAATATTCCTATACAAGAAAACCGAGTCTTTTCTACTAGCGAAGGAAAGTCGTCGGAACCGGGCTTCATAGGGTGGATACGTTTAGAGGGAAGACACTTGGATTCCTCTAGCGAGTAACCTCAAGTCGTTGAAGTTACAACCGGGAACCGATTCCCTCATCCATCATCAATAGTGAAGGACTTCAAGACATTCGGTAAATATTTTTACTAGTATTTACTTTATAGTAACAAATCAAAATTTGTATATGATGCATGTTTTAAAGATGACGATCAGTTAATTCGCAATTAGTATGTACGGGTGTTGTATTTATACGATAAATACTTACTTTAAAAATTTTAAATTCTGCTGCTTACATCCCGTACGGTACTATCGAACCCAACAGTGGTATCAGACCCACGGTTATCATCTTTAAAACAGATTTTGATTTGTTATTGCTTATAAGATAAGCAAGATAATTAAATGTTTATGAGATAAATATTTTAATTATAAAATAAAAAAAAAAAAAAAATTCTTCATTAGATGAATGATTTAGGGATGATCATGAGCCTCATATTTAATATGATTGAATGTATGTTTTCAGTCGCGAGTCGCGACTTAATTAAATAAAAAAAAAAAAAAATATTCATTAGATGAATGATTTAGGGATGATCATGAGCCTCATATTTAATATGATTGAATGTATGTTTTTCATTTTCAATGTGATTGAATGAATGAATGGATGTTTAATTATGTTTTTCGATATGATTAAAGAAATGCAATTTATCGAGACCTGCGAGTCTCTTGAGATAAAATTTGTAAAATTTTAAATTTTGTATCGTTAAAGATTAGATCAAGGTGGAGACCGTTCGATGACAAAGGCCCACGCATGTGTGGGTAATTTTACAAGTTGTAATCTCGAAGGCCTGTGCTTGTACGGGTAGATAGAATAAATGTAATAGAAGTAGTTCTATTATTTGTTTTATCACGTACATATGCATAGATCCATTTTGGCTCGAATGGATCGAATAGGAAAGGACATGATCATCCCACCATGCATTAGATGTATGTTAGGTTTATTTACGCTTTCGTTTCATTAGATGACTGAAACTGGTAAATAAACGTAAAGATGGTAATCGATGAGATCAAGGAACCCAAACGGATTAATTTGATTAATTCCATATCAAATCAATAATGGATAAAAATAAGTTGGAACTTATTAATCCAGGCCTTCCATCAAAAGTAGATGACATGAGATGCTACGATGTTTTATCATTGGCCACGAGTCGTGGGATGATTCTATGTCGAAAGCTGTGAACTCTATTAAATATATTGATATTCGTGAGACGGATTCCTCTTTGTGTTGGCCATGAGTCGTGGGACACTCTGGTGGGCCGTTATCATGAAAGTTTTGATGGGTTTGATTTGACACCGAGTAATATATATGGAGTCATAAAATTGAGGTATATAAGGAAAGGTGAGGCAAAACATCTTGAAGGTTGTATAGAGATACAATTGTCAAAAAGTTGACTACCGATAAAATTGTTTCATGGTGGCATCATAAAATTGGGACATGAAATATTTTTATTGGACTTCAAGCCCACTATGAAAATAATGATTTTCATAATTATAATGAGGTTCTAATTAAATTAGTGGGAGACATTTAATGTTAAAGACCTAATATTAAATGAATATAAATTCCATAGTCTAATTATTTTCTGCTTCGTTTGTTATTTTTGTAGATCAAACTACTAAAATGGCTAAGAATCCAATCGCGAGTATCCTTGATCATAATAAATTAACTGGTCCCAACTTCAATGATTGGTTGAGGAACCTAAAGATTGTTCTTCAGTCTGAGAAGCGAGAGTATGTTTTGGAAACAGCTCCTCCTCCTCCACCGGAGGATCAGACTGCTGAAGAGTATGGAGCCTACTTGCGTCATGTTGATGACAATCTCCAAGCTCGGTGCTACATGCTAGCATCAATGTCTAATGAGCTACAGAGACAGAACGAATTACTGAATAATGCTTCTGAAATCCTAACTCACCTGCAAGAGTTGTATGGTGATCGGACGCGACAAATTAGATATCAGATATCTAAAGAGCTTTTCAGGTGTCGTATGACCGAGGGCTCTTCAGTTCATGATCATGGACTGAAGATGATAGCTCTTGTGGAAAGACTCGAATCACTTGGAGTCATTATGGATAATGAACTCTATGTGGATTTATTGTTGCAATCTCTGCCAGCGTCATTCGATAACTTTGTCGTTAACTACAACATGCATAATATGGAAACTGATCTTCCAGGATTATTAAACATGTTGAAGACGGCTGAGTCCACCATTAAAAAGGACAAGCCGGTACTTCTTGTTGGATCCACTTCCGGATCAAAGGCTACTAAGTCTAAGAAAAGGAAGAGGAAGGGAAAGGTTCCCAATAAGCCCAACAAGAAGGCATATAATGATAAAGGGAAGAACAAACAGAAGGTTAATTCTCAGGCCGATCATGAATGTTTTCATTGTGGCAAAACTGGGCACTGGAAGAGGAACTGCAAGGAGTATCTTGCTAGTCTGAAAAGTTCAGGTATTTATTTTGTTGAAGTTAACTTGTCTGTTAACGATTCTTCTTGGGTATTGGATACCGGCTGTGGCTCACATATTTGCAATGATTTGCAGATGATGGCAAGAAGTAATATGCTAGATGGTGAAGAAACAATCCTAAGGATGGGCAATGGGGCAAGAGTTGCTGCTAAAGCTATTGGGACTGTTTATCTAGCATTGAATAATGATGTAAAGATTTGTCTATCAAACTGTTTGTATGTTCCGGATTTAATAAAAAACATTATTTCTATTCCAATATTGGATAAGGAAGGTTTTAAGTTTGTCATTGAAAATGGAAAATGTTCTATTTTCAAAGACACAACTTTTATTTATTCTGGAAATTTGACAAATGGGTTGTATACCATTACACCACAAAGTCCCATCCTAACCATTCAACAAAATAAAAGGAAATTAGATAATCATAGTTCATTCACAATTTGGCATGCTAGATTAGGTCATATATCCGAAAAGCGGATTCACAAATTGGGACCTAAACTCGACCTTAGGGGAGAGGATAGGTTGCCTACATGTGAGTCATGTCTTAAAGGTAAAATGACTAAATCACCATTTGTTGGACAAGTGGAGCGAGCTAAAGGTTTGTTGGATTTGATCCATACAGATGTTTGTGGACCACTAAACGTTAGTGCAATGGGGAACTATCACTATTTCATAACCTTCACTGATGATTATTCACGGTATGGTTATGTTTACCTATTGAGGTACAAATCTGAAGTATTTGAAAAGTTCAAAGAATTCAGAAATGAAGTGGAGAAACAAATTGGTAGAAATATTAAAGTTCTTCGATCAGATCGAGGAGGTGAATATTTGACTAATGAGTTTCTTGATTATTTAAAAAGAAAAGAAAAAGAAAAGCTAACCAACACAGTGACAAGTCACTGTGGTCCACGAAGAGGAGGAGGAGGAGGAGGATAGGGATGGCCGGTGCCGGAACTCCACTGGGCGAACTGCGCATCCCACTGGGTCTGCCATGCCTCGGTAGCCTGAAAGCGGAGGTCGGCGCTGTCGAACGGGGCACTAATGTCGCGCATGTCCCAGTCCTAGCGGTCCGAACGCCATCCACCACGGAGGAGGCTGGGACCACCAAGTGGGCGGTGCAGACGTACCCGCTGGTCGCTGCTGCGAACGGGTGGTCCGTGGCTCTCGGGAATCTGCCTCCGAGGTCGGTTGCCAATCAACAGGAGGCGGAAGGCGATGGTCCTCGTCGATATGAGCTTGATCGTGCTCTATCTCCTCCGTCTCGTGTGTATCCTCGGTCTCCTGCTGAGGACGAGACGATCCTGCTTGAGCCTTGGAAGCGGCCGCCTTCACCTTGTTCCCATAGGTAGGGGTGTTCACGGTCCGGATTGGTCCAGTTTTAGCCCAAACCATGACCAAACCGGACCTAACGGTTAATTTTTTTTCTTGTCCATAACCGGACCGGTTTTATTTTTTAACCGACCACAATCCGGACCGCATTAGACGGTTCGGTTTGGCGGTTAATAGGTTAAATCCAAAATCCTTGTTTTGGGCCTTTAATTTTTATGTTTTTCATTTTGGGATTAATTTTTATTTTTCAATTTTGGGCCCAAAAGAGATTATTTGGGCCTAAAAATTAAGAAAACAATAATAGTGAAATAAAAAATACACAATTCGTCCCATAAGCATAAAAATACACATTTCGTCCCAAAAACATAAAAATACAAAAATGATGAAGATTAAATTATGTAAACTGAACCCAAGCAAGCATTCATTTTTCAGTCAGTTTATACATCTGAAATAATAAGAGCAAAGCATTCATAGTAAATGTATTGTATTTGTCGGCCATAGTGAATGACCGATTGTATATATATATTATAGTTTCTTAATATTTACCGGTCTGGTTTGGTTAAACCTGTGGTTTTCTGCAGGTAATCCGTTAACCAGACCGGTTATTCTGGATTTTTAAAAACATTAACCACCGGATATTTTAAGACTTTTTTAACTGACCATTTAACCGATTCGCGGTCCGGATTGACGGTTTTTTTCGGTTAAAACCGGACCATGAACACCCCTGCTCATAGGTGATGTAGGTCTGGCGCTGTGTCTAGGCTACAAAAGTGTGCTGATCCTGGATTAGACCGGAATGAGACAGCTCGTGAGAGTCAATGAACCGCATACTAGTAGGAGGGCTGCCAGACGCCTCCGGGTGAACTTTGAAGTGCAAAGCCAGAGCGGTCACTATATGACAAAAGCAGGCTGCCACTCTCTTGTTCCCCATGGTCACTGACGCAGGGGCGTGCTTGGACCACGGCTAACGGAAAATATAGCGTTGATGGTAGGTCGGATAGACGAACGGGCGTTGAACAGAGCGCAGGGGCGCGAATCGGTCGGACACGGTGCACGGGCACACACTCCGTGGCTCGGTTCTAACGATCAGACGAGAATGCGACATGTGTGCAGGATGACGGTACGCGTTTATAATGAGGCAAGGAACTTGTGAATCTCTTAAAAGGCTTGGAAACCAGAGCACTTAATCATCAAAGATGCAGTGACAACTTGGCTTACATACCTTGATGCTCAAGGAATTTGATAGTGAGGCATGAAGATGAGGACTCTTCTCGGACTTATGTCAGTGGTTGAGGTCCTCGTTTTTATGATGTATTTTTTCTATTTGTCTTTGTACTGCTTTTATTAACATTTCTGTATTCTGTGTGCATTTGGAGGTCGCAACTTATGATGCTGCCTCTCATTTGTGTTTCTAGTCTTTGGTTTCTTGTCTAGGCTACAAGGCGTGGCACTCTTCCTTAAAAATATCCAACATATCTCGGTCATTCCGCTTGAGCATAGCCCACAGAAGGGCGAGGTCAATCTGAGTGACTTTGTTGCCTTCCTTCTTCCCGAAGGCACCATAGCACAAAAACTTGTGCATCACAGCTACAACACCGTCCTCAATAATGCTATTAGCCATGCCATGTGAGTCCCACACCGTGTCGTGAGAAAGCAGATGCCAGAAACTAGCAGTAGACATTCCTTCATTCATCCTAGCGCCGCCACGGTGGAATCCCACGACGTTTTGCATGATGTCGACAGTGATGATCCTCTCTGTCCCAAGTAGACAGCACGTCATGTAGTCCTCGGTCGTCGGGATCGCAAGTGTACTGAAGAACTCGAGTGTGAGGTTTCGGTATGTCAGGTGGACCAAGCGGGCGTAAGTCTTCAAGCGCAGTGCGTCAAGGTAGGACTCGATGGTCCCTAAAATTCCAAGATCGGAGAGGAAGGCGAAGTCGAGTGTCTTTGATTTCAAGTCATCCTTCTTCGCGAGCCGGGCATAAACCTCCCTCTCTCATTCTGAGAGAATAATAAAGGGGGCATTGTATTCGGCCCATAAATAGACCGGCTCGTCCCGAGAGGAAGAGGATTCCCCGACAGTCTTCTTACGTTTGTTACCGGCTCCTTTCTTCACCATATTGAACGAGAAGGTCTCTTAGGGAATTTGTCGAACACGTCGTAAGCACAAATGAAAGGGGAAAGTATTGGATGCAATCAACAACGTGGGAACCTGAAATAACTCCAACCTCAACTCAATGCTTCTCAATCCAACCCAACCTAAACAACTCAAGTATGCCACAAAATAGTAAGAATTACGAGTACCGGGTGGTGAAACTTGAATATGCCGCGGGAGAGCTTGAAGAAGCGGAAGCTGGGCGGAGTGGTGCTGGTTGGAAGGGCGTTGCTGCTGGCTGGAGATGAGCAGTCGACGGCAGTGATGGGCCGGAATTGATGATGGCTGGTCGTCAGCGGGCAGTCAGAAATCAGAGGAGACGGCTAGGGTTCCAGTGGAAGTTGAAGTTGAAGATGACGGTTTGGCCGCTGGCGATGTGGTGCCGAGAGACGGTGGTCAGAGGTCGAAACGGTGGGCCAGAGACGGTGGTCTGAGAAATTGAAGGTGAGGGCTTACGATTGGAAAAGAGTGAAGGTGAGGTCGGAGACGGTGGTTTGTCGCGAGGGAAGAGAGTGAGCGGCTGATGAAGTGTCGCCGGAGGTGGAGGACGCCGGTGTCGGAGTTGTGGACGGAACACTGAGAGATGGCTGGTCGGAGGTCACAATTGACGGGGAGGTGCTAGGGTTCCTGTATTCCCATCGCGAGAGGGCAGAGAGTGAGGTGCGAGGGAGGGTGCAATTGACACGAATTCACCGGTGAAGGAGGGTCGCCGGAGATTGGAATCTCCCGATGGTGGAGGGTCGGCGATGTGCAAGTGAGGTTTTCTTTGGTCGCGAGGTGCTGCTATCGCGAGAGAGAGATAGGTTTTTCTGCAAAACAAAACGACGGTTCAGATTTAAATAACGGGTAAGTTGCGACTCGCGACATTGCTTCGCGAGTCGCGAAAAAAACTGAGTGCGGCACCTTTTTTTTGTGGGGATACTCGCGACAGCTTCGTGAGTCGCGACTTCAGTGTCGCGAGTTGCGATATTGTGCCGCGAGTCGCGGAAAAAACTAGAATCGATAGACATTTCTCGTGGGGATACTCGCGACTCGCGACATAGACTCGCGAGTGGCGAAAAACCATTTTTTTTATTTATATGGAATAATAGTATATATACACATAGTAGAATAAATGCTTTGTTTTAAGCTGGGAGCTCGGCATTGATGCCTTAGATCAAGGATACGCTGGGTCGCCGAGACTGATGATCTCGACATGGTACTTCCCGAACTCCCCATCAAAGTATGGCTTCACTCGTTGTTCGTTAACCACAAATAACTCGCCATTAGCTGGATTGCGAAGTCGAATGGCCCCAAAAGACAACACAGCATCAATAACATATGGACCACTTAACTGGGACTTCAGTTTTCTCAGAAAAAGACGGAGTCGGGAATTGTACAGAAGAACACGCATGCCCGGTACCAGCTCCTTTCTGACTATATGGGCATCATAGAGTCTCTTCACCTTGTTTTTATAATTCTTAGCATTCTCATATGCCTCGTTCCTCCTTTCTTCTAACTCCGATAGTTGCAATAGTCTAGCTTTTCCGGCTGCATCTAGATCAAGGTTCGTCTTCTTAATGGCCCACAAGGCCTTATGCTCAATCTCCACCGGTAGGTGACAAGACTTCCCATAGACGAGTATGAAAGGGCTCATTCCCAAGACGCCCTTGTATGTTGTTCACTGGGCCCACAAAGCGTCGTCGAGCCGGCTCGACCAATCCTTCCTTGAAGAATTGACCGTTTTCTCTAGGATAGTCTTGATTTGCTTGTTGCTCGTCTCTACTTGACCCGAAGTTTGTGGATGGTAGGGGGTAGCTACTTTGTGAGAAATTCAATACTTCTTCATCAGTTTCTCAAAGAGCTTGTTGCAGAAGTGCTTCCCCCCATCACTCACTATTGCTCTTGGGAACCCAAACCTGCTCAATATATGGCCTTGCACAAACTTGATCACAACATTAGCATCACATGTCTTTGTGGGGATAGCCTCAACCCACTTAGACACGTAATCTACAGCAAGCAAGATATACTCATAGCTACTAGACTTAGGAAATGGTCCCATAAAATCAACGCCCCAGACGTAAAAGATTTCGACTTGAAGGTTATTAGTCAGGGGCATCTCATTTCTACGACCTATATTCCCAGTTCTTTGGCATCTATCACAAGAACGGCAGAAAGTATGAGCATCTTTGAAAAGGGTAGGCCAAAACAAACCTGACTGTAGAACCTTGAAGCCGGTCTTCTGGCCGCCAAAGTGGCCACCACAATGAAACTCATGGCAGAATGTAAGGACATCGACTTGCTCCTTTCCTGATACAAATATTCTAAGCACCTTGTCCTTCTCTATCTTGAAAAGAAACGGCTCATCCCAGAAGTAGTCCCTACACATAGAAACAAAATGCTTTCTCTTTTAGGAAGAGAGGTCAGGTTGTAGTTCTCCACAACATAAGTAATTCACAATGTCAGCATACCAAGCACTTTTCGACACTTCATGCGCATGCTCGTAAGGAAAATTATCATTAATAGAATGATGCACAATCAATGAAGATGATGAGTCAGATGGGACTATTCGTGACAAGTGATCAGCAACTACATTCTCAGAACCTTTTCTATCTCTAATGTCAACATCGAACTCTTGCAGTAACAAGATCCACCAGATGAGCCTCGGTTTAGATTGAGTTTTGCTTAAAAGGTACTTCAAAGCCGCATGGTCTGAATGAATAATTACCTTAGATCCCAAAATGTAAGATCTAAATTTTTCAAGCGAAAAGACCACGGCTAGAAGTTCCTTTTTGGCGGTGGTATAATTCTGTTGGGCCCCATTAAGAGTCAAACTAGCATAATAAATCACTATAAGATACTTATCAACTCGTTGACTCAAAACGGCGCCCACTGCAAGGTCAGATGCATCACATATAATTTCAAAAGGAAGTGACCAATCACGGGCAATAACAATTGGGGCACTCACAAGCTTGTTCTTTAATTCATTAAAAGCACTCAAGCAAGCATCATCAAAAATAAATGGCACATCCTGAGCAAGCAAGTGGCATAATGGTTGACTAATTTTCGAAAAGTCTTTAATAAAACGCCTATAAAACCCCACATGCCCCAAGAAACTCCTAGTCCCCTTAACATTCACAGGAGGGGGAAGTTTTTCAATAACATCTACCTTAGCCTTGTCTACCTCCATCCCCCTACTAGAAACAACATGGCCTAAAACAACTCTACTCCTAACCATGAAATGACTTTTCTCCCAACTCAAAGTTAAATTAGACTCATTGCAACGTTCAGGGACACGAGATAAATCATGGAGAAAATGAGAAAATGGATCACCAAAGATAGAGAAGTCATCCATAAATACCTGTAGACAGTCCTCAAGCATATCCGAGAAGATGGAGAACATGCACCTCTAAAATGTACCCGGTGCATTGCATAGGCCAAAGGGCATCCGTCTGAACAAGAAGGTGCCAAAGGGGCACATGAAAGTCGTTTTTGGCTGATCCTCAGGTGCTATGGCCACTTGGTAGTAGCCGGAGAGTTCATCCAAAAAGCAGTAGAACTGATGGCCCGAGAGACGGTCAAGGATCTGGTTAATAAACGGCAACCGGAAATGATCCTTCTTCGTCACCGCATTCAGCCGCCGATAATCAATGCACATGCATCACCCGATAGTGATGCGGGTGGGGACCAACTCCTTCTTATTGTTTTTTTACCACGGTTATGCCACCCTTCTGAAGCACCACATGAATTGGGCTGACCCACTCACTACTCGCCACCGGATAGATCAACCCTTCAGAAAAAAGCTTCAACACCTCTTTCTTGACTACCTCCATCATATTCGGGTTTAGCTGACGTTGGCTATTCCAAAAGGGTTTGGCTCCCTCCTCCAAGATAATCCGGTGCATGCATGTAGAGGGACTAATCTCCGTGATGTCTCCTAAGCTCCACCCGATTGCTTTCTGGTTCTTCCGTAGCATGGCTATCAGCTTCTCTTCTTCCTCACGGTCAAGCTCAGCAAAGATGATCATCGGCTTCTGTTTAGCATCATCCAAGAAGACATACTTAAGGTGCTTGGGCAGCTTCTTAAGCTCAAGTGTGGCCTCAGCTCGGGAATGACCTTTTCCCACTTCAAAGAGTTCAACTATATGCTCATCCTCATCCTCGAAAACCAGAATCGATACTTCCTCGAACACATGAAGTACCATCTCATCAACAAAGGGGTCGGCTAGATCAATGAAAGCACACTCTTCTACGAAATTAACCGAGGTTGCAGACATGGCTCCTCGAATGGAAATAGACACCGACTCCCCCAAAACAGTCATATTCAGGGTCCTGTTCTTCACATCGATGAGGGTATTAGTAGTCGCCATGAAAGGTCTCTCGAGAAGAATGGTGTGATCCTTCCCATTCTCGTGAACATCTCCAACATCTAAGACAACAAAATCAACTGGAATGATAAGCTTACCCACCTTCATGAGAACATCCTCGACTATCCCCTTCGGATACCGGATGGAACGGTCCGCCAATTGGAGGCACATGCAGGTTGGTTTCAACTCCCCAAGATCGAGCCTCTAAAAAATCGAGAAGGGCATGAGGTTTATTCCGGCTCCAAGGTCAAGCCTCCCCGAAGCTACCTTCCCGTTTCCCAAGGCTATCTGAATTATGAATCCACCAGGCTCACGTTCTTTCTTGGGCAAGTCGTGCTGCATTGCACTTGCCACCTCATACACAATCACTTTCTCGCCATCCTCGAACTTTCACTTCTTCGTCACTAAGTCCTTAAAGAATTGTCCATAGGATGGCATATTCTTAATCACATCAAGGAGGGGTAAGTTAACATTTACCTTGGAGAGCATGCTGAAAAGATCCCGAAACTGCTTCTCCTGCTTCTCGTTTCTAAGTCGGTCCAGAAAAGGATTGTGCGGCTTGAATGGATTTCGTGACTTGTGTAGTACGGGATCGTCTGTCACCTTCCCGGCCTCTCCTTCATTGATCTTCTCTGCATCTGTCCCCTCACTTTCAGGTTCTTTGGTCACCTCTTGATCCTCGGGCCCGGGCATTTGCACCTTGTTGTCCACTACCTTCCCGCTTCTGAGAACCGTGATGGCTTTAGCTTGCTCGGTTTGGCTAGGCAACTTTCTTTTGTTAGATTCGGTCTCCATGTGCCCGACCCTAGTGGCCAGTTGGCCCACTTGTGTCTCAAGACGCTTGATGGATGCATCTTGGTTCATGATAAACTAGAGGATCTTGTCGAGCTTGTCATCTTGGAGGGAAGAACTTGGCCCAGCTCCCAGTGCTTGCATACCGACTACCGGTCCTCTCGGCTGCTGCTGCTGCTGCTGGTGGTAGTTCGGACGGGGAATGAAGTTGGGTCGAGGTTGCTGCTGCATGAAATTCGGACGGGGTTGCTGGAGGGAGTTCGTGTTGTTGGACCAGGAGAAGCTGGGATGATTCCTCCATCCTGGGTTGTACGTGTTTGAAAACGGGTCATTGCCAGGCCGGGCTTGGTATCCCTGTAAAGCGCTGGCATCTGCATACTGCTCACCGAACTCCTGATCGAAGGCTGAAGGGCACACTTCAGACCTATGCCCTGGGACTCCACATGCCCCACACGTGTCAATGGCCATGGTCTGAACCAGCTGAGCTCCTCGTGCGTTAAGTAAACGCATTTGCTCTGTGAGCTTGGCTAACTGTTGGGCCATCACATTGTTGCCCTGGTCGACCTCGTTTACTATCACTCTCTTCCCTCGGCTGCTCTTCTGCGACGAATTCGTGCTCATCATCTTGAAAATGTCAAACATCTCTCCAGTCGTTTTTGCTCTTATATCTCCTGCCGCCGCATTGTCAACCATATACTGCAAGTTCTGATGGAGGGAGTCGTAGAAGTAGTTGATTAGTAGCCCCGGAGAGAGGTTGTGATGAGGGCACTGCCGCTGGAGATCCTTGAACCGCTCTCAAGCCTCGTGAAGAGGCTCATTCGATAGTTGAGCAAAGGAGACGATTTGGGACCGGAGCTCCTGGGTCTTCTGATGGGAGTAGTACCTCCCAATGAACTTCGTGTATACTTCTGCCCAAGTAGTTAGTGAATCTAGTGCGAGGGTCATGAACCAAGCCTTGGCCCGGTCCTTCAGTGTCTCGGGAAAACACCTCATCTTCAGTTGCTCCTCGCTGACCCCGTGGAGAAGGAAGTCTGTAGCACATTGTAGAATTCCCGAATGAAGTTAAGCGGGTCTTCATTCGGGGGCCCGTGTAAGGATGGCAGCTGGTTGTAATGGATCATCTTAAGCTCGTAGTTCCGAGCTTCTTGTGGCAACTGGATGCATGAAATTATCGGCCCAATCGTCGGATGGGCTAAGTCTCGAAGGAGATCGCGGTGTTGTAGGGCCATATCTGGATTTGTGGTTTCAGATGAATTGAGGCTGAGTTTGTCAAACAGCTCCCATATGCTCTCGTGACTTGGTTCGTCATTTGGTACTATAATACACCCACTCCTGGTACGCATACACAAAGACAAAAGAAAACGTCACGAGCACCAGATAAACAAAGGATAATCCTAAAGCAAAACAAACAACTAAAAATCAAGAACTATTAGACTAAGCAAAAGAAACAAAGAGAAACACTGAAACAAGAAAAATCACAAGAAATAAAAGAAACACTAAAAAAACGAATAGGCGCACAATTATAGTCCTGAACCTTCCCCGGCAACGGCGCCAATTTTGTTGTCAGTATTTTTACCGGAGTAGAATCGAAAAATTCATTCCCCGGGTCGTATCGCAAGGAGGGTTAGCCGGATATTCTTGTGCGTTTATTCAATCACGAAAAAGAGAAAACAAATTCCTAAACACTCTAATTCAATACTTTTGGGTTTCAATTATCAACTAATGGTTTAAACTAAATAAAATGAAAGTAAAATGGCAAATAAATTCACTGAATTACTAAAGAGCTAGGGAATCGGGGATAGTTGCTTTCGCTTCTAACATAATCACCAGCAATCAATTGCTCGGTTAAAGGACTTGAATCGTTTCTCATTCAGAGGTTATCTCTCAATAACTCTCCGTAACAAGAGAGTGAATGTGAACGGTCAACTATCAATTCCAACAATACATAGACAATACCATGACGAATAAGTCTATTCTAAACGAGCCTAAATCGACCAACATCTCTCCTCTCGGTTCTACACGTTGATTATCTAGGTTAGAATGGTGATCAATCAACTAACCCTATAATGCACACCACTCGAATAGATATGAATAATCAAAAGCATTCAATTATAACGAACCTAATCAATCATCCCCTATCCCTAGCAAATAGATTTAGCTACTCATATGGAATTCAACATCACAATTCATATCAACCCAAGCCATCATCATCAACAAAGAAATTAAGAAAAAGAACTTGCGATGATATAAAGAATCCAATGTCAAATCCAAGTGCATCCAAATCCAACGCGAGAAAAAGGAGTTTTTCAATCTCTACAACAGATCAAAAGTGAAAAACTATGAAAAGGAATGAGTTTCTAGATAGAAAAAGCATAAAAATAAAGTCTGGAAGTCGAATTATCAACCCTAGGATCAAAATCTAATGTTAAAAATCCGCTCCTTGAAATTCGTGCCGGTAAGTCGCGAGTCGCGACTTCACCTTTTCCCTGGTCGGAGTCGCGACATTCTCGCGTGTCGCGAGTCGTCAAAATGTTAAACTTTTGGGGTTGGGTCGCGACTTCATCTCGCGAGTCGCGACATCATGTCGCGAGTCGCGACTCGTGCTCCGGACTGCCCCTTAAGCCTTTGTTTTTTTCGCGGGTCGCGAGAAATACTGGGCGCGTTTTTTGTCCGTCTTTCTGTCCTTCCTTTAGTCTTTGGGGCTCGGCAACGGGTATTCTCGAGATCCCGGTCTCGGCTCAAGCAGTCCCAACCTCGACCGGCACAACCTACCTCCTGAAAACACAAAAACAAGAAAAATCACGAAGCAAAACACGGCAAAAAGACACACAAATAGAAACTAAGAAGAAAAACATAAAACGAACAAATGGACCAAATAAACTACGAAAAACCTACAAATGAGGGAAAACAAAAAGAAAATAAACATGAAATAAAGATAGAAAAATGGAACAAACAGCATTCTTTATGTGGGACGCTTTGTTGCACTAACTCCACATTCCAATTCCTGCCTGTCTCATCCAAGAGTTCATGTACCCAAGTCAATGTCTGTCTTCTTGGGTTAAGTGGGCTTGGTTTGTAGTCTTTCAATCTATGGATCCAATTGTGATCCCAAATGTTAATCTCTGAGCCTTTATTCGTTTTGTAGATCACATTCTTGGAGAAGAATTCAAGGGTCTTTCTCCAGCTAGACCACATCCATGACCCATTTTTAAGCTCCTTAGCATTTAACAGGCTTGATTGAGGAAAGTATTTGGCCTTGATGATTCTACTAACCAGGAGACTGAAATTATTGTTCATCCTCCACAACTGTTTTGAGATTAGGGTTTTAGTCATGAGGTGGATGTCATGAAGTCCTAGTCCTCCATTATCTTTTGCAATTGTGATCAAATACCAAGTTTTCCAGTGTATGGCCTTTGCCCCTTCTTTTTTGTTTCTCCACCAAAATTCAACAAATAGTTTAGCAATGTTGGCACACTTTCTTTGGGAGAAGGAAACATGACATTGCATATAGTGGTAGTGCCTCCAACACTGCCTTGAGGAGAGTTTCTTTACCATCAAGCCTAAGGGATTTGTGAAGAGATGGAGAACAAGACCATTTGATTTCTTCCCCTTCAACAACAATTGTAAGGTCAATGTTCATTTGCTCTGTGATCACCTCAGATATCCCTGATAATGGTTTTTGTTTGCAATTCGAGAAAGGTGGTGTAATTGATTTTTGAGTTGCAATTGATTTTTTTTTATTTAACGATGAAATGATTTTTTTAACTGAAATGGTTTTTGAGTTGCAATTGATTTTTTTGAAACAGGTACTTTGTTTAATTTATTATTAAAAGGTGGTGTAATTTATTTGTAATTTTTCAATTTAATTTATTAAATTAAAAATAATAATTTAACCGATACCTTTTCAAATTGCAAACTCAAAAAAATTGCACCAGATTAAATAAAGTACCCGTTTCAGTTAAAGAATCAACTGCAACTCAAAAACCATTTCACTTAAAAAAACAGGTACTTCTATAGTGTTTGCATTCGAATTGCAAACAATAGTCAAATCTCTATAAAAGCAAATAATGTTTTTTGTTTGGAATTCGAGGTTAATTACGAAAACATAAAAGGTTGTGTATTAATATGCAATTTTACCTTTTTGATATTCTAAAATTGGGTAATTAATGGCTATTCTTTTACTTTTTATACGTTTCAATTAACCATATCATGCGAGATAAAATTCATTAAAATATTATTTGCATTATTGCTTCATTCTCAGTAAATATGTTTTTTTTTCTTTTTATTTTTTTTATTTTTTATTATTTATTTTTTTTCTCTCTCTCTCGGTAAATATGTTTTTCTCCAGTCTTTTCCCATATCTATGATGACAACGTATTGAGATATTCTTGCTGACATAAGCTGATAAGCATATCATGCAAAATCTTTCGAATTTCGATTGTGAAATCAGTAGCGTTCGTGAATCATTTTAATTTATTTTATTTAGGGCTTGCTGCTTGACAAATATATTGATATTTAATTAATTTTTTTATAATTATAATTTTAAAAAAAATTGATATATTAGTTGTTAGTGGGATTTTGAATTTTTATTAAAATAATATTTAAAATAAACTAATTAAAATTTTTTCATGTTAAAGTACGAGATAGATAATTGGAAGTGATATGTAATTAAAATTATGTAAGTAAATAAATAGTGAATTAAAATTGATATGGTTTGTAAAAATTATAGATTGGTATTATTTAATTATAATGATAATATTGAAGATAATGTAATTAAGTTAAGATGATTTAGATCTTGACTTAGATTATTATTATTATTACAAGTACATACCCCGTGCGATGCACGGGATATAGATGTTAAATGAGTTATTTTCACATGTCTGTCTCTTTAAATCTAAAAAGCAATAGTGTTATTACCTATTTCTCATCTTTTCTAATCAGCGTTAAGTCTAAAAAACAATAGGGTTATAATCTATTTTCAACCTCTTTTAATTTACATTTTTTTTAGCCAAAACATTAAATATGAACATGTTCGTGCTAGCTTATAAAATAATTAATATATTATCTCACTAACACATTTATCCTAATATAAATTTGATTTTAGTATATATATTTATTCTACGAAATAAGATAAAATAACAGTTTTACTTATTCTTGTTCACCATATAATACTTAATTATTATTTTATTGTAAACTTTGGTGTAATCAAATATGTAAATATATTTAAAATTAAATAGTGTATAAATATTTTACAAAATATACACACATGTTTATTTAGAATTTAATAGTGTATATTAATTAAACGACTTGGATTTAACAAAGGACAAAATTCAAATCCCTTCTATAATCAAGATTTATCTAATTTGCATTATAAGGATTCATAGTTTATTTAGCATAATCTGCAATGAAAATATATTTTATAAGAATTTCATTATAGCAAAAATCAAAATAAAAAAAAATGATAAAAAACAATCATGGTTGCCAACAATCTACAAATAAATTCTAAAGAACTGTTAATGTATTTTAATTTTGGACCATTAGTAAAACTATTTAATGTATCGGGTCATTATATATAATGAAATAAAGTTTAAGAAAAAATTAAACTGGCAAATATTAATACACCAACTTGATTTCATCTGATTAATTGAGAAATTTTTTTACCTAACCTGTTACGATTTTTTGTAAACTTTTTTGGATAAAAGGTGAATATTTACAAAAAAATAAATAATATTATGGTTAGAACTTAAAATATGTTGTAATATTTATCTTGACCAAAATATTATCAACATGAATCACGAAAAATCGATACTGCAATTTATTATAATGGGTATCAATGAAATTATTGCAGATACTAATATAATTATTTAAGAAAATAATATTTTTGATCATATCTGATTTCATCTTATTTGAAAACGTGTATATGAAAGCAATTAATGCATATATTTCAAAAGTTTCCAAAAAAAGGTATGCATTAAATACTCCCAAAATTTGTTACTTCTATTTTTAATAAACTAGTGTGTACCCCGTGCGATGCACGGGAACAATATTAAATTAGCAATATTATAAATAGACCTCGAGTTTAAGTCACTCAATAGCGGAAGTGGAAACTACTATTGATCCTATTTAAAAAGAAGAAGAAAAAATAATAATTATAAATTAAAGAGGAGGATAAACAATACTTAATAATTATAAAGTAAAGATTCGGAGTCAAACAATGTAAAATTATTATGTATAAGAGAATATAAAAAAATTTGATTACACACCATTTCAAAATTATTATTATACTTATTTGTATGATTAGTTTATAATATTTGTAAAAATATTAGTAATTATTAGCTTCTTAAAGTAGATATTATAATATTTGTAAAAATATTAGTAATTAGACCGATGAAAATTAGCTTCTTAAAGTAGATATTATAATATTTGTAAGAATATTAGTAATTAGACCGATGAAAATTAGCTTCTTAAAGTAGATAATGGATTTCTAGTAGTAATTATGAATTAGTTTTTATTTTATTTTATTTTTTCGTTTTAAAGATAATGGATTTCTAGTAGTAATTATAAATTGGTTTCTATTTTATTTTATTTTTTCAAATTTGTATAGATAAGGGATGAGAATTTTTTAAACACGTGAGACGTATGCAATGGGATTTTGTAACAGAAGAGATAAGCTCGTGTAGATTTATACTAAAAATAGGAAAAAGAAAAATAAATATTTATTGTCAAACAACGATTTTGATAAACCAAAAAAACAGGAAAAAGAGAAACAAATTTTTACACAATTAATGAGCCAATTTATTTGTCTATTCAGATTTGTCCAACAATTACTATATGTAGGATATGTTTAATGATTTTGGCGGGAAAAAGTTTCTAAATTTGTAAAAAGGTTATTCTTTTTATATAATGATAGATAGTTATTCTTATTATATATATATATATATATATAGATTATTTTTTTTTTGTTTTTGCTATTTTTGTAAACAAACACAATCATAGGTTCAGTATCCTTATGAGATTTTGAAATCTTTTATTATGCAGCATGTAATTGTGCAAACGGCCTAGTTGAATTGATTTTACACTTTTTATTCCAATTGATTCTTGCAATAAAATGCGGACAAAAAAAGAAAGGATTTTGGAAGATAAGGCGTTTATTCTTTCTGGGCTGGGCTACTACTTTGTATTGTTGTACTCTTAGTAACCAGTCTTATGGAATTGTCCCGGCGCCCCCACCAGGCCCACTTGAGGACCAAAGGAAAAAGACTAGGGAAATTTTTACACCTACTACATGAAATAAAAGAATTTTTAATTTTACCTTCCTAGAACAATTAATAGGATATATACCTAATCAAGCTATTTTATTTACGTGATTACCTAAATATCAGTTACCTTTTGTAACGTCCTCTATCCATATCAGTCATCCGGTGACGTGATTTACTCATTTAATTCCTTAATTCCCGCAACTTGAATTCTTTAATTCACGCAGCTCCCAGGTGGTATATATTGAGTTTATTTTAGTATATATTCAGTAACGCAGCTTCCAGGTGGTATATATTGAGTTTATGTTAGTATATATTCAGTATATGTGCACAACTGGAATTCCTTAATTCAAGTAGCTTTCAGGTGGTATATATTGAGTTTATGTTAGTATATATTCAGTATATGTGCGCAACTGAAATTTCTTAATTCACGCGGCTGGTATATATTGCGTTTATGTTAGTATATATTCAGTATATGTTGCAATGAAAAAAAATGTCTTCCATTAAACATTGTTTCTTCCTCTTTTTTTCTTTTATACATAAAAGTATATATATATATAGTTTAAAAACATATTATAACAGATTACTTAATATAAAACCATACATATACACAATACCAACAAAAAATTTCAGTTTATGCTATTTTTAAATAGATTTTATACATAAAAATTAGGTCTCGTGATAAATTTCTTTATCATATACCGAAAATATACTAAGTATACCGATGGCCGTTCAGAGTGCTTCAAGCGATTTCTTCAGCAATCATTTGCACTTTTACCTTATTAGTATCATCACTTGAATCAAAAGCCCCACACCATTTGCATTATGTTGGAACACCGATGGGACAAGCTGAAATATGAAAACCAGGAGTAAACCATAAACATACCTCATATATATAACTATTTTTCATTGGGGAAAATGGTACATAATAGGTTTAAAAGAAAAAAAAAAATCACCTCTTCTTCAGCCAATATATCATCAATATCATAATAATTAGCCATGATTTGTATCGGCCTTTCATTAGTATCAACCTCCGCAATATTTTTTGAATTGAGCAACAAATTACTACTGAAATCCTATGAGAAAATAATCCAATTTTGTGCCTGTTCTCTCGGGGGTTTGGGTTGCTGATAGAATACGATGATGGGCGAGTTTTGATCTCTGCAGAGACGACGAGAATCAGTGGATAAATTGGTGGCTAGGGTTTGCCGCCCTCTACTGAAGTTCGCCGTGCGATCAACGTCGAAGGTGATGATGGGGTCATCGTTGGCGGTGGTAGTTTGCGCCTGCAGCGTTGAGTTGGCGATTGGAGAGAAGAATGAGAGAGGATTCTGGACGGAGGAGAAGAATGAGATAAGATTTCTTGATATTAGGGATTAGTTATTACAATTAATCCTTGATTGATTCAATTTCCATATTTAAATCCTAATTAATAAACTTATAAAATCTAGTATATGTGTAAATATGTTGAGGTGATTTTGTATATTTACAAATAAATATTAATTAGGTGTAAATATGTAATATAAAATATATTTGATAGTATGGGGTGTAAATTCCTCAAAAGACTAAGTACATGTTTATACCAAATATAAAGTTCATCTGCAATATGTGTGTTATGTTATAAAAAGGGGGAAAGATAAATAACTCAATATAGAAATCAGATATGAATTATACTGAACTTATTTCTTTTTTCTCTGTATATGTATTCTTTCACTTTATTTGGGTTGCCTTTTATAGGCAAACTCTACCGACGTTACAATAGATTACGTACACAAAGTCTTCATATCTCAATCCCCTTACTGTTTACATTTCCTATAGTGATACATTCCACTTGTTCATAACACTCTCCCTTTGAATTACCACTATTAAATGTGCGTTTATGCAGCCTCGTTAAAAACATTATTAGGAAAAACCCTATGGAAAAAAATCTGAGATAAGTAAAAAAGAGTACAACTGCACATGCTCCCCCTCGAGTCATCATCTGTGCAAATCAGGAAGATTTCTCATTCTAATGTTGTGAACGTGCTTTCGAAATGTAGTATTTGGGAGCGCCTTTGAAAATAAATCTACTGCATTATCACGTGATCGGATGTATCGAATCTTGATCTGTGTGTTCCTTTCAAGATGTAGAGTGTATGAGAAGAACTTCGGTGGTATATGGTTCTGTCACTCTTAATGTATCCTTCTTTGGTTTGAGCGACACATGCTGTCTTGTCTTCAAATATCACTGTCGCATATTTAGTTATTCGATAATCCACTGGCTTGTTAAATGTTTTGAGTCATGTTTCTGAGCCAGATGCTTTCCCTAATTGCTTCATGAAGTGAATGATTTTAGCATGGTTTGAAGATGTAGAAACTAGTGTTTGTTTATGGGAAAACCATGAAAATGCAGTTCCACCAATTGTGAAAACGTAGCCACTTTGAGATCTCGCCTTATATGGGACAGATGAATATCATGTATCTGCAAAACCAATCATTTCATGTTTTTTTATCATTCGAGTAAAATAATATCAGATCGGTTATTCGTTGGAGATAATGGAATATATGCTTGATTCCATTCCAATGTTTTCTCGTAGGTGACGAGTTATATCTTGCTAATAAGTTGGTAGCAAAAGATATATCTGGTCTGATGCAACTAGCAAGATACATAAGAGCTCCTATTGCACTCATATATGGTACTTATGGACCAAGTATTTCTTCATTGTCTTCACATGGTCGAAATGGATCCTTTTCAACATCTAATATTCCGTTAATCGAGACAATATTTGGTTTTTCCGAGATCTTTCATTTCAAATTCGCATTTCAGAAAAGTGACTGCTTTTCGAATTTCATTTGTTTTCCCAATAATATTAAGATCATCAACATAAACAACAATTATCACAACTCCATTATGTGATTTCTTTATAAAGACACACGTACATTTTTTATCATTTAAGTATCCCCTTTTTAGCAATTGTTTACTCAAACAATTATACCACATAAGCCTAGATTGTTTCAAGCCATATAATGATCATTGCAGCTTTATCGCACATAACTCTTTAGGTTTGGAGTTTAGTGATTTGGGCATTCTGATTCATTCTGGGATTTTCATACAAATGTCGGTGTCTAATGATCCAGAAGAGACCATCTCAAGATTTTCATGGATAGGTAAATTGATCAAGTATCTGGAAGTAATTGTATCAATGACAGAGGAATATGTTTCATCATAATCGATCTCAGGCCTTTGTGAGAATCTTTGTGCTACAAGGCGCGCTTTATATCTCGTGATCTTAGTTTTCTCATTTCTTTTTCGGATGAAAACCCGTTTGAATCCAATAGGGTTTATGCCTTTTGGTATAATGGAAATAGACCCAAAAACTTTTCGTTTATTAGGTGAATCTAACTTGGTTTGGATGGCGCCTTTCCACTTATCCCAATCATGTCTTTTTTGACATTCAGTTACAGATTTTGGTTCAGGATCGTCAACTTCATAATCAATTTCTTTCGATGCCATATATGAAATGCATCATCAATATTTATGATTTCATCTCGCTTCCAAAAATTCTCATTATTTACGTGATTAATGGAAATTTCAATATTTTCATTTCTTCCCTGAAATTTTTCCATCATCATGATTTTCTTGATTCTTCTTGAAATTCCGGTCATGAATTTGTCTTTTCTTTCGAGGATTCTTATCCTTAGACCCAATTAAGCGTGTCTTTAAATCATTTGGCATATTATCATTTGCCATTTCTTTTGGAATTTTTATTCAAGCAGGGGCATTCACAATTGCCAAATGTGATTTGGTCACCCTTTTTTAGACATTAATTGCATCTGGCAATTGATATGCAATATTCTGGAGATGTATGATCTTTGGAACTTCTCGCTCTCATTTTTCTGTTGGAGGATCAAGATATGATAATGATGATGTTCTCCATTCAATGTATCTCTCAATTGATTTTTCATTCTCACCTAAGTCTTCATTAAAATGACAATCATCAAACCGAGCTGTAAAAACATCACATGTTTTTGGCTCAAGGTATTTGATTATTGATGGAGATTCATATCCAACATAAATTCCGAACCTTTTTTGAGGCCTCATTTTTGTACTTTGGGGCGAAGAAATTGGTACATACACTGCACAACCAAAAACTCTTATATGAGCAATATTAGGTTCTCGACCAAATGCCAACTATAATGGAGAGTTTTATGGTATGGACTTGGTCTTATTCGAATTAGATCATCTGCATGCAAAATAGCATGTCCTCATACTGAAGTGGGGAGTTTTGTCCTCATTATCAAATGGTCTAGCTATAAGTTGCAGTCTTTTAATTAATGATTCATCTAAACCATTTTGAGTGTGAACATTTGCCACAGGATGCTCAATATTAATGCCAACGGCCATACATCAATCATTAAATGTTTTAGATGTAAATTCACTAGCATTGTCAAGTCTGACCCTTTTGATAATATAATATGGGAATTGAGCCTTTAATTTGATAAGTTGGACAAGTAATTTAGCAAATGTCACATTTAGAGTAGGTAACAAACTCACGTTAGACCGTCTACTAGAGGCATCAATCAACACCATAAAGTATCTGAAGGGACCGCAAGGTGGATGAATAGGTCCACATATATCACCATAAATCCCTTTCTGAAAATAATGGTAATTCATTTTTGACCTTAGTATGTGATGGTCTCACTATGAATTTCCTTTTAGAACATGAGGCACATGAAAATTCATGTGATTGAAATATCCTCTGATTTTTTAATTGATGGCCGTTAGAATTTTCAACAATTCTCATCATCATTATCGAGCCAAGGTGACAAAGTCGATAATGCCAAAGTTTAAACATTCCAATGGACTTTGAATTTGCTGCAACATAAGTCTCGATTATATTAATGCATTTGTAATATAAGCCCGATGATAAAATGGAAAACCTCTCCAAAACACATTTATTTCCCGCAACATTTGAGGTAATGCAAAGATATTCATCTCCCCCTTTATTCATAGACTCAATGTGAAATCTGTTCATACGTATATCTTTAAAGCTCAACAAGTTTCTTGTTGATTTTGGGGAGAATAGCGCATCATTTAATGTAAATTTCGTACCTCCCATCATGAAAAGTGTAGCCTTTCCAGACCCTTCTTATCTTTGCACTTCATGATATTGTGATCACTTTTGCTTCATTTATTTCTATGTGAACAAAATGCTTTCTGTCTTTCAGTATAGTATGAGTAGTGGCACAATCTGCAATGCATAAATCTCCATTTTCGGTTCAGGACGGATCCATTATCTAGAACAAAAACAGAAAAATATTATTGATCAATTGAGAAACAAATAGAAATAGTTCGTACACAATTACAATAAGACTCAACAACACATAGAAAACATGATCATCAATTATCCTGATTATTTTCAGTTCCACTTCAAATACCACATTAGCAAAATCCATTCTCAGCATATCATTGATGCCGCAATCATCATCCACACGTGTTAGTTCATTTTCAGAAGATTCCCCAATCATGAAATTTGTTTCTATGTATTTCTCTTTCGATTTCTGGGAATTTTTATTGTTATCAACAATGTGTTTTGGGGATCCACAATTTCATGCCCAATGTCTCTTCCTTCCACATCGATAACATACCTTTTCATCATTATCTTTTATGAAATTTTCTTTCACATTATTTTGTTCAAATTTTTATTGGAAATTACTCCTTTCATAATTTGGGCATCGTTTTGACCATGTCCACGATTATATTCTCGGCCTGAGATATTCCTCGGTGAAATCTGCGGCCTCGGCCAGATCGGCGATTTGGACCATATCTACGGCCACCGCCACGACCAGAGGTATATCCACGTACATGTGTTTGGCTGTTCTCATTTTCATATCCCTTTCTAGAGATTATAGTATTTATCTCAGGGATTGTAGTAGAACCTGTGGGTCTAGATTCATAGTTTTTCATTAGCAACTCATTATTCTGTTCAACTAGCAACAAGTAAGAAATCAACTTAGAATAATATTTTGCAACATCTTTTGCTCTATATTGTTGCTGCAAAAGTCTGTTAGAAGCATGAAATGTGGACAATGTTTTTTCTAGCATATCGTAATGAGATATGGTTTCCTCGCATAATTTTAGTACTGAGAAAATGTGGAACATTGCGGAATTGTACTCGTTCACAATTTTAAAATATTGAAAGCGTAAGTGCATCCAATCATAACGAGTCCTAGGGAGAATTACTGTTTTCTGTTGATAATACCTTTCTTTCAAGACTTTCAGAAGGTCTGCAGGATTTTTTAAAGTTAAATATTCATTTTTCAGTCCCTCATTCATATGATGTCGCAGAAATATCTTTGCTTTCGCTTTATCTTGTATAGATGAATCATTTGGGGAAATAATTGTTTTTCCCAGTCGCCTTGCATCCAGATGGATTTCAGCATCTAATGTCCACGAGATGTAATTTTTTCTAAAGATATCATGGGTCAAATTCAGCAAGTTTGACATGGTAACTATAAAATACAACTTCAATGCTTAGATTTAAGAAAATTACATGTACATTCATTCATTATTGAAACCAATCAGAACAACTAATAAGAAACACATTAGACAAAGACCTAATAAATAAAATATAAATTCAGCAGTATGATGCAACATCATGAAAATTCCTAAAGCATATATAATTACTAATATAATGGTAATTATAAGTAATAGATCAACCATTTTTTTCTTTTGGGGAGAATATATTTTAATATTTTGGAATGAGTTTTAATATATGAAGTGTAGTGTTATATATATATATATATATATATATATATATATATATATATAATATAGAACCGTTAAGTAGCCATTGGAAACATATTATTGATATATTATTTGTTAATTATATCATTCATGAAATCTAATAAATCATGCATATCAAATTAAAATTTCTTTGGGTTACTTAGTGAACATTTGAGTGAATACAAGTAACAAAACAAATAAAAATATCACTTCACAGTACTCGATAATTCTTGCGATGGGTACAAGAATAAGCCGTTATAAATTTCACGCCACATTACTTAGTAAATCGTTTTGTGGGTGTTAATATTATGTATATTTATTATAACTTGAAGCCATTTTTCTTAATCATTAGTAATTCATAAGTAAATTTAATATTATCATCTTACCACGTATTATTGACTATGGCAGAGCCTTACTTGTCAATAATAATGGCAATATGTAAATTAGTAAATTGTCATATGATGGGTCTACTTCCAAATCTGAAGTGAACCGGATGGGATGAGCTCCAATCTGTTTGAACCGCTTCTAGGCCACAACAACACCTGCAAGAACTCAACGCCGGAAGTGTTTTTGGCGTAGAGCCTGCGACGCTCAAGTCAGTATGTGAAAGAGATGAGAGATCTGCTCAGAGTGAGCAGCAACCAAAAGAGGAAGGAGAAGTGTATAGAATGAATAGGGGTTAGGGTTTATGGTTACCTCAGTCCCTTTATATAGAAGGAAACACTTACTTGAAGTACCCAAAATGTCTCGGTCAGTTTACTTGGAGTGTCCGAAATGCCCTGGTCGATTCATCTTCTAGATACCTCATAGTTAGCTCAATATTCCTTGTTATCCAGAAGAGATTCACCAATGTCCAGGGAGCATGTTAAGAGATATCGCAAGTATCTCAAGTCGTCGTCACTTAAGTGGTAAAGAGTCGACCTCGAGTAACAAGAGGTCGACTTGGGGATTTTTCGGGCAATGAATGTCGGGAGGCTCTTACCGTTTTGAATAGTTTATCTTCTTGATAGAGGATGACTTTGAGGTCGTTTCCCCCGAATGTCGACTTGGGTAAGTCAACTTCCTCTGTCATGAGGGCACATGAGCATGCCGATTCCAACATGTCAAGAGTTAGCTAGTCGACTTGAGCAAGTCGACTTTGGGATACGCTGTTTAACCTGAATAATCGTCACGTATAAGGCTCGACTTGTCACCCGGTCGAGTAGTTAGTACTTAATGGCTATATCATCTAGTCCCCCCACCCCCCTTCAAAATTACTCTAAGCGATCTAGAGCTTAAGAGTAAGTTTGGCGGTTAAATGTTTTTGGGGTCTTGCTCGTCATCTCTTCCCCGATATCTAGGTTCCTCAAAATATCTTTGCTCAGCTTGTATCTGCCATGCAGGTGGATCGTCTTGTCATCTCACTGACTCGTGACTCAATCCCTCATGATTGTTTTCAGATAAGTCTGACATTATCTTTTTGAATTTTGAATTTTGAAGCGACGCCCGTCGCTTCAACTGCCGTCTCTTCGAATTCTGTGTCTCTTTCAGGCCGTTGGATCTTGCTTGATCCTAGGGTTGGTGTTTCATCACGAAATCCAATCGCCATCTCCGTCGCATTCCCTCGGCCATCGCTAGTCGCTGGCGTCCCGGCCTCCCCGCGCACGCCCCCTGCTGCCGCTGAACTCACGCGAAGAGGACCCGCGAGCCATCGTTGCCCCCAACCATGACCGGTGACCTCTGTTCGTGGGCACCCCGGCCAGCAAGGACCCGCCATCACTCGATCGCAGCCCACTGGGAGTGACAGACGCAAGTTGTGAGTCGAGCGATGCCGCCAAGCCCACCAACACGCCCTCTACCCCGTTCCAGCCTCCTTCCGTTCATTTTCGAGTGTTCCTTCGGTGAACGGTAATGGATGGCTGGAACCCGCTTATATTTTGATATATATGTGTGTTCATATCCTGTAGTGATGATTTATGGCTGAGTGGTAATTATATGATTAAGTTTTATTGGCATTATGTAGTGATCTATGTAGTTTAATGTGAAACCATTAGATTCTGTTATAAATTCGTGGGAAACTTCAAGTAATAGGTCTTTTGGAGAGTCCTTGGTCTGATGGTGAAGACCTTGGGTCATTTTGTTGAGAATATTATGAGTTATGGATTTTTAAAGTATATCTTACTGCTGCACATTTAAAAATTCATGATAAATAGAGTTCTGGGCCAAATGTGGTGCAATTTTGATATGTGTACTCTCTAATGTCGAGGGTTATGTGGTAAAAATGTGAAGTCCTAATTCGATGTGTAACTATGGTAAATGTTAATTTTGAGTTCTGGTTAGATTCTTGTAAAAATCATATAAAATCGTATGTTGCTACAAATGCGTTGAATTTTTGATATGGTGTTGTTCTCTAGGTATTGTTGCTTGTGTCAAAGTTTCAAGCCAAAACTCGAAGGATAGCATATTGAACTAAGAACTTCAGATTTCATATATTATTTTGCAAAAATTGGTTATCTGGGTTAAAATGATTTCTAAAGGTCGATCTTTGGTGTACTTATGTGGTTTTGAGTCCTTTATTATGTGTTAAAGTTTGAAGTGAAAACTCTGACCCAAACTCCCAAAACCCCGGTAAGTAAGTGTTGTACCCTGTCTGTCCCGGGCCACTGTCAGCGCCTGCCCGCGCCCTGCAGCGCCCGAGTGCCCCGAGAGACGCCGCAGTGCCCACACCCGCACCCCGTGCATGCTAGACACGCCCAATGGCCATCAGCCGGCCCTCTGGCGCCATTGCGCCTATAGGCCCCTACCCAGTGCCACCAACCGAGACTGCCCCGCGCCCCAGCGTGCCCTCGCGTGTCCAGCCTATGCCCCAGCGCCCACCACCGCGGCAGCCCCATGCCCCTGCGTACCTGGCGAGCCCAGACCTATGTCAACCCTCCCCTGCCATGCCTAGCCGCCCCCGGCCCGTGCCAGCCTGACCCAACTGCACCCGACCGAGCCATCCGAGCCCGTGACCGGTCCGCGTGAACCCATTTATGACCTTTTTTAACTGTTTATCTTTGCCTTGACCTGTTACCTCGTTTTTTGTGTTGTGTCCATGCTTAAATGATTTTAATTGGTTTTTCGAGTCTAGCTGTCAAGTCCAAAGGGTCCTACTCCATAAGGTTCCAGAAAAGACTTAGTCGATAATGTTTGGCTAAGTGAACATTTTTGTGAAAAATTCTAAGTGTTGGGATAGCTGTTGATAGGACTATAATGATTAATGTAGGTTCGACGAGTTGAGCCCTCGACCTAAATTCTTGCCTTTGTGATATTTGTTGTTCGGCATCCAGGTGGGATATTTAAATTGCTATACGGTAAATTGTTTATGTCTTTTTGGGTTGGTATGATCAGTGTATGCATGTGAACCATGTAGCCTACCGATATGTGTTATTTCGACCGTTGGTACGGTTGTCCCCGTCGATGTAATACGGTGCCCTTGTGAGGCAATCTCCTTAAGTTCTAATGAAAGGCCGTGTCGTGGGCTGAGGCCACGGCATGTACTCCCACTGTTAGGGTAATGAATCCCCTTTCCGTGGCTAATGGAAGATGTGTACACAGGAGTAATGTTATTATGTGAATCAGAGATGTGACAGGATTTATTGATTTATGTTCATGCTGCGACCATACCTATCTGTCATAAATATACTATGTTTATTTGCATAGTGGTGAGCACCACGGGTTCCATATGTGCTCATCCCCACTTTTCTTTTCCAGGTTGAGCTGTGGCAGGCATGAAAACGGCAAGAGGACGAGTGGATGGTCCTTTATTTATGTTATTTGCTTTCGCTTTAGTCTTATGAACTTGTTGCTTGAGTTGTTAAAGACATGTTGGTTTTTCTTTCAAACTTGCGTATTGAAAAGGTTAAACATGTGGATTGGTTTCTAAACCCGATGAGTGGGTACGTTTCTCGTTTGAGACATGTTGGATATTTATTATTATGTGTTTATTGAATATCATGTTGAATTTGGTTATTGATGCTGATGTGTTATATCATGTTAAATGTTATGTATCGGGATGATAAAATCCATGTGGAAAGCAGGGTAATGAAACCCCGTGAGTTTCAAATATGACTTGAAATACGATAATGCCCATGTTAAAGTTGATTTCGAAAAATGAATTTCGAAAATGTTATCTTGATTTTTCTGAAAGTTCGGAATTTCTTTAAAATCAAAGTGGGGCGTTACAGTATGGTATCAGAGCAGGTCTACGTTTCTGTAGACTGCTTTATGTGACTTATGTGATTTTGTAACCATATGTTTTACCACTCGTCTTCGTTATGCTGCTCTGCTCAAGGTATGTTTTACATAAGTAGTAATGAAATCACTTATGATGTGAATGTATGTTTTACATAAGTAGCAATGAAACTACTTGTGATGTGATGTGAATTGTATCATGTTATTAGTTGGGGCTTAGGAAACATCTATCCACCTACGTTCAATGATTAACTTTAGTGACTTAACACCCTATGATTAAATCTCCGACTTATGTGATGTAGAACTATGTCTCGTGGAACTCGTAATCAACAGCCCCAACAGCCTATACCTAACCCAGCTGACGATCACCACGACACCGTTATGAAATTCCAGCGGCTGAACCCACTGGCTTTAATAGGAGTCGAGGGGCCCATGGCTGGGTCTGAATGGATTCGCAAGCTAGAGAGAATCTTCAATCTCCAGCTCTACACCGATGCGCAGAAAGTTATCTGTGGCCATTCCAGTTGGAAAGGGATGCTTCTATCTGGTGGTTTGACCACTAGAGACTGAGGCCGAGTGAGTTGGTCAACCTCACCTGGGAGAGGATGAAGGAGGTAGTATTCGAGAAGTACTATCCCCAAAGCTACCGCAAGCAGATGGAGCGTGAGTTCTAGGATCTCCATCAAGGAATTCAGACAGTTGAGGAGTAAGAGCGGGACTTCACCCGCATGAGTGTCTTCGCGCCCCACTTGGTGGACACAGAAATGAAGAAGGCTACCCAGTTTCGCTATGGACTCCGCACCGACCATTGTATGCATCTTACCAGCCAGGGAAACCTTCCATATGGAGAAACTGTGATCCATGCTCAGCAGCTGGAAAGTTGCCAATCTCTCTTTGGCCCTGTACCCTCTTACCATCATGCACAGCAGGTGCAGCCTATCACCGCTGTTCCGGTCAATTCTAGCTCGAATAAAAGGAAGGCAGACCCCCGCTGGGACAACTGGAATGGAAAACGTAGAGGCTCCGATAGACGCGACAACCGCCCATCTGGCAACCGACCTTGCAACAATTGTGGCAAATACCATAGCGGAGAGTGTCGAGCAGCTCAGCGAGCCTGCTACAACTGTCACCGTCCTAGCTACTACGCCAGCATGTGTCCCGAGCCGAAGAGGCAACAGCAGGGACCCTTCCCTCCGTAGCCATTAATCCAGCAGCAGCCACATCAACAGCCTCATCAGCAGCCATTCAGACAGCCACCCCCGAACCAGCAGAGGGCAGGAGGCCAGTACCGCGTTTAGACCATTAACCATGATGAGGCGGCGAACAACACAGGTACCATGTCTAGCATGCTTTTTATATCCAATGTGCCCATCTTTGCTTTGTGTGACACTGGAGCCACCATTCTTTTATTTCTTCTCGTTGCTTGGAGGCTTTATCAATTAGTGTTGTGTGTAAAGTCGATACTCTCGAGGTGAGCTTAGCCTCGAGAAAAACTCTTGTTTCTGATTCTATGATCCGTGGCCTGCGAGTCCACATTGGAGGGCGAGACCTGGAGGCTGATTGTAACGCCCCGTTTTATTTTAAAGAATTTACCAAGTTATTTAATAAAAATCAGAGTATATATTTTTTTTTTATCCAAGTTAAACCATTTATCGAGAAACGGGCGCTACTCACTAACAACAGCAAACAAACACATCCAATCAATCATTTCAATGAACCTACACATGCTCGAGCTATCAAAATAACAATCCCAATAATCATTAATTTTAAAATCATTCCCAAACATCTAGCATGAATTCAAGGTTCAAACGAAATTCAACATAGTTCGAAAATGAAGAAATAAAATAATCCAAAGTGCGATAGCAAATGAATAAATAGCAAGTTCATGCGGAAGCATAAGATTTCAACGCATAATGACCACCATCTCGCTCGTCTTACGCCACCGCCTCCAGCTCGTCTCAACCTAGAACAAAGGAAGAGAGAAGACAACAAAGAAAATAATGGGGGTGAGCAACCAACAAGCTCACCATTATCGCACGATTATTCCGTATAATAATTTTACAAACAAGTAATCGCAGTGTACAGTATCAATACCGGTATGCATAGAATTCATAGCCTAAACCCCCTACCCGGCCCTATCACAAACCTCCTATGTACATACAACAACCTTCCGACCAAGCATCGGCAAGGCCGTAACTGGAAAATTTTCCCCACCCCGAACTACTCACGGATCATGGATGTTTTCCAGGAGACAGTGGAGATGTTTTTCCCCCCCGAAACTCACACGGATCAGGGCGTCTCCCCCCGGATACAACGGGCAGGCGACCTCTCACTGTTATGCAATCGTCAAAGGCACTATCGTTCGGGACACTTAGACTAGAGTTCTCATGCATACAATAATTTTCAAAAGAAGACATTACACGAAATAATGAATGCGATAAATATGGAATACATCATAAATGTACCCACCTGATAGCAGCAACAGTTCACAGTCACAAATCCCGAAATGAGGCGAGGTCAACACCTCTAGACACCTACATTATGTCAAGATCCTACAATCAATATCTATCTTGACTTAAATCGGAAATCACAAGACAGACCTAGTCGAACTTTGTTTCGACTAAGTAGTTCGTGAAGTCCTGTGGATGTTGGAACACTAAGACTCGGCACTAAACTCGACCAAACCACATAAGGGAGTTCACATAAATCCATCCAAGGATTGACCAAGTCAAACTCACATCAAAACGAAAAAGCAAGTCGATTTCCAAATTTCATATAAAAATCATGTTTCGAAAATAGCAATCATTAATCGCATGAAAAATAAATGGTCAAGCTACTCTACGACTTAGGCTCTGAAAATTTACACAAAATTACATCTCCCAGAAACATGTAAAACCACAAATTTTCAGCTTCCAACTCGAAATACACTATTATATAAAATTCGAACAAGATATCGACAAAAAGGGATCATCAATTCCTACTTGAACTTAATGAACGAATCAGAACTTGAAAATTTTACACCACAACATACAGCATGCTAAAATCCATGTATAAAAATCTCAGCTCAGAATGTCGACTGCTACTATTTTTACAAATTCATACGATCATCAGCAGTTTATCAAATTTAAATCAAAACCGAATCAAAATGGACTCCAAAAATTTCCATCTTTTAAAAACATGATTAAACACATAAAATAGGCATCTCAGTAAAATTTCAGAATTTTTCACGAAATAACAAATTTATAAAAATTCAAACAACCTTTCAGCAGATTCAATAAATAAATTATTAACCACATCAAATCAAGTCCAAAAATTCTAAAAATTTAACACAACATATAAAAGTCACAGATGCATGACATATTCTAATTTCAGGTCATTTGATTTACGAATGAATTTTGTTTTGCATTTAACACTATTCCAATCAGATTTCAATTTAATTATTAAAAATAGCAAAAGGCTTCTAAAAATCACGAATTTTTTTACATAATGCTGGTAATGAACAGACAACATCACCCTCAAATTTTCAAATCGTTTCGAGCAACGAGATATTTTTAAAAATTCAAACACTAAAACAGCGATATAAATGCTCGACAACTTGTCAATTAATTCATAACATGAAATTTCTCGTCCGAGGCCTTTTCATAAGACCAAGGGCTCGACATTGTTCCAATATCCACCGACTTACACTACTTTCGAGGCCTCGTTCGATTCTTTAGAAAATCGAAGAGGTCCCGAACATACGATAACACATTAAAATCATAATAACACATAATCGCACATATTCACATCAAGCGATTCACACATATATTACATTGTTCAACGAGCACTTGACGACAATAGTGTTTATATAACATCACAACAAATTCATAAACAATTAACATCATTGAGCACATAAATCCGCAGAGCACGATTATCGCATTAAACGAACACGAAATTTAAATCAACGAAGGGCCAAGGCTCGATACCGTTCTCGGGAAGCGTGAGAATGGTTCAAACGGACTGACGGGTCGACGGGCTCGACGGCTACGCGCGTCTCGCTGGGGAAGGAGCAGCGGCTGAACGGGGCCTTCGCGAGGGGCTGCGAGCCAGAGGATGACGGCTCGCGGAGGTGCAGCAAAGAGAAGTTCACCGAGGCTGCTGTTCGTGAATGGGATTCGCCGGAAATGACCGCGACGGGGCTTGCAGGAGCGGTGGAGCAGCTTCGCGGGTGGGGGTCGTCGAGGGGTTGCTGTTCGCGAGCAAAGGAACTTGCTGGTTCGCGGAAGAGATGGCGGGGATCGTCCGTGGGTCATTTTTCTGGTACGCGTGAGCAGCAGCACACCGTGGTCGCTCGCGGTGGAGGGTCGCCAGAAAGGACGCTGTGATGGCGGAGGGCTCGGAGTTGCAGCGGCTGGTCGCGGCGGAGGAAGGTTACAGACGGGGGAAACTCGCGGAGGGAAGGGAGGTTATGGCAGCTCGCGGTGGTTCTGATCGCCGATGGCAGGGACTCGCCGGGAATAGCTCATGGACGGCCTGCGCGCAGAAGAAGGGGAAGACGAGGGCGAGGGTCGATGAGATTTTTCTCTGTGTGAGCTGCAAGAATTGAGAGGAGAGTGACGATGAGATATGTCTTCTCTGCACTTATGGAAGACGAGAGAGAGATCGATGAGATTTTTCTCCTTCTGCCGAAACGCAAGCGAGGGAGGGAGATTGGAGAGATTGCTGCGCGTTTTCGATCGAGAGAGAGAGGAAGAGATACATAGACTAGGTTAAAGACTTTCCTGGTTTACAGGAAATAAACATCACGCTCACAATGAGAGAACCGGGTTTGGGCCATTGGGCCGGTTTTTGGCTCGCGGGCCGGTCGGTTGAGCTGATTTGCGACAATTAATCGGCTCACGGGCTCTTCGATCCCCTTTCTGTCAACCCTAACCGCCGCTCGTTCTCCTTCAATTTCGAGTCGATTGGCCTTCCTCAGCGGCAACTAAGCTTGAATCGGTGGTCATCCCTGGCCGCCTGGCCTTTGCCCGATTTCTCGCGCCTCTCTCTTCGCTCGCTCAGGTCAGCCTTTATCTCTTAAGATTGGGTCGGTTTTCTTTGGCCGATCTGCGGGCTCTTCTCTTCGGTTTCATAGTGAGTGGTGACGGGAGGTGGGTTTCGAATCTCCGCCGAGTTCTCTGTTTTCTTCCCTTTTCCTCTGTTGGTGGGCCTGGGGAGGACCATTGTTCTGCCCTCCGGCCAGTGGTGATGGCAGAGGCGGGGCGGTGGTGGGCGGAGGATTGCGGCGGATTCGGTCGGGTTGATGGTGCCTCGGTTGTTCGACGGCGATGGTGTCGGACGGCCGAAGCTTCGCTGTGCTTCCATCCTTTTTCCCCGTTCCTTTGATGTTGGGTCCGGGGTTGACCATTGCTCTGACCTCCGGCCAGTGGTGATGGCAGAGGTGGGGCAGTGGTGGGTGGTGGTGTGCAGTGGTTTCGGGTGGTCGGTGATGTGGTTGCGGCCTCGGTATCTTTGTGGTTCGGGGGTTTACCGGGTTTGGTTGGACTCGCTAGTGGTGTTAGTGGGCTCGATCACGTGGTTGTCCTGAGGCATTTTTGATGTTGAGGTTGTGGCTCGAGTTTGATTTCGGATGTTGTCCTGGGGTTTGGGTTTTGACTTCATTAGGCCACCAAGTTGGTGTTTGGGCAGTTTCGGGTCGGCTCTCTTTGGCTGTGGGACTCTCTCTGGATTGACTCGATATCCATCGGCTCAGTTTGGTTTCGCTGCTTAGGAAGGGCTTATTTAGTGTGCTTAGTGTTTGTTTGTTGTTTTCTGTGATTTTTGTTAGTTGGTCTGTGTGTTTGTTTGTCTTTGTTTGGATATGAATACAGGCTAGACATTGTGCAGTGGCTCTGTTATTTATGTTCCTTTATTTTCGGTTGTGGAGTTATCTAGGCCGCCATGTGCGTGTCCTCTCAGTTTTCTCTTCCTGTTCTTTTATTAGGCGTGTTTTTGGTTTGGGCCGTTGGCCTTTGTCTCATTACCCTATTGGGGTCTTAGATTACCCCGTTGGGGTCTTGTAATTTGTTCTCTTTGCACTTTTGTGCTTTTTATAGTACCTCTATCGTTCCTGCAAAAAAAAAAAATAAAAAAAATAAAAATAAAAATTCAAGGACTGTGCCTCGAGTCATCTCTTCTCTCAAAGCTATGCAGAGTCTGTCGAAGGGTAGCTGTCAAGGTTACCTAGTGAGTATGGTGAATGAGGATACCGAGCGTACTCCGGAGACGGTCTCGATTGTATGCGAGTACCTTAATGTGTTTCTGGAGCAGTTGTCAGGTGGACCACCAGATCGCCAGGTCGAGTTCACAATCGACTTAGTACCCGGAGCTTGTCTTGTATCGAAGGCACCCTATCGTATGGCGCCAAAAGAGCTGCAAGAGCTCAAGTACCAGATCCAGGAATTACTCCATCTTGGCTTCGTTTGGCCAAGTGTATCTCCGTGGGGAGCGCCTGTCCTTTTCGTCAAGAAGAAAGATGGGTCGATGCGAATGTGCATTGACTATCGTGAACTAAACAACCTGACTGTTAAGAAAAAGTACCCTCTTCCCCGCATCGAGGACCTTTTTGACCAGCTGAGGGGAGCCATCGTTTTCTCTAAGATCGATTTGAGGTCTGACTACCATCAGTTAAAGATCAGAGAGTACGTACACTATGAGTTTGTGGTGATGCCGTTCGGATTAAGCAATGCTCCAACGGCTTATGAATAGGGTCTTCCATCCGTATCTGGACCAGTTTGTCATTGTGTTTATTGACGACATTCTGGTGTACTCTCGGGACATCGACCAGCATAAGGAACATTTGATGATTGTGCTAGAGACCCTTCGCCGCTAGAAACTTTATGCTAAGTTCTCGAACTATGAGTTCTGGCTTGATCGTGTGGCTTTCTTGGCCATATTGTGACCGCTAGAGGCATTGAAATAGATCTTGGCAAGATAGAAGTTGTGAGTAAGTGGGAGACTCCGAAGAATGTGAGTGACATCCGTAGTTTCCTGGGGTTAGCAAGATACTACCGGCGTTTCATCGAGGACTTCTAGAAAGTGGCCCAACCCCTAATCAATCTGATAAAGAAGGCAGCAAGATTCGTATGGAGCTCCCAGTGCGAGGCAAGTTTCCAAGAATTGAAGGGGAGACTGACTACCGCACCCGTATTGTTTATTACCGACCCGACTTTGGAGTTCACGATCTACAGTGACGCTTCGAAGATGGGTTTAGGTTGCGTGCTGATGCAGCAAGGGAACGTAGTGGCTTATGCTTCGAGGCAGTTGAAGACTCACGAGCAAAATTTCCTCACTCATGATTTGGAGTTAGCCGCCGTGGCCCACGCCTTGAAGATTTGGCGGCACTACCTCTACGGAGGAAAGTGCGAGATTTTCACTGACCACAAGAGCTTGAAGTATATCTTCACTCAGAAGGAGTTTAACATGCGGCAGAGGATGTAATATCCCATTTAGTTATTAATAAAGTGCCAGTTTTAGTTCCATATTGAACTAATTTCGAGGCCAAGTATTCAGTTATAAGTTCGAAATTAAGATTTGTTCAAGGAACAAACCACACGAGTCGTATGGAATGAGCCACACGAGTCATGTGAAGCCACACGAGTCGTGTGACAAGGCACACGAGTCGTGTGGGAGGAGAAGAAAAGGATAGTTAGCTTCAGCTTTTTCACACGAGTCGTGTGACAAGGCACACGAGTTGTGTGAGGTCACACGAGTCGTGTGACATGCCACACGAGTCGTGTGACCGACAGTAAGGTCTGATTATTGAGATTTCGATTGTGATCTCAACCAGAGCTCATTTTCAGGCATTAATTATGAATTTGAGAAGTATACAAGTTAGTCATTAACTAGTTTATGTTTAATTATGTTTATAAGTTTTATTTATTTATTTTATTCATTTCTTCACTCCATCATGATGTCTCACATTTATGCCTATAAATAGAGGCTAAAAATTCAGAGTTTTTACACCAAAGAGAATTACCAAAAGTTATATAAGTTCATAAGAGAGAATAAGTATTTGAAATTTTGGTAAGTGAGGAATTTGGAAGTGAAGAAGCAAGTTAGGTAATTTATTTATCTTAAAGTTTCATACTAAAGTTCATGCTTTGATAATGATTTTAGATGTTTATGAGTATATATATATCATGATTTAGAAGTTGAGTTATAATTGATTCTATGAATACAAGGAGTTAAAGTTGTTTCAAGATCAATTATATGATATATGTGCTTGATTTGATTGAGATGTTGATAAGAATAAGAATAAGCTGGAAAAGTATGATTTGAATGAGTAATTCTTGTGTAAAAGAGGAGTAAATAAGAACAAGAATTAAGTTATTTGACATAGTATAGCTTGAGTTATAGATTTTTAAAGTTAAGCATGCAAGCTGAATTTTATGTTCATTAATTTAGTTGTGACTTTAAATTCTAAAGTTGTGATTTATTTATTTTTGTTTAAATAAATCTGTTTTCTTTATGTCTAAAGTAGTATTAGACAAAGTTTAAAGATAAACGAATTTCCAGAAAAGATAAGTTTGAGTAGCATCCCAAGTGAGTCGCAAAAGATTTCGAAAGATTTATAAGTATTTTCGAAGTAAAAGTTGCGAAAAATTTACTCTGATAAGCGGGGTGTTACAGGTGGTATCAGAGCTAGAGTTTAAATGCTCTGTATACTAAAAGTTTAAGTTTCAGAAAGAAAAGTTTTTAGAGAAGTCAAAGTTTTTACAGAAATTTTCAAGAAAACTGACCACACCTCGCTCACTGATCTACCTCTTTCATTCTGGGACTATGCCTTAGAAACAGCAGCATATATTTTGAATAGAGTGCCAAGTAAAGCTGTACCCAGCACACCTTATGAGATATGGTGTGGTAAATCACCCTCATACAAGTATTTACGAGTATGGGGTTGTACTGCTTATGTAAAGCAGTTAGTGGGAGGTAAGTTGGATATGAGATCCATCTTATGTAAATTTGTGGGGTATCCTAGAGAGTCTATTGGATACTATTTCTATGATCCCTCTGAACAAAAGGTGTTTGTTTCGAGGAATGCTGTATTCTTAGAGAAAGATTTTATCTCAAAGAATAGCGGAGTCATAGAACTTAATGAAGAACAACCACAAATTCCACTAAGTACCACGGAAAACATACCAGTAGAGACTGGACCATCTAAAACACAACCTCTTCGGAGATCCGAAAGGGTTTCTAGGGCGCCTGAAAGGCTATACCTATTGTCAAAAGACAATGAAGAGGGATTCCTTTTGGATAATGATCCAATAAGCTATGATGAGGCAATGTTGGACATTGACTCAGATAAATGGCAAGAAGCTATGCAATCCGAAATAGATTCCATGTATTCAAACAAAGTATGGACTTTGGTTGATCCACCACAGGGTATTGTACCCATAGGTTGTAAATGGGTTTACAAGCGAAAACGTGGTGTAGATGGAGAAGTAAATACTTTTAAAGCAAGACTGGTTGCTAAAGGTTATACTCAAAAACAAGGTGTTGATTATGAGGAAACTTTTTCACCAGTAGCAATGCTTAAATCTATTCGGATATTGCTAGCCATAGCTGCGTATTATGACTACGAGATATGGCAAATGGATGTGAAAACTGCTTTTCTTAATGGAAATATTAAGGAAGACATTTATATGAAACAACCGCAAGGTTTCATATCCAATGGGAGTGAACAAATGGTTTGTAAACTTCAAAGGTCTATTTATGGACTTAAACAAGCTTCGAGGAGTTGGAATATTCGGTTTGATGAAACGATCAAAACGTTTGATTTTCATAAGAATCCGGATGAACCATGTGTTTATAAGAAGGTTAGTGGGAGTGCAGTTACATTTGTTGTTCTATATGTTGATGACATCCTACTCATTGGGAATGATGTAGGGATGTTGCAGTCAACTAGGACATGGTTGTCAAAACAGTTTTCCATGAAAGACTTGGGAGAAGCATCCTTTATCCTAGGGATAAAAATCTATAGGGATAGATTTAAACGGATGATCGGACTATCCCAGTCGACGTACATAAATAAGGTGCTACAACGGTTTAGCATGGAAGAATCCAAACGAGGATATATTCCAATGAGTCATGGGATTTCTCTTTCTAAGACGATGTCTCCAAAGACACCTGAAGAAAGAGAACGGATGAGTCATATACCTTATGCATCAGCTATTGGTAGCATTATGTATGCAATGTTATGTACAAGACCTGATGTGGCTCATGCACTTAGTGTAACGAGCAGATATCAGTCTAATCCAGGTGAAGAACACTGGAAAGCCGTTAAGATGATTCTTAAGTACTTACGAAGGACTAAGGATATCTTTATGGTATACGGCAATGGAGAACTGAAACTAGAAGGCTTTACTGATTCTGGTTTTCAGTCCGATAAAGACGACTATAAATCCATGTCTGGATACTTATTTACTCTGAATGGAGCAGCAGTTAGTTGGAAAAGTTCCAAACAAGAAACAATTGCTGACTCTACGACAGAGGCTGAATATATTGCTGCATCTGATGCTGCAAAAGAAGCTGTTTGGATAAGGAACTTTATCCAAGGGTTGGGTGTAGTACCATCCGTTGTTGATCCAATAATGATTTATTGTGATAACAATGGGGCTATTGCGCAAGCAAAGGAGCCAAGATCTCATCAAAAATCCAAACACATTATGAGGCGATACCATTTGATTAGAGAAATCATTGGTAGAGGCGATGTCGTGATGGAGCGAGTCGACTCAGCAGAAAATATAGCAGACCCCTTAACTAAACCCTTATCACAGAAAGTGTTCGAAGGACATCTTGAGAAGATGGGTCTTAGATACATGAGTGATTGGAACTAGGGCAAGTGGGAGATTGTTAGAGTAGGGTACCCGGCGTTCCAATCTAATTGGACGTATTCTACTTGTAAATACAGTCTATTGGAATTATATTATGAATAAGGCATTTCTTTATCTTAAGAGAAAGCATTTATCTTATAATTGCACTTAAGATAAAATCCCTAGATCACTTATGGTTATAAGGTATGGTTGCGCATAGAGATGGTGATCATGGAACATACCTTGAAAGCCGTGATCTTAAATACAGTTCCAAGTCGATGGATGTTTCGAGATGGGATATCGAATAATCCATAAAAGACTTGCACATAGTTTGTATGCTTGTTGGACAAGAATGTTGCATTCCATCAACATTAGCGTAAGACGTAAGTACATTTATGTGGGTGCTTGTTAGAGAACAAGTTCACTGAACATGACCGTATGAAAATTCTTAATGAAGAATTTATTCAGTCGAATAAGAATTTTCATGTTACAATAGTACATGACTAATCCTAAGACTTGAGGCACAATGGTAACTTTGTGCATATTACATTCTACTTTGATTTATCCTTTTGGTAGCTAGCACTATCGTTTAAAGGGATAAGTTGGGTATTATGTTAATATGTATGGAAGTTTGTTAGTGGCCAATAAAGGATTCGACACTTATGAAGATAAGTGAATTTCCTATGTGTTTCATAGTTATTAATCCAAAGTCCTTGGCCAAGGCAGAGATGAATAGTGATTCATAACCGGGTTAATAAACATGAAATAGAATCATAGTTATTAAGTCAATTTGGGTTTCGACAAAATCATACCCAAGACTTAATCGGGAAATTAGATGTCGAAAGGATTTTACATGTATGGAGTTGTAATCGGAATAGGTTTACTCGCTATTCACTTAATACTAGATTCATGCTACTTGCTAGGTGTTACCATGATATGTGGGTTCATAAATTAAAGGGTTAATTCATGAATAAGAGTTAATAAGATTTAACTCAAATTACAAAGTGTTGTAAACCCACTACTAGTATTAAGGTGAACCTAAAAGGTCACACTAATTATGAACAAAGGTAAAGATTGTATTTCTAATGGTTAGAATTAATTGATAAATATCTAATTTGATTAGATATCAATTAAAGGAATATATTAATCAATAAGATTGATTAATTACATTTTGGATATTACTTTAGTAATTAAGGTAATTACTAAATTAATAAAGTTGAATTTTAAAATAGGATTTTAAATTTCAAAAATCCAAAATAATAATAATATGATTATTATAATATTGGGAAAATGATATAATAATAAAGTCTTGAGAAAGATTCTCAAGATTTATTATCCAATTATTATTTATATCTTTAAATATGATTTAAGGATTAAAATAATAAATATGATTATAATAAAATGGTTGTTGATGGTTGTTTGAACTACTTAACATATCTTATTATTTTCAAAGTCAAAAGTTAGTAAATACTATTTAAATAAAATTTGATTTTATTTAAATATTACTAAATGTTGATTATTTTATGCTAAAATGTTTAGTATAAATATGTGCAAAATGGTTTTGCATTTAGTGAGGTTTTGATCCTAAATTTCTAAGTGTTAGAAAGAGAAGAAAGTGTTCTTCATAAAACTTCAAGAAAGAGTTCTTAAAATTCCCAAATAAAATTCATAAATATTCCTATACAAGAAAATTGAGTCTTTTCTACTAGCGAAGGAAAGTCGTCGGAACCAGGCTTCATAGGGTGGATACGTTTAGAGGGAAGACACTTGGATTCCTCTAGCGAGTAACCTCAAGTCGTTGAAGTTACAACCGGGAACCGATTCCCTCATCCATCATCAATAGTGAAGGACTTCAAGACATTCGGTAAATATTTTTACTAGTATTTACTTTATAGTAACAAATCAAAATTTGTATATGATGCATGTTTTAAAGATGACGATCAGTTAATTCGCAATTAGTATGTACGGGTGTTGTATTTATACGATAAATACTTACTTTAAAAATGTTAAATTCTGCTGCTTACATCCCGTACGGTACTATCGAACCCAACAGGGACCTCTCCCGGCGCATTACAGATCGTCGGAACTCCAAGCTGATAGGAATACGTGAAGATTGTTCTTTCACCCGGTTCAAGACAATTATTTGCACAAAAAATTGCAAATTTGGTCCCATACCTTCGATTGTTTCCCACATTTGGTCCCAAGCATGCCATCTACGATCCTTTTTAATTTTTCATTACTAAGATGGACCCACGTCCTTTTTAATTTTTCATCTACTTTTTTGATTAAATAGTTTGACTTACTGTTAGAAGAATTTTTTGAATAAAATTTAAAATTAACAGGGCTCACACGTTAGCAACTTTTGGGACCAATCATATGAGACAAATTTTGTAAGTTCATATTTGTTAACTTGAAAGTCGAGTTAGTCTCTCTCATTCACTCAAGTCGAAATGACATAATAAAATTAATTTTCTATGAATATGATACGTGGAATAAATATTAAAAATAATTTTATAAAAATAAATATTGGATGGAAAAGTAAGGGCGTTAATAAATTATTTGGGATAGAAAAGTAAACGTTATAATTGCTAATTTAGTGGTATTTATTTTATTTTTCTAATTTTTTACTGTCATTTCATTGAAAATATTGGAAATTATTTAAATATTATTTAAATTAAAGAATAATCAGGAATAATATTATTTTAATTAAATAAAGCAAACCAGAAGACATAATCCAATTTATCAAAATGAGAAAAAATGTGACTATGTTTACAATTCTACAAATCCGTCTACACTTTTAAATATTAGTATAATGTGATAATTTATATATATCCTTTCAAACTTATAAAATAATAGGAATTAAGAAAAAACCCAATTTAAACTATTTTTTTATTATATTTTTGCTCCGATGAAAAAAGGAAATCTCTCTCCTTCTTCGCTCCGACGAAAAGAAAAAAACCTAACCACTACAAGAAATTGTCAAAATGCCAACAGAAATTACCAACGGAAAAATTTCAGTTGGGGATTACCAACGGATCACCAACGAATTAACAATGCATTATATATAGAATTTTTTAAAATAGATTACCAACCAAATACTAACAAATTTTGCAATGGAAATAAATTTCGTTTTATTCTGTTAGCAAATAATGGGAAAAATTTTCTGTTACTAAACCCCAACAATTTTGCAACGAAATTACAACAAATTTTGTTCATAATTGAATTAGCAATAGAATTTTCCGTTGTTAAATGGCAACGAAAAAAATCTGTTTGTATATGCCAATGGATTTGCAAAACGTATGTTTAATAGTTATATTAACAACGGAACATGTCGTTGGCAAATAACAACGATTTAATTCCGTCTAAAAATACTAACAAAATTGCAATGGAAATCTTCATAATAATAATAACAACGGAAATTTTCGTTGCTAAATAGCAACAAAATTATTTTGTTGCTATTTAGCAACAAATTGACATTGAAATTAGAAGTCTATAAAAAACAAATGCCAAAAAAAGAAAAAAAAAACACTCTCAGTAACGAAAATTGTCGTTGCTAAATAGCAACAGAAATACTTTGTTGCTATTTAGCAAGAGAATAACAACAGAAAATAAAAAAGCCAAAATTCACAAAGAAAATGAACACTATTACTAAGGGATTCGTTTGCTAAATGACAACAAAATTATTCTGTTGCTATTTAGAAACCGATTGGCAACAGATGTTAAAGCCAAATAAAAGCCAAAAGCAAAAAAATGAAAACATTATCTTCTTTCTAAGCGGGAAAGCAGAAAAAAACCTTTTACTATCTTCTTTCTAAGCGGGAAAGCAAAAAAAAAACCCTTGACCTTCATTCACTCCTCCTCGCCCCCGCACCCCACCTCGTCTTCGCTCGCCGCTTCCATTATCAGTCTCCGCGAAGGGCCCCTCCCCCCCAGCGCCGGTACGTCCGTCCTCGTTTAAGGCTCTTCTCTTACTGCGAGTTGTCTCTCTTGCCACTTCAAAAAGGTAACGCTGCCCTTCTCTTACTGATTATTATTGTTTTTTTTTTTTGTTATAGTTTGTAATTACTCACCGATTAGGTTCATAGTTTTGTTTACCATTACACAATGATTTCAATTTTGAGTCTCGTTTATGTGAAGATGAATTCTGTTCCTTTGCATATAATGTTCATTTCAATTAAAAAACTTGATATTGGAGCAGTTGTCAATCTCTAGCCAATTAGAAAGATAATTTACAAATTCAAGAAATGTTAATTATTTGACTAGTATATCTTAAGTGGGTCCTGTGAAGTCAAGTGATGAAATAAAAGATGTGTAGTCTTGATATTTGATTAGTGAAATTTTTAGGATAGAATATCACTGCAACATTGCAAATGTCATTGTTGAGAAAACCTGATGTTTGCAAATGTTTTACATAGTTGAGAAAAAAGGAGCTCCTCGTAGAATAGAAACTTGAAAGAAAATAACATGAAGCTATCAAGTGTTTGTTTTTTAGCTGTTTATGTTGTATTTTAAGATTTTGTAAACCTGTTTGATGTGTTAACCAAAATAGGTGCCTCTAACACAATGTGATATATGACAAGTTTTGTTACTTGGTTCAAATCCCACAATGTTTGATGTGGGTGAATACTGGGTGTTGGTTCTGTGAATGTTTGTGTAGAGATTAAAGAGGAACGAAAATGGATTTATGCATTTAGATAATGGGCTGGTCTATTTTCATGAGTTATTAGCTCTTATTTGATGTTGGGAGACTATTGTTTTAAGGAAATATCAAACATTTAGCTAGTTTCAGTTTTAACTATGTTTTTCAATCAAATTAGTTTTTATATGGCCTTGATGATCTTAGTTTTTAGTCTATTCGATGGAGCTTCCTCATCCTAAAGGTTAGCTTGTGTTAGTTCTGTATCAACTTTGAATGTTAAAGAATATGAAATTTCCTCTAATTGTCTCGTAATATATGTTTTTAAACTTTAAGAAGCACCTAAGTATGGTATTTTGTTTCAGTTCCACTTATAAGTATATGTAAGTCTAAAACAAGAATAGAAAAGACAAAAAGTATGATCCAACTTGTAATATCCCATTCCGTAATAATAAAAGTAATTATTCTAAGTTGAACTAATTACTTTTATTAATAATGCTCGTTCCTAGTTCTGAGCCAGTTATTAAGTTATTCAGTTAAAAATTCGACTTTAAGTCGAAAGTATTCTCGGTTAAATATTATTCAGTAATCGAGCCAGTTCAATAATTAATTAATTTCGGTCTGTTTATTTTTATAAATGGATTTATAAGACGAGATAAATTAATATAAGATGACGAACAATCGCAATTGAGTATATTTTGATTAATCGTTTAAGATAAGTAGTGAACTGAACCCAAGTATGTTCGGTCATGAGTTGAACTTAATTAAGAAATAGCCGAGCCTGAGTACTAAATACTTAAAATTTTTTTAAGTGTTCAAGTCATCAAGATAAGAACATAATATTGAGTTTTAGCATAAGTTGATACAAGTTAAGTCTCGAAGTGCGGTTAAGTATCCATGAACATTTAAGTGATAAATGTTCAAAGAAGTGAGAAAATTTATTTAGACATTATAGTCTATTTAAATTATTTTAAGAGAAACCGAAATTTTTAGAATTTTCGGTTTTACGGTAATCGTTCGGTTTAAGTTCGAATGTGGTTCCGTAAATATAGAATATTTCAAGATAATTATATTAGATCCTAAGAAGCAATATGTTTATTAAATTGAAGAAAAACTGTGAGTAAACGTTCGAATTGAGTTCTGTAAATTGTATTTAAATATAATTTACGGTAAACGTTCGAATTGAGTTCCGTAAATTGTATTTAAATTGTATTAGATCCTAAGAAGCAATATGTTTATTTAAATATATGTTTATTTAAATTTTAGAATTTCAGTTTTACGGTAAACGTTCGAATTGAGTTCCGTAAATTGTATTATCCTCAGTTTATTAGCATGATCCAAGACCATATATGAGCATTACTTTTCAGTAAAAGAGTTTTAAAAATCATCTATTTTGAAAGAAAATGCATAAGTAATAAAAAAAAGGATGATTTTTATTATTTTGTTCCAAAGATTTTATATGATGAATGGTGAAATTTTTTCAATAATATATGGAATCAATTACATCACATTAAGCACGAAATTTTGGTCATCAATTGGTGAGAATGAGATGAGAAAATCAGAACAAAGTTTTGCTAAGTCTTTAAGTTAATATTTTTTTTCAACAATTGGTGAGAATTTTATTAAACTTGGTGGAATAAGTTTTATCTACTAAAAAGCTCATTCATGGCTATGAATAGAGGCCATTTTTTATGATTAATTATGTTTGGATAAGAATACAAGTTATTGTAAAATAGTTTATAATTAATTAAGTTTATAAGTTTAAATTGTTTATTTTGTTCATTTCTTCACTCCGTTATGATGTCTTGTCAAATTGTGCCTAAAATAGAGGCGTAAAAATCAGAGTTCTCACACCAAAGAAAAGTACCAAAAGAAATATATAAGTGTAAGAGAGATAAGTAATAGAAATTGTGAAGAAGTGAAGAATTTAGAAGTGAAGAATCAAGTTACGATTCTAGCAAGAATGAGGTAATTTACTTATCTTAAAGTTTTATGCTTAAGTTCATATTTTGATAATGAGTTTACATGTTTATAAGTAAGTATATCATGATTTAGAAGTTAAATTTATAATTGATTCTATGAATACAAAGAGTTAAAGTTGTTCAAGATCAATTATATGATATATGTGCTTGATTTGATGAGATGTTGATAAAGATATGAATAAGCTGGAAAAGTATGATTTAAATGAATGATTCTTATGTAAAAGAGGAGTACATGAGAACAAGAATTAAGTGATTTGGCAAAGTATAGCTTGAGTTATGAATTTTTTAAGTTGAACATGCAAGATGAATTTTATGTTCACTATGACTTTAAATTCTAATAACTTGATGTATATGCATGCTAAAATTCTGAAATTTTTATGACATGTCTAATTATGAGTTAAGATTATGACTGATAAATTTCATGATTTGAAGATGAGAAATGAATGAGCTATGATAATTACAAGGCATATATGTAAAGATGAGTATATATGCAAGAATATTCATGATATGATCAAGTTATTAAAGTTAGATTATTATGATCAATTCTCATATAAGTGATGAGCAATTTGGCAAAGTTTTAGTTTAATATGTTGAGTATATAATCTCATAAAGATTGTATTAAGTATGACATATTAATATCATGATTAAAAGTTGAAGTATGACTTGAGTTTATTTTCACTTTCAAGTTAATTAAGTGAAAATGTAATATAAGTCAATATTTAAAATTTGGGAGATATGATGTATGATGAATTAAGTATTTGATAGAGTAAAAGATTAAGATGAGTTTATAAATCATGTTGATGATGTTGGAAAAAGTTAAGATGTTTAATGACTTAATATTTATTTGAGACATATTAAACTTATTGAATATCTTTAAGATTCGGATAAGTAAGAGTTAAATCTTATTGAGTATACGAGCATAGTACTTAGTATATTTGTTTATATTTTTATGTAGCTTGCAGATATAACTACCCAAGAGCCACACTTACATTTTTCAAAAGTTTTTAAAAGAAGAAAGGTGGGGACCCAGACTGAGTATTACATTGAGTATAATATTGATATCATGTTCGAGGTATGTATACAGTTTAAGTTTATACGCTTGGGATGAGGAGGCATTCAGTTGTATCAGAGTATATATCCTAAGTCTTGATGGAGGCCGTTTGAGTTGCCTTGAGAAATATCCATCAGATTGTACACAAGTATCCGATCAGATATCAGCCAGATTCAGTTTAAGTTACTGGAACAGATTTCCAGTCCAGATATATACCAAAAATCATGATATTGTATTATTATTGTTGTTTACTTTAGTATGAGTGATTTCGGGGTACAAGAGGATCAATACTCACCCCATTGTGTTTTTCAGGTAACAGGGTCGGGCCGGAGGTGTGAGTTCGAGATGTGGTGGTGGTGGTCGTGCACTTATTTCAAGTGAACATTTATTAAGTATTTGATATGTCTGTATATTAAACCACTTTTTTAAGTATTTCCGCTATGTACATTAAGTATTGAACTTGCATTTTTAATAAATTTCAGATTTCAAGTTTATACCATTTCGAGGAGTATGAATATGGTACAGTTAAAGGCAAGTTTAAAGGAAATCTGTTTTCTTTATGTCTAGAGAAGTATTAGACAGAAAGTTTAAAAATAAACGGATTTTCAAGAAGATGAGTTTGTGTAGCATCTCGAGTTAGTCGCAAAATATTTCGAAAGAGTTATAAGTATTTTCGAAGTAAAAGTTGCGAATATTTACTCTGATGAGCGTGGTGTTACACAACTTACTCTACGCATCAATACATAAGTTCGATTAATCTGAAATGGAATAGAAGTTATTATTTTTATTATCGAGGTTAAACGACTCAAATAACCTTATTCATCTGTAGCAGTACTATAAGGCCCATTTAGGAAAACCTGATGGGACTGGATAAATTGGGATTTCTTTTCATGACTGTAACTTTGAGGATGGGGGAATATTGTTATTATTATTTCTTTTGCATTAATCATACCTAGTATTTTTTGGTTATATTAAAAAATATAGAGATGAGGAAGTTTGTGACCTGGAATATAATGCCTAGACTAAGACTATAGTTATATATTAGATTTGCATAATATTATCTCTACATAATATAATTCTCATAACGTTCCTGAAATATATTGGATTTGAAACCCACTTTCTGGAATATTATTTGCATAATACTATGAAGGTTATCTTTGGTAGCTTACGTGGTATTCATTTCCTCTTTCATTTTTTTGTTCGCCCCATGTTTGTGCCTATTAATGGAATAGTACTTGAAGAAATGTTTCACTTTGTTGGTAACCTCTTCTTGTGTCAACTTTGTTCTCCATTTGTAATAGAGATTCTTTAAGAAATTGCTAATCATGACATGTTCCTGTATAAATATATGATTACTCTATTTGGTTGTCTTTGACTTATAAAACTCTCTAGTTTTGAAATATTATCTTACACCAATGCTTTTCGTGAACAATAGGAGAAATACATTAAGGTATAAAAATGAACGAAGAACGTGTGTGGATGTATAATCGATTTAAAAATGGGGCAGTAACGAGTGAATTCTTAGAAGGATTAGAGTCCTTTATTGATTTTGCTTGCACTCAAGTAGAGTGGATCGGGGAGCGATATTCTCTCGATGGGGAGCGATAGTCCTTCGTAGGTAGGCTTTCCTTGTGGGAAGGACTGTGATCTCTTTTGTGAGCGTGGAGAGGGTTTCTGATCCCAATAGGAGTTGGGTTTCTTTAATATTATTTGAGTGTTATCGTTTGAGAGAATTTATTTGAGCGAGTTTGGGAGTGTCTCAGAGTTGTGCGAGTGTGCTCTGGAGAAGGGCGACGATGGAACCAAATGCAGCAGGATCCTCTAGGTCTGTGGATTTAACAGAGGCGTTGGGCTGTAAAATGAAGAATATTATGCTCTCAGAATCCGAATATAAGGTTATTGAACTTCGAGAGGAAGACACAAGAATAGGGGATGAGGAATGTCACCGGAGTCTTTTTGGTAAGGTGATAGGAGATAGAAGGGCATCTTTGATCGGTATCAGGCGCACAATGGGAGCTATCTGGCAAATACAGCACCCCATGGAGGTAAAGGAGCTGAAAACTAATTTCTTCCAATTTATATTTGGAAGTGATGAGGATAAACAAAAGGTGGAAGCGGGAGTGAATTGGACCTTCGAAAATCAATATTTGATTTTGGTAAAATGGAGGGAGGGACTGAATGAAAAGCATGATTGTTTTAAGGAGCTGAGAATATGGGTCCAGGTGAATAACCTACCAATCAATTGGCTCTGCTCGGATGTGGGACTGAGAATAGGGCAGACATTCAAACAAACTAGAAATGTGTCAGTTGTCAAGGCTGGGGGACAAAGGGGTAGCTTTTTGAGACTGCTGGTGGTGGTTGATGTTACTAATCCTCTTCCAAGATTTGCCAGCATGAAGCTTCAGAATAAACAGGTGCTTGTAAGATTTCAATATGAGAAACTTGTAAATACCTGTTTTTACTGTGGTTTAATCGGACATTTGGAGAGATCATGTAAAAAAAGGGAGGAAGATATGACTCTAGGAGTTTTGAATGAAGGACAATATGGAGAATGGCTCCGTGCTTTAGATGGGAATTTTGGTTTCAAATCAAGTTCCCCTTATAACACGAGGAGTCAGTCTAGTGAATCTCCAGTTAGACCACCAATGGGGAATCAGGATCAGGACAATGATATAAATGTTCAGAACTCTATGGGGAGTAGAAACCAAGATGACTTGGTACATGATAGCTTGCATAGTATACCAGAGCAGGTGGAGGACAAATCGGTCGAGGTAGAGCAAGTGGGGGACAAGCCAGATGATATGTCGAGAAACCCAGAATCCAAGGTTAGTGTGATTTCCAAGATGGTGGAGGATATAGAGCCTCTTCAATTTGTCCACATGGATACTGAGGAAGATCAGTTAAGGAAAGAGCACAGGGAATTGCACAAGAGCAGGCCAGAGCTGCAAGAACATCAACAGCAGCTGATAAAGAGAAATTGGAAAAGAAACATGGCTTCCTCAGAGAGATCTGTAGAAGATGTGGATGGTTCGTTACAAATCCCAGGGAACCTGAGTACCAGAAGGAGAAAGACCATGGAGGGAGAAGGGGCAGGGGTTAATGTATCTTCTCCAAGAGTGACTAGAGAGAGTAAGAAGCAAAAGAAACATGATGAAGAGGTGGGGGTAGCCAGCCTGGAATGGCCCCAAATGGATAAATGAAGCTATTCATGTGGAACTGTAGAGGTCTGGGTGGACCCTCTACAGTTTCACAATTTAAGGAGTCTTCTAGACTCCACCACCCCAGTTTTGCCTTTTTCTCTGAAACCAAAAAACAAAATAATTTTGTAAAAGCAGTTTGTAGGAAGGTGGGATTTAAAGACTCTTGGTATGCGGTTGATCCTATAGGATTAAGTGGGGGTTTGTTGGTAGTTTGGAATAGGGAGGTTAAAGTTATTAATATTGTGAGTTGTGATTTTTGTATTCAGGTGGAAGTAGAGATTTCTGTGTGGGGGCCATCTTTATGGGTGATTTTTGTTCATGCTAGCTGTGATAAGAAACAGAGAGAGATTCAATGGCAATTTCTAGAAAGGGAAAAACAGAAATGGGGGAACTGTTGGGTATTGGGAGGGGATTGGAATGAGACATGTGATCAAAGTGAGAAGAGAGGGGGGAGAGTGAAAGTGAATGGGGATTTTGTGGGTTTTAATAGCTTCATTTCTAGGATGGGCATGCAAGAGATTAATTTAGTGGGGCATGGTTTTACTTGGGGTAATAATAGAGGGGAGGAGGGATTTATTGAAGAAAAAATTGACAAGATTTTTGGGTCTTTTGGCTGGTTACAAAATCATCCTGATGCAAGGGTGGAAAGTGTTTATAGAAGTTCCTCAGACCACAGATTACTCATTTTGCAGGATACTCCAGATCAAAGGGTGAAAAAGAAAGGCAGATTTTTCTTTAATAAAATGTGGGTTAAGAGAGAGGGTGTCCAGGAGATTATCAAATCAGCTTGGGAGGAAATTCAGGTTGGAACTCCAATGTTTCAAATATCAGAGAGAATTAAGGCTACACGATTAGCACTACTATCCTGGAGTAGAAATTTCAGAGCTGAACAGGTGAAGGACAAGAACCTCATTACTGCAACATTGGAGAGTATGAGCACATCAGGAGCAAATAGGGACTGGGACCTTTGGTATAGACTTAACAAGGAGCTGGATTGTATCACTAAACAGGAGGAAATGTTTTGGAGTCAAAAGGCAAGAGTGCAGTGGTTAAAGGAAGGAGACTCCAATACAAAATTTTTCCATGCTTTAACAATGCAACGAAGGAAGCAGAATGCTATAACCAGGTTAATTGATGAAAATGGGAAAGTGTGGACCAATCATGAAGATCTTCAAGACCATATTTGTGATTATTTTGGGAAGCTGTTTTCTGCAGAAGGGTCTCGAGGGGATGAGGACATACTGCATTTGATTCCTAATTCGATATCTGATGAGTTGAATGAGGAACTTGTTGCTCCTGTGTCAGAGGAAGAAATCAAAGAGGGCCTTTTTAGTATGGAGCCTGGTAAATCACCTGGTTTAGATGGCATGAATCCCTGTTTTTTTCAAAGCTTTTGGCATATAATTAAGCATGAATTTTGTACTGCTGTTTGGAGTTTTTTTGATTCTGGTCAGTTGCTCAAGAATTGGAATCATACATTGATCACTCTAATCCCTAAATGTCTTAATCCTTCAAGCTTGAAACAATTTAGACCTATTAGCTTGTGTGGAGTGGCCTATAAAGTGATTTCAAAAATCTTGACTGCTAGACTGAAATTGGCACTGAACAGCTGTATTAGTGAACATCAAGCGGCTTTTATTCCTGGAAGGCAGTTGATGGATAATGTGATTATTGCACATGAGGCTGTTCATTTTTTGAATAGATTGCGATCTGGGAGGAAGGGTTTTATGATGGTTAAGCTGGACATGGAGAAAGCATATGACAGGGTAGAGTGGGAATGTGTGAGGATTTGGGCTTGCATTTCTAATACCTGCTTCTCTTTTAATCTGAATGGGGGTGTATCTGGTTTTGTGACAGCATCTAGGGGTATTAGACAAGGGGATCCTTTATCCCCTTATCTATTTATCCTAATTTCTGAGGTTTTCACCAGATTGATTAATGATGAAGTGGAGAGGGGAAGGTTTAAGGGGCTGAAAATGGGGAGAAATTGTCCTGCGGTGTCTCATTTGTTATTTGCGGATGATACATTGATTCTTTGTGAAGCTTCTATTCATCATGCCAATGTATTATTGAGTATTCTTGACAGATACCAGAGATTTACTGGGCAGAGGGTGAACATGGAAAAATCTTCTGTTTTTTTCAGTAGGAATTTATCTGCAGCAGATAAGGTCGGTATTTGTAATTTGCTGAGAGGTATCCAGAAGCAGAGATCCACTAGGTATTTGGGTTTACCCCTTGGAATTGGGAGATCAAAAAAGGAGTCGTTTGATTTTGTGGTTGGGGCTGTGAGGGCTAGATTGGTCAGTTGGAAGAATAATCTGTTGAATGGAGCAGGAAAAGAAGTATTAATCAAAGCAGTTATTGGTGCGCTACCAGTTTTTACTATGTCTTGTTTTTGCCTGCCTCAAGGTATTTGCAAGGATATAGCTAGCATGACTGCAAGGTTCTGGTGGAGTAAGGGGGAGCAACAAAAGGGGATGCACTGGAAGAAATGGATAACTATGACTGTTCCTAAATCTAGAGGAGGATTGGGATTTAAAGATATTAACTTGTTTAATGAAGCTTTGATCCTAAAGCAAGTGTGGAGGATGGTGTCTCAGCCTAATCTGCTGGTGGCTAAAGTCTTGAAAGGGAGATACTATGCTAACACTTCACTGCTTCAGGCTAAGAAGTCCTCGAATGCTTCTTGGCTCTGGAGTAATTGGCTTCTGGTTAAAGACAAGTTCAAGCAGCATTTTATGGTTGAGATTAGAAATGGGAAGGGGACAAACATATGGCTTGATCCATGGATTTCTAGTAGAGAGGTGTTGTGCAGGGATGATGAGTTGTGGGCAACCAGAAATGTTCAAATGGTTGATGAATTGTTGGTTGAAGGGGGAAGGACATGGAACAGGGAGCTGGTGGAAGAAATCTTTCCTAGGGATGTTCAGGAAGCTATTATGAAAATAAAATCATTAGATCCACTCAGGGTGGATAAATGGATTTGGAAGCTGAACAAGAAAGGTGAGTTCTCGGTGGCTTGCTCTTATCATTATCTGGTGGAAAACAAGCTGAGGCTTTTGGATATTGCTGAGGGAAGTAGTTCTGGAGCTATTGATAAGAAAGTGAGAATGAAGAGCTGGAGACTAAATATTAAGAATAAAATGAAACATTTCCTCTGGAAGTGTTATTCAAATGTGTTGCCTGTGAGTTGTAACTTGAGACAAAGGGGTATGCAGGTGGATCAGATATGTTATGGCTGTGGAGAGGGTGAGGAGTCAATTGAACATCTTTTCTTTACCTGTTGCAGAGCTAAAATAGTGTGGAGATTAGCACAAGTGAGCTGGAATGAAATACCATCTGAGAACATGTCATTTAAAAACTGGTGGTGGAATTTGTGTGCAGCAGGAAAGGAAGAAATTTCTGAGGCTAGGATAGAGTTAACCACTTATATTCTTTGGTGGTTATGGAAATCTCGTAACTTGTGGAAGTTTCAACATAGTTGGATGCCAGAAAGAATGGTGGTGAGGGCAGCACATGGAGATTGGCTGGAGTTTGAACATTGTAGAAGAACTGGAGCTGGGTAATTTCACAGGATATGATCACTAGGTCCTTTTGGTTCAGTGGTGGTTTTGTTCTGTTCTGATTTGTCTTAAACCTGGTTTTGTGTTATGTGTATTTGTGTTTCTGTTGGGTATCTATACTAAAGGGTTCAGTTGTTGTAATTGCCTTTAGTTTTGGGATTGCTGTTAGTTGATGTGTTAGTGGGGTGTTTAGAACTCCTTGCAGGGAGTTTCTCAATGGTTGGTTAGTTTGGTTTTGTTCTGAACTTGAGCTTAGACTCTAAGTCTGTATTTCTGAATTTGTTATATATAGCATCTATCGCTTTTTTTAAAAAAAAAAAAAAAGTAGAGTGGATCGATGAGGATAACATTCGTTGTCCTTGCCCTAAGTGTCATAATCGCAAATATCTTAAAACCGACGAAGTTAAGTATCACCTTGCGCGATATGGCTTTGTACCAGATTACTCTATCTGGGATAGACATGGAGAGTCATACATTAATACAAATGACTGTCCATTCGCCTATTGTGGTGGAAATGTAGAAACAACAACAAATTACCACACAATGGTTATAGATGCCCCTGGGCCTGAATTTCATCCAGATTCTGAAGAACTCCAAATCCTGATTCAAAGAGATTTTATGACATGTTAAATGCTGTTGACAAAGAGTTATGGCCCGGTTGCACAACACACTCGCAATTATCATTTGTTGCCCGAGCTATGCACATGAAAGCGGAGCATCACATGTCTGAACGAAACTATGATGACATGATGCAACTTGTCAGTGAAGTTCTCCCTTATGATAATACAGTGCCTGAGAATTTCTACCAAACCAAGAAGTTGTTGCGGGGAATGGGTTTACCAGTTGAAAAAATTGATTGTTGCAATAATGGTTGTATGCTGTATTGTGAGGATGATGCAGATGCTACGAGCTGCAAATTTTGTGGTCACGGTCGATTCAAGAGGTCGGGTGGAGGGAAAAAAGTGGCATACAAAAAGATGTATTATTTTCCCTTAACAGACAGATTAAAAAGGTTGTATGCCTCAAATGCTACAGCCAAAGAAATGAGGTGGCATGCAGAACATACAGCTGAAGGTGGTGTTATGACACATTACTCTGATACTCTAGCTTGGAAGCATTTCAACAACACGCATTCAGAATTTGCGAAAGAGATTCGTAATGTGAGATTGAGCCTTTGCACAGATGGTTTCCAACCGTTTACACAATATAGAGCACAATATTCTTGTTGGCCCGTGATAGTCACGCCTTTGAACTTACCCCCATGGTTGTGCATGAAAGATCAACACATGTTCTTAACTGTGTTAGTTCCGGGCCCAAAAAATCCAAAAGATAAGTTGGACATGTACTTACAGCCCCTCATCAAAGAGTTGAATCAACTATGGGATGTAGGAGTTCAAACTTATGACATCTCAAAGAAGCAAAACTTTCAACTGAGAGCTGCTTTAATGTGAACAATTAGTGATTTTCCAGCATATTCAATGTTGTCTGGATGGAGTACTGCTGGACGCTTAGCTTGTCCACATTGCATGGAGGACTCTGATGCATTTACTCTCTCTAAAAGTGGTAAACAATCTTGGTTTGACAACCACCATAAGTTCTTACCTTTAGACCACTCGTACCGAAGGAACAAAACTTCATTCTTACAAAATAAAGTGGTTACAAAAGGTGCACCTCCCGTTCGAACGGAAGAAAAAATACTAAAAGAGATACTTGATCGAAGCTTAATGAAAGTCACAGATATTGGCTCTGATGAAAACAATAGATCCAAATGCAAAAATTGCGGTTGGAGGAAAAGAAGTATCTTTTGGGACTTGCCTTATTGGAGTACAAATCTTATTCGACATAATTTAGATGTAATGCACATTGAGCAGAATGTGTTTGATAACATCTTTAATACAATTATGGATGTACAGGGCAAAACAAAAGATACATTGTGTAATGTCCCGTTTTATTTTAAGGAATTTACCGAATTTATTTATACAAAATCAGAGTTAATTTTTCGTAAAATCCCAAATTAAAATTTATTATCAAACGGGCGCTACTTAAACTACTTAAACCAAATAAACATCTTACACAGATAAAATTTAAATGTTCAAAATTAAACCACAATTATCCATAAGCCTCAAAATCAGTCATGCATAAACAAATACTTCAACAGAATTCAAGAGTCTAACCAATATGTTCGAAATAAATAAAACGAAAATATAGTTCTTCAAAGTTGGACAAATGGTTTATCAAAATAATAGAAAACGGAAGCAAGCAACACATAATCCAACGACCACCACTCGATCGTCTCTCGCTGCCGCCGCCAACCATGCTCAACCTAAAAGATAGGAAGAGGAACAAGAGGACAGAAAAGTAAATGGGGGTGAGTACAACCATCATACTCACCATTACCGCACAGTATATTTCGCATAGAGATCCATAACCATAAATAATGTATGCATAGAATCCAGATCTAACTCCCTATTAGGCCCTATCGCAAACCTCCTATGTACATACAACAAACCTCCCGACCAGACATCGGCGAGGATGTAACTGGAAGCACTCTCACCCCGGATGCAACGGGCGTAGGATCTTAACAAGAGACAATGAAGTTGAATTACCCCTCCTCTCTACACGGATTCGGGCGTTCAGACAATCCCCTCCGCTCTACACGGATTCGGGCGCCCACCTCCCAGATGCAACGGGCAGGTGACTTCCACTGATTATGCATTCGTCAAAGGAACTACCGTCAGGACGCTTAGACTAGGGTTCTCACGCATACAAAAACTATCGCGACAAACATTTATACGAAATAACAAGTGCGGTAAATGTAGATTCAACATAAATGAACCCACCTGGTAGCGATCGAGTCAAATACACAATAATAGTAGTCGGCAAGGTCGACTCGTCAAACAGCTACATTTATAAAATAGTCTTATCAAAGACTATTCGACAATTTAATTAGTTCAACTAAGTCCACGTAAGCATTCAATCATGCATTAAACCAAGTACGACATATTTCAGAAAATAACACATAAATTTTGAAAAGTTAACCCGGGCAGCGTTTTTAAAATTGATATAACTTTCAACACACAACTCGTATGAACGCAAATCAAATTGCATTGGAATCCTAAGAGATGAATCTACAATTCTTATGAAGACACTGAAAGCAAATAAGGTCATTTATCAGGTGATAAATCAACAAACATTAAAATTTGAGTCACAGTCCAAAACTGGGAAAAATATACTTGACCCGATTTCAGTATTTGCCATCTAACTTGAGCTACAGGAATGCTATTAATGAAATTCAAAAACCGCATGATAGGCAACGGAAATATCTACAACTTTTCTGAAGATCATATTGGCAAATAATCACATATTCAATGAGTTAAAATGCAAAACATATGATTCAGTAAATCTGTCAAAACTAGTATAATGAACATAGACAGTATCTCAGTTTTTAACCTTTATCTTGAGCTACAGACCTCTAAATGATATGGTTCAAGTCCCAAGTTAAATCTTAGGAATGCATCTACAACTTTCATTTAGAACACAGAAACATATGAGCTCATTTGAATGGTCAAAAATCGGTTAACATTCGGTTCCATATTTCTGCCAACATGATAATTCCTAACTCATGCATATCTAACTTCATAAAATCATAACTCGAGCCACAGAGCACATATCAATATAAAATTTATCTTATTTGAAAGGTAAAAGATAGAACTATAACTTTTATGAAGAGTGTAAGTTCATACGAGCATATTTTTACATGTAAAACAGACCAAACATTAAATTCAATTTTGTTGTCGGGTCCGGAAAAACTGTTAGTACAACGAATTTTGCAAAAGTCATAACTTTTCTGATATAGATCGGAATCGAGAAATTCCAAAGCCCAGATATAGAAAACTGAAAACTACAATTCTCATGAAGATCACGAATTCAAATACTCAGTCTAAGATGGCTCAAACCGTAGCACAACAGAACAGCGAAAAAGTGTATTTTCACATGAAATGGTAGTTTGAATAACACTTAATCCAAATAATCTCATTTAAACATGTTAAAACATAATTCCAGCAAATATAACATATTATTACAAAGGGTTTGAAGTTTAGTAAAATAAATTTATCAAACACCAAAGGGGAGAGAAGACGGATTCGGTTTCGGAAGGGCTCGACAACGACCAAATCCTAATGGGCGGGGAAGATCGTCCGCTTGCTCGCTCGGCGGGGGTGACGACCAGGGATGGCGGAGGCTGGTTCTCCCGGAGACCAAGAGAGAAGAGGGAGAAAGAGAGCTATATGGCTGGAGCAAAAGAAAAGGAGAGTTTGAGAGAGAGAGGTGAGTGACGTGAAGAAGAGAAATGGGAATGACGGGGTTACTTATTAATCAAGATGATAAGTTACAAAATCTCATGAATTTGGTCAAGGCTAAATGAAAGGGATAGGGGCTGAATTTAAGGGATAGTAATTCACTTTTTAATTCAAATTCAGAAATCAAAACTCATGCATGCAAGATGAGGGGAGAAGGTGACGGGCGGTTCGGGTTGCGGCGTGAACCAGCGGGTCGAGGGCATGCGGGTACGGGCCGGATGGAGGGAAAAAGCGGTTGGGTTCGGCGGCTCGGTTTGCATGTTCGGCTAGGTTGCTCGATCGATTCGAAGGTTATTTAATATTTTCGGTTCGACCGAAAATAAAATAAAATAATACTATTCGGCTCGACATTAAAATTAATACAATTTAGCAATTAAGAGAATTTAATCGAAATAAAATTATCGAGCCCGAATAATTAATTTGGAAAATAAAATAAATGTCAAATAAATAATATCAATTATTCCAGAACAAATGGGGCGCTACAATCTACCCACCTTAAAAGGAATTCCGACCTCGGAATTTGAAAATAAAACAAATCCAAACCACTAGAAATACAACGAAAAACAAAAGGGATCAAAAAGCGAAGTTCGGATATCTCCTCCCGATATCGGCCTCGATCTCCCAAGTCGCCTCAGACTCGTCGTGTCGGCTCCACAGCACCTTCACAAGACTTACTGCCCGGTTCCTCAACTGGTGGACCTTCTGGTCTAGTACGGCAACCGGTACCTCCTCATAGGTAAGGTCTCGCTCGACCTGCAGCTCGCCGAAGTCCACCATGTGGTCGGGATCGTGTACATATCTACGCGGCACCGAGACATGAAACACATCATGCACTCCCGCCAGGCTCGGTGGTAAAGCTAGCCGATACCCCAAGTCCCCAACTCGAGAAAGGATTTCAAAAGGCCCGATATAGCGAGGCCGAAGCTTCCCCTTCTTTCTGAAGCGAATAACACCCTTCATGGGCGAGACCTTCAGAAAAACGTGATCACCCACGACATACACATGCTCACGCCTATCTCGATCGGCGTAAACCTTCTGCCTCTCCTGGGCAGCCCGGATATGCTTCCGGATCTCATCCACTTGCTCCGAAGTCCGGTGAATGAATTCCAGACCCATAATCTTCCTCTCTCCAACTTCATCCCAGTAGATAGGGGTGCGAACCTTGCGCCCGTACAAAGCCTCGTACGGCGCCATCTTGATCGAAGAGTGATAACTGTTGTTATAGGCCAACTCGACCAATGGTAGAGCACTCTCCCAGGTTAGGCTACGGTCTAAGACTACAGCCCTCAGAATATCTTCCAAATACTGGATCGTCCGCTCCGACTGACCATCTGTCTGGGGGTGAAAGGCGGTGCTAAAAGCCAACCTCGTTCCCATGGCTCGGTGCAGAGTCTTTCAGAACTGACTCGTGAACCTCGAGTCGCAATCGGACACAATCTCAACGGGCACGCCATGCAATTTGACGATCTCATCTGCGAACAACTCGGCGTAGTCGCTGGCCTTCATCGTCGTCCTGACAGGCAAGAAGTGGGCAGACTTCGTGAGTCGATCCACGATCACCCAGATGGAGTCGTGCCCCTTCCTCGATCTCGGCAAACCAACTACGAAGTCCATAGTGATACACTCCCACTTCCACACGGGAATATCAAGTGGCTGCAAAAGCCCCGTCGGTTTCTGGTGTTCAGCCTTCACTTGCTGACACACCAGGCAACCGTTCACGAACCTCGCTACTTGGCGCTTCATACCTCGCCACCAGAAAGTCTTCCGCATATCCTGATACATCTTCGAGCTACCCGGATGGACGGTGTACGGAGCACTATGAGCCTCTTTCAGTATCTCTCGTCGCAGTTCCCAAACCTTCGGAACACAAAGTCTCCCCTCGAAGACTAAAGCACGGTCAGTCGTAACCGCAAAACCACCAACCCGTCCAGCTAGCGCCAACTCCTTCATTCGACAAAGGAAACGGTCGTTCGGCTGCTCAACAATAATTCTCTCTCGGAGAGTCGGCCCCACAACTAGCGCCGCCAAAATGCCACTAGTCCTTGGAGAAGACTCCACGATCTCTAACTTCAGTCGTTCGAAATCCTGGATCAATACCTCCTCTCGGGTAATCATGAAGTTCAACGCACCATGGTTCCTCCGACTCAACGCGTCGACGACCACATTAACTTTCCCCGGATGGTAGCTAATTGTGCAATCATAGTCCTTCATGAGCTCCAACCATCGCCGCTGACGCATGTTGAGCTCCATCTGCAAGATGTACTTCAAACTCTTGTGGTCCATGAAAATCTCGTACTTGCCCCCGTAGAGGTAGTGCCGCCAGATCTTAAGCGCATGAACCACTGCTGCAAGCTCTAGGTCATGGGTCGGGTAATTCGCCTCGTGAGGCTTCAACTGCCTCGATGCGTACGCCACAACCTTCCCCTGTTGCATCAACACACAACCCAAACCCATCTTTGAGGCGTCGCTACAGATAGTGAACCCCAAAGTAGGATCCGGTATGGTCAACACAGGTGCAGACGTGAGCCTCCTCTTCAACTCTTGAAAGCTCGACTCGCACTGGGAACTCCATACAAACTTGATCTTCTTCTTGGTCAGGTTCGTCAGTGGTTGGGTCACCTTCGAGAAGCCCTCGATGAAATGCCGATAATATCCTGCTAGTCCCAGAAAGCTGCGGATTTCACTAGCATTCTTCGGCGTCTCCCACTTGCTGACTGCCTCAATTTTTTCCGGGCGTGAAAATGTGGCCCAAGAAAGCCACTCTATCCAGCCAGAACTCACACTTAGAGAATTTCGCGTAGAGCTTCTCCCGATGAAGGGTCTCTAGCACAATCCTCAAATGCTTCTTATGCTGCTCGATGTCCCGGGAATAGATCAAGATGTCGTCAATAAAGACGATGACGAATTGGTCTAGGTACGGGTGGAAGACACGGTTCATCAAGTCCATGAACACCGCAGGGGCATTGCTCAACCCGAACGGCATCACTACGAACTCGTAATGGCCGTACCTAGTCCGAAAAGCGGTCTTCGAGACATCGGACTCCTTGATCTTCAGCTGATGGTAACCAGACCGCAGATCGATCTTGGAGAAGACACTGGCTCCCCTCAACTGATCAAAGAGATCCTCGATTCTCGGCAAGGGATACTTGTTCTAGACCGTCAAGTTGTTCAGCTCTCGATAGTCGATGCACATCCTCATTGAACCATCCTTCTTCTTCACGAAAAGCACAGGCGCTCCCCAGGGTGAAACACTCGGTTAGATGAAACCAAGGTTCAACAGCTCCTGGATTTGCGTCTTGAGTTCTTGCAACTCCTTCGGTGCCATTCTGTACGGTGCCTTGGAAACGGGTCCGGCTCCAGGCAGCAAGTCGATAGTGAACTCTACCTGACGAGATGGCGGCCCACCTGGCAACTGATCTAGAAAATCGTCGGGGTATTCTGTAGTGCCCCATTTGTTCCGGATTTATTTGGTATTATTTATTTGATTTGATTTGATTTGATTTTGTCCGAGATTACTTATTTCGTGCTCGATTAGTATTTTATTCGATTATGTATAATAATTGTTTAAATGAGTGTTTAGTAATTTTTAGTACTGAGCCTCGAGAATCGGAAGTCGAACCTAATTGTATGGCCTTCGGCCCACACCTTGTATTCGCCGCCCATGCTACCTCAAATTTTTTACCCTTAGAACATGTGAAAAATTCTTGGTCTTCCAGGCTAAGTTATTTGGCCATCTTATATGATTCGGGTCATATAAATTTTTTTGTTCTATTCATTTGTAACTCTCAAGCTATTTCATTTATCACCATAATTTGAATCTTTTCCTTCCCAATGAGAACGGCTATTTCAAGTTTCACTAGCAAAGTTTTTCCTTAATTGGTGTGGCTTTCCATTCCTTAAGTCCATGATGCGTGGTCATTTACCAAGGAATTTACTACTCTTTACCATTTTTGTAGTAACCGAACAGAATCCTCAAATTGGGATTTACCACTCAATGATTTGATCTCCATCAAGTTATCCCCAATACCTTCTCATAGTGGCGTGTATTTTTTTTTTCTCTCTCGCATCTCACTCAGAACAAAGGAAAAGAAAATCACGTCATCTCCTTCACCTCGCCGCTGCAACTTCCGGCGCCAGCAAACCAGCAGCGACTACTATGTCCGTGCACGTAGCTATTCAACTGCGACCCCTCGAGCAGCCCCTCGGCCTTCTATTTTCCCCCGAGCTCTCCAACCAGTGGCCGCCTTGAGCACCCCAGCGAACCCCGACGAGAACGACACCCTGAACAGGCCATTTTCGGCGAGCCCGTCTCAGCAGCTCCGACCTCCATTCGAGCAGCTCCTCGGCTTCCCATCCTCCGGCGACCTCTGCCTGCGAGCTGCTGCCGGCAAGAAGCTAACGCGCAGCCACTTTCGGTCCCTTTTTGTTACTCCGAGTCCCGTTCGCAAGCCGTTCGTCCGACCCGTTCATCCGGCTGTTGTTCGGCTCGTTTTTCTTTCGATGCTCGTAGATTCCCGAAGACGGGTAACTTATTTGAACCCTTTCATTTTTCCGGTCGTGCTCGTATATCTCATGTTAGATATATATATATATATATATATATATATATATATATATAGCGTCATATCGAATCCTTGTTTGAAATCGGATTCCTTCCGATATATATATATGCATATTTTATCTCGAGAAATACTTCCCTGTTGCGATGCGATTATGACCCTCTGAAACTGGTTATTTGAGATTATGATCTTCATACGAAATGTAGTATGCTGAGTTTGCTAAACTTTGGTTTTGTAATTTCTCGATTCCAAATTATATCGAATAAGTTGTGGTTTGTACAAAAATGATGCGCGTTCAGTTTTTCCTACAACCCGGCAGCATATCTGTATTTTATATACGACCTGTTTATCATGTCGAAATGTGCTCGTATGAACTTACACTCTTCATAAAAGTTATAGATCTTTCTTTTACCTTTCAAATGAGATAAATGTAATGTTGATATGTGCTCTGTGGCTCGAGTTATGATTTTATGAAGTTAGATATGCATGAGTTAGAAATTATCATGTTGGTAGAGATATAGAACCGAATGTTAACCGATTTTTGACCATTAAAATGAGCTCATATGTTTCTGTGTTCTAAATGAAAGTTGTAGATGCATTCCTAAGGTTTAATTTGAGACTTGACTCATATCATTTAGAGGTCTGTAGCTCAAGATAAATGTTAAAAACTGAGATACTGTCCATGTTCATTATACTAGTTTTGACAGATTTACTGAATCATGTGTTTGGCGTTTTAACTCATTGAATATGTGATTATTTGTCAATGTGATCTTCAGCACAGTTGTAGATATTTGAGTTGCCTATCATGTGGTTTTTTAATTTAATTAATAACAAGCCTGTAGCTCATGTTATATGGCAAATACTGAAGTCGGGTCAAGTATATGCTTCCCAGTTTTGGACTGTGACTCAAATTTTAATGTTTGTTGATTTATCACCTATTAAATAACCTTATTTGCTTTCCGTGTCTTCATAAGAGTTGTAGTTTCATGTCTTAGGATTCCAATTCAACTTGATTCATGTTCATATGAGTTATATACTGAGAGTTATGTCGATTTTAAAAACGCTGCCCGGGTCAAGTTTTCTAAACTTATGTGATATTTTCAAAAATGTGTTTTCTTTTGCTTTGATGCGTGTTTAAATGATTATATGAACTTTGTTGGGCTTAGAAATTATAGAATAGTCTTTGATAAGACTATTTTAATAAATGTAGGTGTTTGACGAGTCGACCTCGCCGCCTACCCTTGTTTGTGTTAATTTCCGAACGCTACCAGGTGGGTTCATTTATGTTGAATCTACATTTATCGCACTTGTTATTTCATATAAATGTTTGTCGCGATAGTTTTTGTATGCGTGAGAACCCTAGTCTAAGCGTCCTGACGGTAGTGCCTTTGACGAATGCATAATTAGTAGAAGTCACCTGCCCGTTGCATCCGGGAGGTGGGCGCCCGAATCCGTGTAGAGCGGAGGGGATTGTCTGAATGCCCGAATCCGTGCAGAGAGGAGGGGTAATTCAACTTCACTGTCTCCTAGTAAGATCCTACGCCCGTTGCATCTGGGGTGGGAGTGCTTCCAGTTACATCCTCGCCGATGTCTGGTCGGGAGGTTTGTTGTATGTACATAGGAGGTTTGCGATAGGGCCTAATAGAGAGTTAGATCTGGATTCTGTGCAGACATTATTTATGGTTATGGATCTTTATGCGAATTATACTATGCGGTAATGGTGAGTATGATGGTTGTACTCACCCCCATTTACTTGTCTGTCCTCTTGTTCCTCTTCCTATCTTTTTAGGTTGAGCATTGGTTGGCGGCGGCAGCGAGAGACGATCGAGTGGTGGTCGTTGGATTGTGTATTACTTGCTTCCGTTTTTATTATCTCGATAGACCATTGTTTATCTTTGAAAATGCTTCCGCTTTGATTATTTTGAACATGTCGGTTAGACCATGGGATTTCCGTTGAAGTATTTAATTATGCATGACTGGATTTGAGAATTATGAATAATTGGGATGTTATTTTGAACTGTTAGATTTTATCTGTGTAAATGTTTAATTGCTTTAGTGTTCAAGTAGCGCCCGTTAAATGTTAAAGTTTTAAATTGTGATTTTGAAAAAAAATAAACTCTGATTTTTATAAATAAATTCAGTAAATTCTTTAAAATAAAATGGGGAGTTACAGTATGATATCAGAGCTAGTATGCGTTTCTGTAGACTATCTCTAGTGTTGGTGTGTTTAATGACCCTACGACCACTCGCTTTCGTCTCGCCGCGCCAGCTCGAGGTATGAGTTTTGTTGTTTTATTTATTTTATATGGGGCTTAGGACTATCCACCTTTGTTATAATTCGAATTTTAATGTTTATTGGGTAAACTCTAGTCGCATTTTGGGTTAGTTATGAACCCTAGAAATTTCTCGCTATAAATTTCGAGTTAGCACCTTGTGCGAGCTATCTTGTGGATAGATGAGACTTGCGTTTTTATACCATGCTTTCTGGTGACCAACGTCAAGATGCCTCATTGAGATTAGACAACCGAGAAGTTCCGAATGTGCGGAATCACTCGAACGTCTGGGGCAGCTGACAAGTTGACCGGAGTAGGAGTGGTGAAATCCAATCATTTGAGTGCGATGATTGGGATTTAAAGCTTTGAACAAGTTGTCAACTGATGCCGAAGAATTCTGTTGATCGATGAAGTACTACTAATGTGATTCTCGAAGATGGCGTAATCTCGAGGAAAGCGATGGCTACTTTTTATTGCGTGGATTATGAGCGTTGACCGCGGAGGCTGACAGTTTGACGGAATGACTCCGTAAACTCTAGTGGATCTGGCGTACTGTATATGCAGAGTTCTAACTCGACCTTTCTGTTATCGTTCGCTATGCCGACTACTGGCATTGAGGCCAGAAGAGGATCGTGTCGTTTCATTCCAAGTGCGAATGAAGAAGATTGGTGATCTACACCAGATAGGATCAACGGTGGACGAATGTGGTTGAACCCCCATGGGGATGAACTCTTCTGCTCGACATTTGGTCATTACAGAAGTAGAATCCCGTGTGTATGCTCTGACTTAAGACAAGGATGAACTGATCAAAGAGTGGACAACTGACTGGGAAATCGAGATCGCATGTTGTCTATTAATCTTTCCATTTTTCCATGTTTTATCTTTCAAACTGTTGTGCAATTCTTGTATTTAATACTTGGAACTAACTTTGTTTAGAGACTTTGTGTACGAAGAAGGATAAACATATTTGTTTTCTGCTAAACCTTATTTGTCGCAAGGTTTGTGATTTTTGTTTGCGATAACTCCGAGTCCGTGCACTCAAGAACGCAAAGGTCGGCGCAAGCCACTATAGTATCTTGACCTGGAGGCCAGCGACGATCATTTATCTTGTTGGGATTAAATCATATGACATATGGAAAACAGTTTTCCTTGATCGGGCGTTGTCGACTAATTCAGGGAAGGTGTCTTACCTTAAAGGATTATGAAGGATCTTTTAAGGAGGGTAGTCGACCCTGTAGCATGTGCATTGTGAAGCGTAGAGCCGCTTGTACTCTCGAACTTGCGTTTCGTTGTACGCTTTGACAAATTTTCATTCTTTTATTTCGTTTTGGCCTTCGGGAGAAATCTTTCACTTCCTTAAACTTTTGCAAAACTTTTAAAAAAAAAACCCATTATCTTTGTTTTCATGTTCGCTTGGATTTTCGAGATCAAGTTTTACGACCTGATGTACCAATTAAGACGAGTATTTCCAGCTTTTACTTGTTTTATATCATTCTTTTAGTTCTGTTTGAGCATTCTATTCATCCGAACCAATTTGTTTTCATCTTTATCAACGGCTACTCGATCCATTCTGAGACTCACCAATCATTCGAGAGCATCAAGGAATAGTCTAGAGGAGCAGCAAGGAAGGCCACCAGACGAGCAAGGCAAGTTACAACCAACCTGATCACCGGAGGAGCCGATCTGCTTCATGACAAGGAATGCTGCACATCGACAACCGAAAACCCAACCGACGGACGACGAAGGATGATCAACCACTATCACGAGGTGAAGACCTGTTCAATCAACTGAGGGCAACTGTAAAATCTTTGAAAATCGATTCAAGGCCGAAATACCGTCAGCCGAAGATCGAGGAGTGGACTTATCAAAACGGACTCTGGAACCCGACGAGAATATCTGCAATCGAGTAGTGATTCTTTTCGTGCAAAGTATAGAAATGGCGACTGCGACGAAATTTCTGGTTGTAATTCTGCAGCGACGTCATAGTCTGTCCCTAAGAACGCCGAGACGTAGCTGAAATACCCGAAGATGTGATCGAGGTCTTTTCGATGAAAGAAACCTCTCACCTAGACCTTGAGGTGTGAACTCTGGGCAATGCAGATGAGTGGAGCTCATTCAGGACTGCTGGCACGAATAGCTACCGGAGGAAGAGTTGACGTGAGAACCGACGCTGTTTATCGGAAGAGCCGAAGTGGAATAGCTAGTTAGTGTCTCAGAAAGAGCCGCTGACCTAGTACCATTCTCGACTGGAGAGCCGCATTAGATTTCCTTTGAGGATTTTTGCCTATCTCTAGCGTTCGGTCTGTTTGCGTGTTAGAGTGTGTTGTTGGAATAAGGTAGTGGACTTGGAACTCGGTCTTATACCTTGTTATTTTTGAGACCTTGAACTTTTGAATTCGTGACAAAAAACCAAAAAGATTTTTTGGAATGAACTCCATTTTCATACATTTTGTTGAAAACCTTTCTCTTGCTATTGCCTTAGCCTATGTGAAATCCCAAGTCAGAAAATTTTTCGCATTGAGAAAAACCATGGATTAAATTTTCTTGTTAAAACCTTGAATCGAAAACCGACCCTGACTGGGTGTTGCCACGAAGTGGTGGTCAAGTGTGTACGCCCGCTGATAGACGATAGGCTTGCGCACGGCCCACGTTGACTCACACGCAAGCTACAGCTGCCATCACCGGACACACGGAACTCCCACGCCAGCGTGATCGGCCAAATCTTGACCTTGCAGCTGGTCTCTGAACAGGTGCACGTAAGCGTCTTGGCGTCCCGCATATGCAGCGCCTGCGAGCGTGTCGCCTCTCGGAGGACAGTGCATTAAAAATTCAACCGTCCGTTTTATTTTTTCTTTTAGACGGTTTGACCACCGAGAGTTCCAAGTTCCACCGAACCGCGTTTGCATCCTTGATCGACAGTTTTGATAAGGAAGCGTAATCGATAGGTTTCTTATGCATCTGCAACGATTTCTCGAGATGGCGAGATAGGGGACTTGTGTTGCCAGTAAACGGAGCCATGAGAGGCTACGTTGGTGTCGCAGAATCGTGTGTTGTAAGTATGAGTATAGCGGGGCTATACTGCGTGCATAGTTGCACAGTTACCATGACAATCGCTTCGGCAAGAAGTCACGGGTGTGTCGAGATTATGGGTAAGTTTTCGGCGTGACCCGGGCACCATGCTGAAACTCAACTCCACGTGTCGACCATGATTGTTTGACCGATGATCTCACGGTTGAGGCACTATCAGACCTGTTGAGGTCGTGTGTGCATGTTGTGTGTTGCGTTTTGTGACTTCTCACCATGGGTGGGGTGTTTGCGTTTGTGGGTATCGAGCGAGTATCTGGATGATACCATTCGAGTTTCCCCTTCCGTATGACTAGAGGGTGGTATACCTTGGCTTGGGGTAAATGAGGATCCGCTGTCGTATGCGGTTAGTCCTTTGAGATCCTTACTCGAGTCGAGGACTTGGCTTATCGGCTAGCTTTACCACCAGATATGTCAGGGTGCATGGTGTATTTCATGTCTCGATGTTGCGTAGATATGTGCATGACCCGCACCACATGGTGGACTTCGGCGAACTGCGGGTCAAGCGAGACCTTACCTATGATGAGGTACCGGTGGCCATTTTGGACCATGGCATCTATCGGCTGAGGAACCGGGAAGTGAACCTTGAGAAGGTGCTGTGGAGCCGGCATGATGAGTCTTAAACGACTTGAGGGAATGAGGCTGAGATTAGGGGGAGATTCCCTACCTTCTCGTTTTGGGGGCCTTTGTATTCTTTTAGATCGTTAGTTTTCTTTTCGAATTTCGAGGTCGGAATTCCTTTTAAGGTGGGTAGATTATAGCGCCCCATTTGTTCCGGATTTATTTGGTATTATTTATTTGATTTGATTTTATTTTATTTTGTCCGAGATTACTTATTTCGTGCTCGATTAGTATTTTATTCGATTATGTATAATAATTGTTTAAATGAGTGTTTAGTAATTTTTAGTACTGAGCCTCGAGAATCGGAAGTCGAACCTAATTGTATGGCCTTCGGCCCACACCTTGTATTCGCCGCCCATGCTACCTCAAATTTTTGGCCCTTAGAACATGTGAAAAATTCTTGGTCTTCCAGGCTAAGTTATTCGGCCATCTTATATGATTCGGGTCATATCAATTTTTTTTTTTTTTCTATTCATTTGTAACTCTCAAGCTATTTCATTTATCACCATAATTTGAATCTTTTCCTTCCCAATGAGAACGGCTATTTCAAGTTTCACTAGCAAAGTTTTTCCTTAACTGGTGTGGCTTTCCATTCCTTAAGTCCATGATGCATGGTCATTTACCAAGGAATTTACTACTCTTTACCATTTTTGTAGTAACCGAACAGAATCCTCAAATTGGGATTTACCACTCAATGATTTGATCTCCATCAAGTTATCCCCAATACCTTCTCATAGTGGCGTGTATTTTTTTTTTCTCTCTCGCATCTCACTCAGAACAAAGGAAAAGAAAATCACGTCATCTCCTTCACCTCGCCGCTGCAACTTCCGGCGCTAGCAAACCAGCAGCGACTCCTCTGTCCGTGCACGTAGCTGTTCAACTGCGACCCCTCGAGTAGCCCCTCGGCCTTCTATTTTCCAGCGAGCTCTCCAACCAGTGGCCGCCTCGAGCACCCCAGCGAACCCCGACGAAAACGACACCCTGAACAGGCCATTTTCGGCGAGCCCGTCTCAGCAGCTCCGACCTCCATTCGAGCAGCTCCTCGGCTTCCCATCTTCCAGCGACCTCTGCCTGCGAGCTGCTGCCGGCGTGAAGCTAACGCGCGGCCACTTTCGGTCCCTTTTTGTTACTCCGAGTCCCGTTCGCGAGCCGTTCGTCCGACCCGTTCGTCCGGCTGTTGTTCGGCTCGTTTTTCTTCCGATCGCTCGTAGATTCCCGAAGACGGGTAACATATTTGAACCCTTTCGTTTTTCTGGTCGTGCTCGTATATCGCATGTTAGATATATATATCGTGCGTTATATTGAATCCTTGTTTGAAATTGGATTCCTTCTGATATATATATGCATATTTTATCTCGAGAAATACTTCCCTGTTGCGATGCGATTATGACCCTATGAAACTGGTTATTTGAGATTATGATCTTCATAGGAAATGTAGTATGCTGAGTTTGCTAAACTTTGGTTTTGGAATTTCTCGATTCCAAGTTATATCGAATAAGTTGTGGTTTTTACAAAAATGATGCGCGTTCAGTTTTTCCTACAACCCGGCAGCATATCTATATTTTATATACGACCTGTTTATCATGTCAAAATGTGCTCGTATGAACTTACACTCTTCATAAAAGTTATAGATATGTCTTTTACCTTTCAAATGAGATAAAGTTTATGTTGATATGTGCTATGTGGCTCGAGTTATGATTTTATGAAGTTAGATATGCATAAGTTAGGAATTATCATGTTGGCAGAGATATGGAACCGAATGTTAACCCATTTTTGATCATTCAAATGAGCTCATATGTTTCTGTGTTCTAAGTGAAAGTTGTAGATGCATTCCTAAGGTTTAATTTGAGACTTGAACCATATCATTTAGAGGTTTGTAACTCAAGATAAAGGTTAAAAACTGAGATACTGTCCATGTTCATTATACTAGTTTTGACAGATTTACTGAATCATGTGTTTTGCGTTTTAACTCATTGATTATGTGATTATTTGCCAATGTGATCTTCAGAAAAGTTGTAGATATTTGAGTTGCCTATCATGTGACTTTTGAATTTCATTAATAACATTTATGTAGCTCATGTTATATGGCAAATACTGAAGTCGGGTCAAGTATATGCTTCCCAGTTTTGGACTGTGACTCAAATTTTAATGTTTGTTGATTTATCACCTATTAAATAACCTTATTTGCTTTCCGTGTCTTTATAAGAGTTGTAGTTTCATGTCTTAGGATTCCAATTCAACTTGATTCATGTTCATATGAGTTATATACTGAGAGTTATGTCGATTTTAAAAACGCTGCCCGGGTCAAGTTTTCTAAACTTATGTGATATTTTCAAAAATGTGTTTTCTTTTGCTTTGATGCGTGTTTAAATGATTATATGAACTTTGTTGGGCTTAGAAATTATAGAATAGTCTTTGATAAGACTATTTTAATAAATGTAGGTGTTTGACGAGTCGACCTCGCCGTCTACCCTTGTTTGTGTTAATTTCCGAACGCTACCAGGTGGGTTCATTTATGTTGAATCTACATTTATCGCACTTGTTATTTCGTATAAATGTTTGTCGCGATAGTTTTTGTATGCGTGAGAACCCTAGTCTAAGCGTCCTGACGGTGGTGCCTTTGACGAATGCATAATCAGTGGAAGTCACCTGCCTATTGCATCCAGGAGGTGGGCGCCCAAATCCGTGTAGAGCGGAGGGGATTGTCTGAATGCCCGAATCCGTGTAGAGCGGAGGAGTAATTCAACTTCACTGTCTCCTGGTAAGATCCTACGCCCGTTGCATACGGGGTGGGAGTGCTTCCAGTTACATCCTCGCCGATGTCTGGTCGGTAGGTTTTTTGTATGTACATAGGAGGTTTACGATAGGGCCTAATAGGGAGTTAGATCTGGATTCTATGCATACATTATTCATGGTTATGGATCTTTATGCAAATTATAATATGCGGTAATGGTGAGTATGATGGTTGTACTCACCCCATTTACTTTTCTGTCCTCTTGTTCCTCTTCCTATCTTTTTAGGTTGAGGATTGGTTGGCGGCGGCAGCGAGAGACGATCGAGTGGTGGTCGTTGGATTGTGTATTACTTGCTTCCATTTTTATTATCTCGATAAACCATTGTTTATCTTTGAATAATTATGCTTCCGCTTTGATTATTTTGAACATGTCGGTTAGACCATGGGATTTCCGTTGAAGTATTTAATTATGCATGACTGGATTTGAGGATTATGAATAATTGGGATGTTATTTTGAACTGTTAGATTTTATTTGTGTAAATGTTTAATTGCTTTAGTGTTCAAGTAGCGCCCGTTAAATGTTAAAGTTTTAAATTGGGATTTGACTTGGATATAAAAAAAAAAAAAAAAAAAAACTCTGATTTTTATAAATAAATTCGGTAAATTCTTTAAAATAAAACGAGGAGTTACATATTCGCACACGATCGATACATCTTCCGGTGATGCCTTCTTCACTTCTCCTTCTCCAATCATGCTCACTAAGTAGCCTTGGCAGCTACCCTTCGATATTCCCTTCATCGCCTTGAGGGAAGAGATGACCTTCGGCACGGTTCTCGATTTGACGCCAAAGAATACAATCGGCTCTCCATGGGTTGGGTGAAGCGTGACCTCCTTTTCCAAACATCTGATGTCGGCGCGGTAACGGGTGAGCCAGTCCATGCCAAGGATGATGTCGAAATCTCGCATGTCGATGATGTAAGCGTCTGCCTCCAACGTTTGGCCTCCGATCGAAATTTCAAGTCCTTGTACCATTGTGTCGGTAGAGATCGTCATTCCCAAAGCTAAGCAAACCTCGAGAGCATCGACTCTACTAACACTCTGGATTCCCAGTGACTCCAAGCATTGACGAGAAATAAAGGAACGCGTGGCTCCGGTACCACATAGCGCAAATATAGGCACATTGGATAAAGATAACATGCCGGACATAGCACCTGCATTGTTGGTTGTCTCCTCCTGAGTCAAAGCATAGACCCTAGCTGGTGCACGCTGCTGCTGATGCTGCTACGGAGGCTGATGCTGGTGCTGGGGCGGCCTCCGGGGTTCGGGACAGGCACGGGCGAAGTGGCCTTTCCTCTGACAATTATAGCACGTCATGTCGGTGGCCCGACACATGTTGGCCTCATGAGCTATTCCGCATGCTCTACAAGGCTGCGCTCCTGCTGGTACCTGACGGATGGGCTGAATGTTCTGAACCACGGGCTGCTGCTGGGGATGGCGGGGGCCATGGTTAGGGCTTTTGCCCTTCTTGCGGGTTTGATGATCGTTCTTCCTCTTTCCGGAGCTAGAGGATGGAGGAGCGGTGGCATACGGAACGGGATATGGATAAGGTGCCTGAGCAATGAGAGGAGGCTGATAAGACGGCGGGGGATGGGCTGGCAGTGCAGTCTGAGTAGGCTGCGAAGCATGGTAATAAGAAGGAACGGGAGCCATCGGAACGAGAAGACTCTCCACTCCCTGAGCTCGACTCACCGTGTCGGCATAAGACATCGGGCCATGACTCCCGACTAACTCACGAACCCTCTGATTTAGCCTGTTCAGAAACTTTCGAGCCTTCTTCTCATCGGTGCTCACCGAGTCACCGGCAAAGACGCACATTCGGGTGAAAGTGCGGATGTACTCGTCCACACTGGTACTGCCCTACTGCAAATGGTAAAACTCATGCTCCATACGATCCCAAAAGCTCTGGGGAAGAAACTTGCCACGAACCATCGCCTTCATATGCTCCCAGGTGAGGGCATTGAGCTCGGCCTCTGGCCTCCGGGCCTAGTGGTCGATCCACCAATCAGAAGCATCCGCCTTCATCTGAAAGGCGGCGAGAGCAACACGCTGTCGGTCTGGGAGGGAGAGAACGGCAAAAATCTTATCCAACTCCTTCATCCATTCCAGCACGGCTATGAGAGTCTCACCCCCCGAGAAGGTGGGCGCGTGCATATTCTGGAACTGGACGATAAGCCTCGTAAAATCCATGGCAGGCGGGGCCTGCTGACGAGGAGGAGATGGGGTCGGGGGAGGAGGTGGGGTCGGCTGACGATTGCGAGCATTGCGGGCATTGCGGACATTGCGATTGTTACGATTGGCCATAGTTCTACATGAACAGGCCGAAAAGAGTTTAGCACAAAATTAAAATTTAAATAACACAGGAAGTCTAGAGTTCTCCATGAAACACTAGAGTTCAAACTTTAAATCAAAGGTGGATAAATTCATAATCCCCATATAAGATCAAATAAAACAATAAACTCATACCTCGAGTTGGCACGGCGAGACGAAAGCGAGTGGTCAGATAGTCGTTAAACAAACTAACACTAGAGATAGTCTACAGAAACGCAGACTAGCTCTGATACCACACTGTAACGCCCCGTTTTATTTTAAGGAATTTACCGAATTTATTTATACAAAATCAGAGTTAATTTTTCGTAAAATCCCAAATTAAAAATTTATTATCAAACGGGCGCTACTTAAACTACTTAAACCAAATAAACATCTTACATGGATAAAATCTAAATGTTCAAAATTAAACCCCAATTATCCATAAGCCTCAAAATTAGTCATGCATAAACAAATACTTCAACAGAATTCAATACTCTAACCAATATGTTCGAAATAAATAAAACGAAAACATAGTTATTCAATGTTGGACAAATGGTTTATCAAAATAATAGAAAACGGAAGCAAGCAACACATAATCCAACGACCACCACTCGATCGTCTCTCGCTGCCGCCGCCAACCGTGCTCAACCTAAAAGATAGGGAGAGGAACAAGAGGACAGAAAAGTAAATGGGGGTGAGTACAACCATCATACTCACCATTACCGCACAGTATATTTCGCATAAAGATCCATAACCATAAATAATGTATGCATAGAATCCAGATCTAACTCCCTATTAGGCCCTATCGCAAACCTCCTATGTACATACAACAAACCTCCCGACCAGACATCGGCGAGGATGTAACTGGAAACACTCCCACCCCGGATGCAACGGGCGTAGGATCTTACCAGGAGACAGTGAAGTTGAATTACCCCTCCTCTCTACACGGATTCGGGCGTTCAGACAATCCCCTCCGCTCTACACGGATTCGGGCGCCCACCTCCCGGATGCAACGGGCAGGTGACTTCCACTGATTATGCATTCGTCAAAGGAATTACCGTCAGGACGCTTAGACTAGGGTTCTCACGCATACAAAAACTATCGCGACAAACATTTATACGAAATAACAAGTGCGATAAATGTAGATTGAACATAAATGAACCCACCTGGTAGCGATCGAGTCAAATACACAATAATAGTAGTCGGCAAGGTCGACTCGTCAAACAGCTACATTTATTAAAATAGTCTTATCAAAGACTATTCGACAATTTAATTAGTTCAACTAAGTCCACGTAAGCATTCAATCATGCATTAAACCAAGTACGACACATTTCAGAAAATAACACATAAATTTTGAAAAGTTAACCCGGGCAGCGTTTTTAAAATCGATATAACTTTCAGCACACAACTCGTAATAATGCAAATCAAATTGCATTGGAATCCTAAGAGATGAATCTACAATTCTTATGAAGACACTGAAAGCAAATAAGATCATATATCAGATGATAAATCAACAAACATTAAAATTTGAGTCACAGTCCAAAACTGGAAAAAAAATACTTGACCCGATTTCAGTATTTGCCATCTAACTTGAGCTACAGGAATGCATTAATGAAATTCAAAAACCACATAATAGGCAACTCAAATATATACAACTTTTCTGAAAATCACATTGGCAAATAATCACATATTCAATAAGTTAAAATGCAAAACATATGATTCGGTAAATCTGTCAAAACTAGTATAATGAACATGGACAGTATCTCAGTTTTTAACCTTTATCTTGAGCTACAGACCTCTAAATGATATGGTTCAAGTCTCAAATTAAATCTTAGGAATGCATTACAACTTTTATTTAGAACACAGAAACATATGAGCTTATTTGAATGGTCAAAAATCGGTTAACATTCGGTTCCATATTTCTGCCAACATGATAATTCCTAACTCATGCTTATCTAACTTCATAAAATCATAACTCGAGCCACAGAGCACATATCAACATAAACTTTATCTCATTTGAACGGTACAAGATCGATCTATAACTTTCATGAAGAGTGTAAGTTCATACGAGCACAGTTTTACATGTAAAACAGACCAAACATTAAATCCAATTTTGCTGCCGGGTCCAGAAAAACTGGTAGTACAACGAATTTTGCAAAAGTCATAACTTTTCCGATATAGATCGGAATCGAGAAATTCCAAAGCCCAGATATAGAAAACTGAAAACACTACAATTCTCCTGAAGATCACGAATTAAAATACTCAGTCTAAGATGGCTCAAACCGCAGCACAACAGAACAGCGAAAAAGTGTATTTTCAGATGAAATGGTAGTTTGAATTAATCCAAATAATCTCATTTAAACCCTCATTTACTTTTCTGTCCTCTTGTTCCTCTTCCTATCTTTTTAGGTTGAGCATTGGTTGGCGGCGGTAGAGAGAGACGATCGAGTGGTGGTCGTTGGATTGTGTATTACTTGCTTCTGTTTTTATTATCTCGATAGACCATTGTTTATCTTTGAATAATTATGCTTCCGCTTTGATTATTTTGAACATGTCGATTTGACCATGGGATTTCCGTTGAAGTATTTAATTATGCATGACTGGATTTGAGGATTATGAATAATTGGGATGTTATTTTGAACTGTTAGATTTTATCTGTGTAAATGTTTAATTGCTTTAGTGTTCAAGTAGCGCCCGCTGAATGTTAAAGTTTTAAATTGGAATTTTGAAAAAAAAAAAATAATAAACTCTGACTTTTATAAATAAATTCGGTAAATTCTTTAAAATAAAACGGGGCGTTACAGTATGTAACTTACCATCTTGATTAATAAGTAACCCCCTCACTCCCATTTCTCTTCTTCACGTCACCCACCTCTCTCTCTTAAACTCTCCTTTTCTTTTGCTCCAGCCATATAGCTCTCTCTCTCCCTCTTCTCTCTTGGTCTCCGAGAGAACCAGCCTCCGCCATCTCTGGTCGTCACCCCCGCCGAGCGAGCCAAGCGGACGATCTTCCCCGCCCATTAGGATTTGGTCGTCGTCGAGCCCTTCCGAAACCGAATCCGTCTTCTCTCCCCTTTGGTGTTTGGTAAATTTATTTTAATAAACATCAAACCCTTTGTAATAATATGTTATATTTGCTGGAATTATATTTTAACATGTTTAAATGAGATTATTTGGATTAAGTGTTATTCAAACTACCATTTCATGTGAAAATACACTTTTTCGCTGTTCTGTTGTGCTGCGGTTTGAGCCATCTTAGACTGAGTATTTGAATTCGTGATCTTCATAAGAATTGTAGTGTTTTCAGTTTTCTATATCTGGACTTTGGAATTTATCGATTTCGATCTATATTGCAAAAGTCATGAAGATCACGAATTCAAAGCCCAGATATAGAAAACTGAAAACACTACAATTCTCATGAAGATCACGAATTCAAATACTCAGTCTAAGATGGCTCAAACCGCAGCACAACAGAACAGCGAAAAAGTGTATTTTCACATGAAATGGTAGTTTGAATAACACTTAATCCAAATAATCTCATTTAAACATGTTAAAATATAATTCCAGCAAATATAACATATTATTACAAAGGGTTTGAATTTTAGTAAAATAAATTTACCAAACACCAAAGGGGAGAGAAGACGGATTCGGTTTCGGAAGGGCTCGACGACGACCAAATCCTAATGGGCGGGGAAGATCGTCCGCTTGGCTCGCTCGGCGGGGGTGACGACCAGAGATGGCGGAGGCTGGTTCTCCCGGAGACCAAGAGAGAAGAGGGAGAGAGAGAGCTATATGGCTGGAGCAAAAGAAAAGGAGAGTTTGAGAGAGAGAGGTGGGTGACGTGAAGAAGAGAAATGGGAGTGAGGGGGTTACTTATTAATCAAGATGGTAAGTGACAAAATCTCATGAATTTGATCAAGGCTAAATGAAAGGGATAGGGGCTGAATTTAAGGGATAATAATTCACTTTTTAATTCAAATTCAAAAATCAAAACTCATGCATGCAAGATGAGGGGAGAAGGTGACGGGCGGTTGGGGTTGCGGCGTGAACCAGCGGGTCGAGGGCATGCGGGTACGGGCCGGATGGAGGGAAAATGCGGTTGGGTTCAGCGGCCCGGTTCGCATGTTCGGATAGGTTGCTCGATCGATTCGAAGGTTATTTAATATTTTTGGTTCGACCGAAAATAAAATAAAATAATACTATTCGGCTCGACATTAAAATTAATACAATTTAGCAATTAAGAGAATTTAATCGAAATAAAATTATCGAGCCCGAATAATTCATTTGGAAAATAAAATAAATGTCAAATAAATAATATCAATTATTCCGGAACAAATGGGGTGCTACACATTGAAATCTCGCCAAGAGTTAAATGACTATTGTCGACGTCCAGAGTTGGCGAGAAATGAGGAAACGTGTAAGTATCCTAAAGCTTGGTACACGTTGGATGCGAAGGGCAAAGAAGAAATGTGCAAATGGGCAAAAGAGGTTAAATTTCCTGATAGATATGCCTCTAACTTGTCTAGATGTGTAGACATAAAGAAACACAGATTTTTTGGTATGAAGAGCCATGATTGCCATGTGTTTATGCAAAGATTGATGCCTATTGCATTTAAAGAATTACTTCCTTCAAATGTGTGGAAAGCACTTACCGAGTTAAGCCTTTTCTTTAGAGAGCTCACTTCCACTGTTACACGCAAGGAAGATATGGAGAGATTACATGCTGAAATTCCTATTATATTATGTAAACTTGAGAGGATATTCCCGCCGAGCTTCTTCGACTCAATGGAGCATCTTCCTGTGCATTTGGCTTATGAAGTAATCATTGCTGGTCCTGTCCAATATCGTTGGATGTATCCATTTGAGAGGTGATTTAACTTACATGAATTAATAAGTTTTTATAATTGAAATATCTCCTTAGTTGATGAGGCATCATCGTGACTAATAATTTAAGTTAGGTACCTTCGGAAGTTGAAAGGGAACGTGACAAATAAAGCCCGAGTTGAAGGTTCGATATGCAATGCATATTTAGTTGATGAGGCATCATCGTTTTGTCAGTATTATTTTGAAGAATACGTGAGCACGCGACATAGGAAACCACCACATAATGATGTTGGTTGTTCTCAGAAGAAAGACCTCGAAGGAAGTCTTTCTGTGTTCAAGTTTCAAGGGCGATTTCTCGGAAGGGCAAAAGCAAGATACTTGACAGAAGATGAATATAATGCTGCCCGTAGTTACATCTTACTCAATTGCGTTGAGGTTGAACCATATATTAGGTTTGTAATCTTTCCACTATAGTTTTTTCATTTAGTTAGTACTATTAAACACATTATAAATTTCATATGGCTAAATCCTCTCTAAAATTTTACACGTGAAGTATATTTGTGGATTCATTTAGGAGTCAACGAAGAAGCATCTCGAGAGAAGAAATTGATACAAAACTTGAAAACGAATTTCCTGATTGGTTCGAGAAATATGTGAGTATTATCTTATCTTCACGTCTAAATATATGTAGTATACAATATGACACTGTATAATATGAAAGTGCTTTTTTTTTTTTGAAAAAAAAAATATGTAGGTACATGATCCTTTAAATGGAATTACTAATGAATATATTCAAGACCTTGCTAAAGGCCCATTGAGAAAGATAAAGTCATATTCTGGTTACATGGTCAATGGTTTTAAATTTCACACTCTTGGTTGTGGAACTTCCAAAAGCACTATGAATAGTGGGGTGTGTATTAAAGGATCAAATTTCATCGTTGAGAATGATTTTTATCGACGATTGGTCGATGTGGTTGAGGTTGGATATAATGGGTTCCACACCAACACAACAGTTTTATTCAAATGTGAATGGTTCGACCCCACTGCTCGGGGAATGAATATTCATAAAGACTACAAGCTGGTGGATATCAATCATAAACGCCGACTTCATAGGTATGAGCCTTTTATGTTGGGGATGCAAGCAAAACAAGTGTTGTTTTGTGAATATCCAGGTGCAAGTCGTGATAAACGGGAGTGGTGGGCTGTGTGCAATGTTAAGGCAAGGGCTTTTGTGGAAGTTCCATTGTCAATTGATAATAATGTTGAAATGCAAGTCACGACACCCTATCAAGAAGATGAGAGAAGTATCCATCATATTCAGACGGTGTTTTTATAGAGATAGACGATGAGGTTGTCGAAGAAGAAGAAGAAGAACTTATAGTTGAATCTGAAATGGAAGACGACTTTGTATCGAATCTAAATGAAGATTTATATGATTCTAGAAGTGATTAGTACAGTAAGTTGTTTCTTGAAATTCTTTTAACTTTTGCATCACAATTATATTTTTAGATTTATTTTAAACAAAAACTCTATGGAACTAATTAGTCTGATGAAATTATAATTTAAAATTAAGTACATAATCATAAATATTCATGGAATTTTTTGGTTTTAGTTGTTTCACTTGTTTGTGTAAAGTATTATTAGAAATATGGGAAAAAAAACATTCATTTCATTTGTAGTTATCTATAGCATGAGAACCACAACAAGGGGTGGAGGTCATAAGACTCTTGCAGCAGCACTTCGGGCAATGTCTCAAGACGATGATTCTGATGAAGAGCACGATCAGACTCCATCACCTCATGGGCAGAGAGGTGGCCCTGTACGACGAGGAGGTAATTGATACCATATTTGTCAATTAAATTTATAGATCAAATTCATTTTTTTAATTATTTTGTAAGATAAAGTTTAATTAATATGGTAAATGTTTTATAGGACATACATCTAGGTCGAGCATGCCAAATCGTTTGTCATCACCTCCATCAAGTATACTACATTATAAATTGGGAAAAAAGTTTGCTTTTTAGTAAATAAAGATATTTAGATTTTTTTTTTTAAAATGTCTACATTTATACATTGTTTAAATCGATGAATTTTTGTTCATGTATTTCGATATGATTAATGTTTTATAGGCAATAGGCCACACACGCCTAACATAATACTGCATCCACCATCATTTACTCCACCTGATCCTTTCCATGGTGCGACACCATTGACATTAGATGCATCATCAGGTAAACTGGACGTGTAGTTTTATTAAACATGCATATTCAATAAATTCTGTTTAATGTGAAGAGTTTGTTGTAAATTGCTTTGTATATAGATGATCCATTGCATGATGTGCTACCATCTCCTGTCACTTCACCATCTCAATTAGGGAGCATGCTATCTGCATCATCATCTGTCTGTTCTAGTCTTATGTGCCGTATACCAATTGAAATTGAATCTGATGAAAGGTAATGAAAACAGAGACTTTAAGTATTATATGATTATAGTTTTTATAACATTGTTCCATTGTAGTTCTAGCCAAAAAAATTAATTTAATTAAGCAAAATGTATGACAGATTGTATCCAGGGAATAAAGTGGCAAAATGCATGAGGGATCTTTTCAAGGAAAAGCTTTGTCCACAGGGTTACACATGGTCTAAAGTGGATAGTGAAGTAAAGGATTGGTAATGGGCTTCTTTTAAGGTTAAAATTTAATTAACTTATTGTTCTGTACAAATTTATTGATTATGAAATTATTGTTTGTCTTTTTTCAATGCACAAATAGTATTTAGAAGTTATACAATTCTTGTTTTTATTTGAATCAATACATTTTTTTTAAAATTATAGATATCATTCACATTTCCATCCGAAATGGAGCAAAGGGTTCATGATGTTTGGTCGCGACATGCCGGGTTAAAGTATTCTGGGTTTTTGTGGAGATTGAGGTTAATGCGTGAGAAACCCGACTTTGTGGCCAAGACTGTTTGGGATTCATTTTGGAAGGAGTGGAAAACATCTGAGTTTCAATTAAGGGGTCAGAAGATGTCTACTAACCGTAAAAGCGAGGTGAATGGTCCAGGATCGTGGATATCTGTGCACACTGGGGGGTCTGCGTATGCATATGCAAAAGAGATGGTAAAGTTATTATTATATTTTTTCTTCTTTAAAAATGTTCTTTCATAGTTGGACAAATATGTTTATTCATTTTAAATCAAAAATTTGATATTGTTATAATTTTCAGACTGAAAAGTTAGGAAGGACTCCGACTCAACAAATGGAGAGATGTCCGTTCTGAGAAAATTGTTGTAAGTAACTTGATTTCATCAATGCCGTGTAAATATAAATTATTGTATAGTTGATGAATAATATATATATATTTTTTTTTTTTGCTACATGTTCTAATGGTAGATGGAAGTGGAGTCTTCTATTGCCAATGATCATCCTTAACCAATGATTCTGATTTAGATCAAGTACAACGAGATATGAAGATAAATGATCATTATTGTACAGCTGTTGGTGGAGTTAGTAAAAAGCAGCGGTTATATGGGGTTGAGAGTTTTGGCGCCTCACAGGTATCTTCTTTTTTTCTTTAATTCTCAAGTTTCATGTGAATATATCGTTTGTAAACTTATATTTACAATCAAGAACTTGTTGCTTATCTTATATTTGTTTCAAAGATATTAGCAGGAAAGTTATCTCGGATTTCAGAAGTTGATATAGCGCGCATTCGTGAGGAGGGAAGAGCTGAGGGTCGGGCTGAGGTGCAACAAATCTTAGATAAGTATAAGGGTGAAGTGCAACAATGATGACATGGATAAACGGTTTGAGATGATGATGGCCCGCATAAACACATCAGAGAGCACACCTTCTGGATGCTCGTAGAGTCGTGTTGTAGTATTCGTGGTTAGATGACATTTATTTTGAACTGGATGGAATATATTTTATTTGAAGTTTGTTTTTAGTTAGATTAACTGAATTATGTGTGGATTTTAATTTTCTGGATTAATCGAGTTGGATGAATGATATTTTATGTTGTGTTGTTTCGTTGGGAAAATTTGTTCGTATTCATTTCGTTAGGTAATAACTTTGGAAAAATATGTGTTGGAAATATGTTGATTCGCTGAAATTTTGTTTGGAGAATTTTTTGTTGATAATTTGTTTGTCAAATATCAATTGTTACTATGTTGGGGAAAATCTATTGGTAATCTGTAGGAAAAAAAAATCCGTTGGTAATCTGTTGCTAAAATATATGTTGATAATGGTAAAAGAATTGTTGGTAATCCGTTGGTAATCTGTTGATAAAATATTGGTTGGTAATCTGTTAGGAAAACACCCATTGGTAATCCGTTGAGAAGAAATTTGTGGGTAATCCCTTGGCAAAAATATGTTAGTAATATGTTGGGAAAAAAATTTTAGTGATCTGTTGGTAATCCGTTACTAAAATTTCGTTGGTATTCTGTTGGTAACTAGTCGTTGATAATCCGTTGGTAATGTGTTGGGAAAATATCCGTTGGTGATCCGTTAGAAAAATATCCGTTGGTAATCCGTTAGAAAATCTGTAAATAAATTGTTAGCTTTCTGTTAGTAATTTGCCAACGGAATTATTTTGCAACTACGTTATCTGTTGAGAATCTGTTGACAATGTCATGGAGCTTTTCCGTTGCAAATCCGTTGGTAAGCTGTTGAGAATTTACCAACAGATTGTATTTTCCGTTGGTAAGTGTTTAGCAACAAGGCATATAGCAACAAAAAAATTTGTTGGTAATCCGTTGGAATTCTGTTGGGAAACTTGATTACCAACGGATTATTCCGTTGGTAAAACTCATATTTCTTGTAGTGAACCTATCAGCTCCCTCAATTAGCATCTGATTGCCTTCCTCTGCGACGTAGTGGTTTGGGCCAGTGGTCACCCTTGACCGCTCGGCCCGTCCTTGGCGTCACGTCTCCCCAATTTTGCCGCAGTGGTTCGTGAGGAGAGCTCTGCCCTAGGTTGTCGGCAAGGTGCTACTGCGGTGGGGAGCTGCGATTTGAGGCTGGTGGTTCCTCTTTGGACGCTGGTGGTCTTCGATTGGTTGGTTTACCCCTTGATTTCAATGGGTCGGATCTTGGAGGTCTCTTGGTCGGGTTGCCGTTTCGGGATGGGCTTCCAGTTTTGGTTTTTGGGGCTTGGGCTCGAATTGTCAGAGGCCTACGCTGGTGTTGGGAGGCGTGAGGGTCGGAGGATGGGACGAGACTCCAGCGGCTTTGACGTTGGAGTTGTGGGACCGGGAAGCTCCTAATTCCCGATTTCTCTGGTGTTGGGTTTGGGATGGAGTCCGGAGCACTGGAGCTCGATTAGTGGTGTCAGACGAGTTTGAGCTGTGATGGTGCCGGGAGCTGGTGTCGTAGTTCTCTCGGTTGGAGGTGGGTCCATTCGGGGAAGCGTTCAGGTTCGGTTTCACCTACTGTATAGGAGTTTGCGCAGTTTCGGTAGTGGGTTCTTGGCCTGGGACTCCTTCTTCTGTCGGTTCTTCACTGCTGGTTGGGCCAGTTTGTTTGCAGGGAAGGGCTGTTTTGTTGCTTTAGTTTTCTTGTTGTTTGTTTTGTGTTTGTCTGTGGTTGTGTTTGTGTTAATAATTGTGTTTTAGGTTTGGGCCGTTGGCCTCAGTTAGCCCGATTGTAACTTTATTATCCTGTTGGGATCGTACACTCAGTCATTACCCTGTTGGGGTCGTCTTCTTTTTCTTTTCATTCTCCCTTTGGGATCTTTTAGTGTCGTTATGTTTTCTTTGTGTTTCTAGAAGATTACCCCGTTGGGGTCGGTTCTAGGCGGTCTTTTGGACTGTCCTCCCAGTTTTATTTAGTTGTTGGCTGTCTGTATTCTGCTGTTTAACTGTTTGTATTCAACTTGTGGATGTACGTTTGCACATTTTATATAATACATCTATCGTTTTGAAAAAAAAAAAAAAAAAAAAAAAACAAAACAAAAATATTTTTTTATTATTATTGTCTATTTTCTTAGAAATAATATTTTAGTAATTTTTTATTTATTAATTTGATTTTAACAACGATAAATTAAAAAAATCTGTTTAATTATGAGAATTACATCTACATAAAAAACGTCAATTTTAAGCATAATAAAACAAAATTTTACATTAAATTAAGTGAAAATAGACTTTTGCTACACTTATTTATAGTAAAATATATTATATATTTTTTTGCATCTCATCTATCATGAACTAATTAATAAAATTATTTTATAGACCTTTTTTTTTAAAATTACTCAATTAAATAATCATTTTATGTAAAAAAATCAAGTTAAACTGTAATTTACAATAAAAAAAATGAAAAAATTGTACATTAGTTATATTTATCTTTTATAATTTATTAAAAATAAACTAAATGTATTGTTAGGAAAGAATAGTAATATACCTTTTTAACATTTTCTAATAACTTTGTGAAAAAATGTTCCAAATAAAAATAAATTTAAATAATTTTTATCACTTAATATTTTAAGTTGCAAAAAAATTAAAACTTGTGAAAAAAATATATATTAGTTATATTTATCTTTTATAATTTATTAAAAATCAAACAAAATGTATTGCTAGGAAAGAATGGTAATATACTTTTTAACATTTACTAAGAACTTTTTAAAAAAATATTGCTAATAAAAATATTAGATATATTTTCTAACTTACTCTTTTTAGCATATTTATATTTTTAAATAAATTTATTGATACGTATATGTTTCAGGAAAATAGGACAAATCAAATGTTCCAAAAAATGGACAATATCTTGGCATACAATTTTGAAAATTAAAGTGCACAATAAGATAAAAATTATAATTTTAATTTTCATTCAAAAAAATATTTTAAAGTAAGTCAAACTATTTAAACAAAAAGTCAATTTTTCACTTTGGAATTAAACATCAAAATAATATGGCTTCTCTTCTAGACAAACTTGAAGAACTCGTTTTTCTTTCCTTTTTTTTTTTAGAAAATTGCAAATGTGGTCCCACTCATTTGAAAAATGCAAATTTAGTCCTAAAGTTGATATCTTCCTTTCTAGCTGTGAACGTTGACTAACAATGCATGAGCGAGACTGTTAGTCTTAACGGACGTGAGACCATTTTTCCAATGAAAAATTAAAAATGATCATAGATGGCATGCTTGGACCAAATGTTGGAAACAATCAAATGTATGTGACTAAATTTGCAATTTTCTCATTATTTGAATATACATACCAGTAACAACCAACTCCTACCCTCACAGAAAAACGAATGAACAGAGGTAAAAATTCCTTCTGTCGATGGAGGCGATGCACATTCCTTCTGTCGAGGTGGTAGTTCCAGATTTCCGGCGGCGGTTTTTATTCTCCACGTAGGAGTATAATTCCTCGCGTGAGCAGGTCCTATTTGGTCGATCCTTTGCTTTTCTCTCAATCTTAGGTTTTATTTTTAAGGTTTCCAGAGTCTCTTGGGCCGTCTGCTTTTGTTGTCTTTTCCTTTTTCAGGCACAGGGTCACCGATCTCTCCTTATCTCCACTGGTCTATCTGGTCTCCCCCATGGAGGAAGATCTAGCAATAAAGCTAGGAGCTTTCAGACTTTCTGAGCGGGAGGCCTTCGCAATCCCGATTGACCTAGGAGACATTCACCTCAGTTTCGAAAATTGCCAGAAAAGCTTATTTGGAAAGATATTAGAGCAGAAAATAGTGCACCTAATTGGGTTGAAAAGGGCAGTTCACCAAATTTGGCAAATTAGGTCACCAGTTACTGTTCGAGAATTGCGCCCAAATTTTTTTCCAATTCATTTTTAACGACGAGGAGGATAAGCTCAAAGTTGCCAAAGGAACAGGATGGTCTATTGACAACCAATATCTGATATTGAAGGAATGGCAAGAAGATACAGCACCAGATCATCCTGCCTTTGAAGAACTGGACATCTGGGTCCAGGTATGAAATCTCCCATTACACTAGCTAGCTGCAGATGTAGGGCTCAAAACTGGCAGGGTCTTTAAGAACGTTAAAAATATAGCGGTCCCACAAGGCGGACCTCTTGCAGGCAAATGCCTATGACTGCTAGCCACAATAGACATCACTCAACCTCTGCTGAGATGCGCTACAATCCAACTAGGCCAAAGAACAGCAACTGTGGACCTGAAATATGAGAGACTTGTAAGCCTTTGCTACTACTGCGGGAAACTAGGTCACATGGATAAGAGTTGTCAAAAGCGGGTGGAGGATATAGCCTCGGGAACCTTATCAGAAGGTCTCTACGGAGAGTGGCTCAGAGCTCAAGACTCCCTTCCAGGTAACAGTATGGCTCAGAATAGCAATGTTTTTCCCTCCATTCCAAACCATTACCTCGCCAATCTTCAACAATCTCAAGGAACCTTTCACTCTTCTAAACCCACATCCTCAGATAATAACGCAGATACTCAACCAAACATCATCTCTCCCCATTCCCCAGATGATCAAAATGTATCCCCCAATATAGAAACATCCTCTCAACATCATATCCCAAAAAGCCAGCGAATTGTTCAACACTCTCCCTTGATCCCAGAACCTTCCCCGATGGAGTGTAACACAACTATCCCCCTCAATAAATCCTTGCCTAATGACACCCTTGATAAAAATCTCACCCTTGAACCATCCCCCATGGCCCTCAAAAGCCCTAAAGACATTAATACCACTCATACTACAGATAAATCCATACCCACTGACAACCTTGATAAAGCCTTACCTTTTGATCCCTCATTATCCAATCACCTTGACATCCCAGGTAAAACTCTGATCACCTCGAGAAAACCAGCTCATCAGGCCACTAAAACCTGGAAAAGAAAAGCTCACACATCCTCTATCTCATCTACTGAGATTGCAGACACCAAACCAGCTAAAGGCAAGAGGCAGCTAGCCACAGCAGAAACTATAGATGTTCAGGATTCACAACTCTTCATTTCAGACCTGGATCAATCTCTTGCAATGAAGAAGCCCAAAATTCTAGAAGACGAGGTAGTGGAGGCCAGCCCAAAATGGCCCCCAACGGTCTCAATGAGAGCTGCGGTGTGGAATTGTAGAGGGTTGGGTGGGCCCTCTACAGTTTCCCAAATCAAGGAGATCTCAAGGCTCCACCACCCGGATTTTATTTTCTTATCAGAAACTAAGAAGCATAGTAAGTTTGTTCAGACTGTTAGCAGAAACTTGGGATTAGGTAACAATTGGACTGTGGTAGACCCTGTGGGCAAGAGTGGGGGCTTGTTTTTGTGATGGGAAAATTCAGTTCAGATTGTAAATATTTTAAAGTTCTCATTTTGCATTCAAGTTCAACTTTGGTTGTCAGCCAAAGCTGTTTTGTGTTGGGGAATCTTCATATACAGTAGCACTGATGCCATTGTCAGGATGCAGCAAAGGGAATGGTTATTGCAGGAAAAACCAAAATGGGGAGACTTCTGGTTTTTAGGAGGTGACTGGACTGACCTAATTTGCCATAAAGAAAAAAGAGGGGGAAGAAGAAGAGCAGATTCCTCATTTTCTGATTTCAAGGATTTCATAGCTCAGATGGAAATGGCAGAATTTGCTTGGAAAGGATATAGCTTCACTTGGGGGAATAGAAGAACAGGAGAAGATTTTGTAGAGGAAAAGTTAGATAGAGTATTTGGCTCTCTGAATTGTTTGGCAAGTTTTCCATCAGCAACAGTGTCAAACATTTTCAGACCATCTTTAGATCACAGCCTGCTGCTCCTCAATCTCTGTCCTGAGGTCTTAGAATATAGAAAAAGCTGGTTCAAATTTGACAGAAGGTGGTTAAATAAGGAGGGCTTTCAAGAGACAGTGAAAAGAGCATGGTTTAACCATTTTGAGGGGACTCCAATGTACAGGTTCAGCTCAAAGATCAAAGCCACAAGAATAGAAATTCTAAAATGGAGTAGAGGATTCAAATCAGAAAGATCAAAAAAAATTGAGTTGTTGTCCAAGCAACTGGAGGATTCTCATACTCAAGGAGGTCTTAAAGATTGGGGCCTTTGGGATTCTCTCAAAAAACAACTTGATGACTGCTATAAGGAAGAAGAGCTTTATTGAAGGCAAAAGGCAAGAGTGGATTGGTTGAAAGGAGGAGATAAAAATACAAGCTACTTCCATGCTTGTACATTGCAGAGGAGGAAGTCCAACAACATCCTAAGATTAGAAAATGCAGATAGCACCTTTGTGACTCTCAAGAAGAAATCATTGCTGCCATTGAATGCTATTTCAAAGAAATCTTCAAATCTGAGGGCCCAATCAGGGGAACAGAGGAGCTTCAAGGACTAAGACCAATCATCACAGAGGATCAAAATGGAGACTTAATTGACCAGTGGATATTGAGGAGATCAAGGGGGCTCTGTTCAGCATAAATCCTTCTAAAGCTCCAGGCCCAGATGGTATGACATCCCTTTTTTTCAATACTTTTGGGATTTTCTTTCTCCTGATATTCTTAATATGATTAACAGTTTTTTTGACTCTGGGCAAATTCTGAAAAGCACCAATCACTCTCTGATCACTCTCATCCCTAAAATCTTAAACCCCTATTAAAAATCCCTAACTCACTTTAGACACAGAAGTGGTAGGAACTGCTATATGGCTATAAAGCTATACATGGCTAAGGCCTTTGACGAAGTGGAGTGGGATGCCATCAGATTAATTATGCTTAAGCTTGTCTTTCACAACTCCTTTGTCAAATGGATGATGGCCTGTGTTTCCATCCCCACTTTCTCCTTTTGTGTCAATGGCAGAATTGATGGCTTTGTGAAACCCTCCAGAGGCATTAGACAGGGGGACCCCCTGTCCCCCTACCTCTTCATCCTCATTTCTGAAATCCTCTCCTTTCTCATTCAAAAAGAAGTCCAGAAAAAAACTTTTCAAGGCATTAAAATCTCCAGAAATAGCCCCTCTATCACTCACTTGTTCTTTTCATATTTGCAAAAGCCAATTAATCCCATGCTCAGTTAATCATGAAAATCCTTGAGCAGTACTCTTTATTAACAGGGCAGCAAGTGAACCTCCAAAAATCCACAGTGTTTTTTAGCAAAAATACCCAACCTGCTACCAAGCATAACATCTGCCACATTGTCTGTGGAATCACCCCTCACCAATCCACCAAATACTTGGGGCTTCCCCTGGGTGTAAGCAGATCCAAGATTGAGACCTTCAATCTTATTCTTGAGAGAGTGGAAAAGAAATTACTTAACTGGAAAAACAAGCTTTTATCTCATGCAGGAAAAGAAGGTCTCTTGAAATCTGTGCTTGCAGCTCTCCCAGTATATGTCATGAGCTGCTTTCTCCTGCCTAAATCTCTGGTGCATAAAATATCTCAAATGATGGCCAAATTCTAGTGGAATAAAGGAGTGGAAGGCAAAAAAGCAATTCACTGGAAGTCCTGGAAATCAATCACACTACCAAAAGAAAAAGGTGGACTGGGTTTTAAAGACTTGAGATCACTCAATGCAGCTCTGATTCATAAACAACTATGGAGGCTCCTCACCAACCAAAACTCCCTATCCAGCAAGATCCTAAAATCCAAATACTGTCATAAGGCAAGCTTCTTCAAATTGCAGAAATCAGCCTCCAGCTCATGGATGTGGAATAACTGGCTTGAGGTGAGGGAGGATTTCCAGGAAAGAGCCAGATTTCAGATCAACAATGGCTGTTCAGTCCACATTTGGGACAATCCTTGGATCCCGGGTACCACTAAATTCATGCCAAAGAAGCTCCCCTCCTCATCTTCAAATCTTTTGAAAGTAAAGGACCTACTTGATACCACAGACAGAAGCTGGAATATAGACCTGTTGAGGAACAACTTTACCAACTCAGATATGCAGGCAATTTTGGGTATTAAAGGTATGGACCCCCACAAACCAGACACACTTCTTTGGGAGGGAAGAACTCAAGCCAGATTCTCAGTGAAATCTTCATATGCTAGACTGATAGAGGAAGTTTGGCATAAGATGGATATACCAGAAAGCAGCAAAAATTCCTATATCTCTCCTAAAGTCAGGAAAAGGTTCTGGAGGCTCAAAATTAAGGCGAAAATCAAGCACTTCATTTGGACCTGTTACAATAATACCTTACCCTCCAACACCAATCTTATATGCAAAGGAGTGGAGCTAGATATCATTTGTTCCAGATGTGGTGAAGAAGCAGAGACTCCTGAACACTTGCTATTCCACTGCCCTATTGTTCAAACAGTCTGAAAGCATGCACCAATCTCCTAGGAAGACATTCAACATAAAACCGGCTGCTTCAAAGATTGGTGGGATGCTATCTGCTCTCTCCCTTCCACAAGCACCTCAGAAGATAGGATCCAACTCACTTCTCATCTTCTTTGGTGGTTGTGGAAAACAAGAAACCTCTGGGTGTTTCAAAAGGTTAGAAGAGATGGGAAAGCAGTGGTAGATGTTGCTTTTGCTGAATGGATGGAATTCTCCTCCATCTCTTAGCTCTGTTCTTTTGAGTGTTCTCAGTGTTAGGTTATGTCCTTTTAGCTTAGTAGTCTTTCTTTTGGCAGTTTTCTGGTTTCTTTGGTTCTGTTTCTGTTGTTTAGCTTTTCTCTGCTAGGGGGTTTTGGTTTCATGTACAGTTATTCAGTCTGTTAGGTTTCTCCCTCTTTTTGCCTGGGTGCTGCTAGGCCTTTGCTGCAGTGGTAGCCCCCTTTTTGTCGTGCTTGCTATTTCTGAGTAAGCTCTAAGTTGCTACAGATTATCCCGGGTGTCGAGCTTTGCCTTAGCCGGTATATTCTTAGGCAACTTAGTATTTTCATTTTGCTTCTTTAGGGCACCTTTTAAGTGTGTTCCTCTATTCACCCAGTTTGGGTTGATTGTATGGCTTTTTAGCCGGGTCACTATGTAAATTTCTTTGAGCAATAGAATCTATCGTTTCGATAAAAAAAAAAAAAAAAAAAAAAAAAAA
>BKCP01003558.1:808203-933974 GCA_008636005.1 Striga asiatica
GAAATTTATATGTCATCTTTAAAATTCACCACGATTTTAAAATACTGCCTTATCAATTACTAGACATCTGAAAGGAATATGAAAAGGAATGCACTACACCTAGATGTAAGATAGCTTTGAACTAAGGTTTATTACTGTACTTAATTTAGGTCTTATGTGTTAATCTTTGAGATAATTTGAAATAACCACATCACCTTCCACTGATATGCAGCTTACGTTTTTCCTTTATTCGGTTAGCGAGAATAATTCATTTATTCTCAAATTCATAAGACATTTAATAATTTTCACACTAAATATGATAAATAATATTAAAAATATAATTAAACTGTAAAACTTAAGAATAAATATGAAAAAGGTAATAAATAAAAATGTTATAATAAATATAAAATTTTTAGAAATTGTGCTATATGAAAGCATGTGCTCTAGAGTAATTTCACTTATGTTATAATTAACTTTGTTTAAACACTAAAATCTTTTTTATTAGACTTCAACTATCACTTTTGTATGTTATTTCTTTTACATAATATATGGTTTGCAAATTGTTGTAACATTTCAGCCCCAAAAGTTATTTAATAGTTGTTTATGAGATAATGAGTTTTTAATTAAATAAATATAAATGCTAGAAATAAAAAGTAGTAATTTTATATTGTATACAGGTATTTGTATTTCATACTTTTCTGATCAAAGTTTAGACGTTTTTCTTTCCTAGTTGCATTATATTTTATATATATAACAAAGAATTAGTATTATCTTTATATGTTACCTTATTATATTCTCATATCCACCCTATATATAATTGCAGAATGCGTTGAGTCTAAGTAGCATGTTCTCACGCTTCGGAATCCTATGTGGAAAATTGTGCTTCGGAGTCAGGAATATAAATTAATACTGTGGAAAATTGTGCTTCGGATTCAGAAATATAAATTAATACTTTTTATACAAAATAAGTATGCTTGGATTTCATTTAATGTCTATATCATTTATATTAAATCCTAATTGATATCTTCCTTCTATTATTCTACAATTACTTACCACAAACTATTTTAATCTTTTTCCTACATTACCATTTATTAAATTTTATTTTCTTATTTAATCCATACATCAATTATTATAAATGTTATCCTTCTTATTTTTGTAATTGTGTAAATTTTTTGGTTTGTACTTTATTTTTATATATGGTATATCAAATTATTTATCTGTTAACGATTTTCGATTTGACATCCATATTATATATACAAAATATAAAATAGTGATATACAATCTTATAAATAAAATCTAAAATTATTAATCAAGTTATATTAAAATATATCAAATAAAATTATATTTTATCTCATAAAAAAATAAAAATTTATGTATATTAACATAATATAACATAGCTATTTTATTTTTTTTTAAAAAAAAAAGAAATAAACTAAGTATGGACATCAAATTAGTATAAAAAAAATATTCTAAAAGTTTATGTCTCGACTTAATTAATAAAGATTACACAGAAACATTATGATCATGAAAAAAATATTAAGAAACATTATAATTAAAATTATTATTTTATTTCTTAAAGTTTAAATTTTTACACCCATACACATTATATTTTAAATTGTTTAATATTATAAAATTAAAATTATTGTAAAAAAATTAAATCTGAGAGAAAAAATTTATATATATTATAATTCTAACATTTTTAATTTACCATTAAAAATAAGATATAAATACATAATATAATTGATAAATATATAAATAAATGTAAACAATATTTAATAGTATTTTATTTTATTTAAGTTATATTATTTGTAGTCTAAAAGTTACCAGATTCATATAACTTCTAAATGAAGGACAAAAAGCATTTCAAACAACAAACGTACTATAATAATTTCATAAATAAAATCTTACTAGTACAACGTCCGTGCACTACACGTGTATTTCATAAAAAATTAATTGTCCAACAAAAAGTGAAAAAAAAATCTTATTGTGGTTTAAAAAACTATAAATAATTAATAATAATTTTCTTAATCTTATTTCGAATTCTATAAATTATTATTATGAAGTATTATTTATTTTATTTAATATATGTTTATTTTTGTCAAAATTAAATAGATTAATTAATTTATTCGACAGTTAATAACGCCCGTGAATATCACAGATGCTTGCAAGTTAAATATTTGTATCAAAATAAAGAAATGAAGAAACATATATTCTTATAGTAGAATGATAAGAAAATTAAATATACAACTAATAACTAAAAACTAACAAAAAAAATTATTTAATAATACTCTTATTCTATACTCAAATTGTTAAAATGATAATTTTCTTAATCACACACACACACACACATATATATATATATATATATAACTCAATAATTTAATTTTGAATTAATTATTTTCAAGTTTGATTATATTGTAATTATACTTTAGTAATTTTAAAGTTTATATAGGTGTAGGAGTAAAGTTTACTCTTTTTTCTTTTCCTTGTTGCTTTCTATTTTATTAAAAATTTGATTATTAAATGTCATTACTTATATACCCACATAAGATTTTATTTGTCGAAATTATTATAGTACGCTACATATTGTTTGAAATGTTTTCAGTCGTTCATTTAAAAGTTATATGAATCTCTTAGCTTGTATACTATAAATAATAAAATTTAAATAAGATAAAATGCTATTAATTGTTTCGTACATTTATATATCTATCATTATATAAAAAGAATAACCTTTTTACAAATTTAGAAACTTTTTCCCGCCAAAATCATTAAATATATTCTGTATATAGTAATTGTTAGACAAATCTGAATAGGCAAAAAAATCGGCTCATTAATTGTGTAAACATTTGTTTCTCTTTTTCCTGTTTTTTAGTTTATGAAAACCGTTGTTTGACAATAAATATTTGTTTTTCTTTTTCTTATTTTTAGTATAAATCTACACGAGTTACAAAATCCCATTGCTTATCTCTTCTGTTACAAAATCTCATTGCATACGTCTCACGTGTTTAAAAAATTTCATCCCTTATTTATAAAGATTTGAAAAAATAAAATAAAATAGAAATCAATTCATAATTACTACTAGAAATCCATTATCTTTAAAAAAAAATATAAATCAATTCATAATTACTACTAGAAATCCATTATCTACTTTAAGAAGCTAATTCATCGGTCTAATTACTAATATTTTTACAAATATTATAAGCTAACCATACAAAAAAGTATAATAATAATTTTGAAATGGTGTGTAATCAAATTTTTTTATATCCTTATACAAAACAATTTTACATTGTTTGACCCCGAATCTTTAATTTATAATTATTAAGTATTGTTTATCCTCCTCTTTAATTTATAATTATTTTTTTTCTTCCTCTTTTTAAATAGGATCAATAGTAGTTTCCACTTCCGCCATTGAATGACTCAAACTCGATGTCTATTTATAATATTGTTAATTTAATATTGTTCTCGTGCATCGCACGGGGTACACACTAGTATATATTCATCATCGTATTATGTATTTTTATATTATTTTTAATACTAAAATGTTTAAAATTTTCGTTTATAGTGGTTGATATTTTATGAAGTAACTTGCACACTTTTATATTTGCAAACATATATTATTAAATTAAGGATTTTCTTTTCAAGCAGTTATTAGATAATAGTTGAACATGAGCCTCATTTATTTCTTCTTTAAATGCCATATTGGTGTTGAAAATAGTTGTAAACTTGCAATCATTTTGTATTTAATTCTTAATATAACATGTTTTTCAAAAATATTTAAGATAAATATTCCACAAATTTATCTTATATTATTTTATTCTTAGTAAAATTTATTTAACATTCATTTATAAATATTTATTGAAATAATTAAATTTCATTTATAATTATTTATTGAAATAATTGAATTAAAATTTTTATATATTAAATTTTTTATTTATTAATATTATTTTCAGATTCTTTAATGTCTTTATGATTTTCTCAATAAAATTCGAGAGTTCAAAATATTTGAACTTTTTCATTCAATAATTAACTAAAATATATCATGATACTTAAATTATTATTACTTTATTTGAGTCACTGATTTTCAAGATGGGCGCTAGATAAACAATGAGATTTAAAAAAAATATATATTAAATATTGTGTTTATTAATATTATTTTAAGATTGTTAAGTACATTTATGATTTTCTCAATAAATTTTGAAAGTTTATTTAGCCTTAGCCATAACTATTTAATAATGTTTTTTCTGCTCATTGTTGAAGAATAAAAAAAGTACTTTTATCTTGAATTTTTGAAGTATTACGGTTGATGCAAAAAGTTGGACAATAAAAGCAATAAAGAAGTCATTAGGTACATATATATTGCCAATCCGGACGAATGTGAATGATATTAGGATATACAACTTTAAAATCACTGTAACGACTATGATGGTAAATGATTTGCAAACAATAGATTACGTATTCTGTCTACCTTCCAAATAAATAAAATTGGTAAGGGAATGTCGAAGCTTGTTCAAAACATTATTAAATGTTTGAATGAAGTTGTCACTTTTTGATAACAATATATACAATCTCGTTAGTGTATTGTGCTCAAACATATGTGCAATTATTTTAGAGTACGTGCTTTCATTTAATGTGTGATATTTCAATAAATAATTTAGCGCATCGGGAGAAGTATATGTAACCTAAATTTTGGAAATTCAACTTTTATTTGGAGACGAAATTCGTTCTCACCGCATGGGGTGATGCCTCCATAGAGTAAGTACCAATTTGTCTATATAAAGAGAGTAATGTAGTAGTTTATACAAGGATAAAAGAATATATGAATACCATCAATTTTAATGACACGGCTGGTTATTTTATTGAGATATTCATAAAGTGTTAGTAGAAGTACCATATATCATACAATCATGAAGTTTGACTATAAGTTTGGTCAGAATATCTCTAAGTATTTGAATAAAGTCGACATTTTGCCAAATGAAATAAAAAGAAATTTGCGATACTATTGACGTATTGGGCTCAAATGAGTATAGATGTTTTTTAAGAGAATGTCAAAATGAAAATGAACGACAATCACTTTCAGTCATTTAACATGAATGATATTATTATATTATTTTTTTAAAAAAAAAATATATTAAAAGTTTATTTGTTCAGATCGTTGCTACTTAATCTTAAAGCATGGGTATATACAGACGCTTTATAAAGAATTTTAGTTTCCTAGGTCTCTTTCACTTAATAATCATCTTTTACAATTCCGTCATTATTGATATATCAAATACAAGGTCGTTTTACTCCGTGCACTTTTTTACAAAATTATTACTTACAATGATCATTTCTTACAAAATTGTTTCAATCGATGAAAGATGGTACAAACGCCCGTGAATGTGGACTATAGCGTGTCTACAAACTTGAAATAATAGTAATGAATCATAATAGTGATGAGTAAAAATTACTAATATTTACATAATTAGATATTTTCTTACAATTTAATAGCATGTTTGAATGATAATATTTGTTGAGCATGCGAAAATATAATTATATATTTGTTGTTAGTTGTTACCTCCAAGTGGTAGGAAGATATAGTTTTCCAGGTTCCTAAAACAGGTCAGGAGTACCATCAATCAAACCTCTTTTCGTATATTTTCTTTCGTAGATGTCAAGACAATTTTCAGTATTGGTAGTTACTATTTTAAAATTCAGGTATCTTTACTCAAGGAGAATTCATATGGACGTCAAGATGTGTGTTATATTATTTATATTCAATCTCCTTCCAATATTCCATCAATCTACTCTCCTCTCTACCTTCATTTCAATCCTCTTCTCTGTTTATTCCTTGAAATTTCTATCTGGCCTTGTCCTCTAATTTTTGTCTACCTCAGGCATGGCAATTAATATATAATAAATTTTGAGTTGAAATTTCAACCTGGTTTTCTTACTGTTGGTTCCTCTACCGGAATTTTGATTGTTTTCATATGCAGCTTTGTTGGAATCAGAATTATCAGTAAACAAAGTGTTTATGAATCAGACTGATGGAGAGCAGACAGCACCGATCAGTGTGAGTTTATTTTTATTATTTGACATGTCCTCTTCAGTTTCCATGTTCAGAAGAAGGCCTCCTGTTCTCTCATTTAATTTAAGACAAAATCATCATCATCATTATATTAATATGCATTTTACAGAGACGACACCTGCAGAAGAAAGCTCCAGAGGATGAGAGTGAAGAGCAATCCTTTGAAATGTTTGCTGAACAAGGCCAATAGATTCAAATTCCACTCACTGAAACTGCTTCTAATCGTCATCCTAGCAGCCACTTTTATCACCATCTTCTCTTTCCCGTCCGCTTGCCCTCGAAGCAGCAGTGTTTCTCGGTAATTTTCCTTTCAACATTTTTCTCAGCATCCCTAGGCTTTGTTTGTTAGTTTAGAATGAAGGTGTGTTAATGTTAAATCAATGCAGACGGGTTTTCGTGAGACGGTGGTTATGGGGAGGACCGGATCCACGTTACGTCTCGGATCTCGTCATAAACTGGGACGAAATCACGAACGCCCTCAACAAGCTGCCCGACAGAATCGAATCCATCGGCCTCGTTAATTTCGACGAGCGCGAAATCCAGCAGTGGAAGCAACTGCAGGTGGCGAATGACTCGAAAACAGTTTCCCTACATCTGGACTCCGCCCAAAGCAACCTCACTTGGGAGTCGCTTTACCCTGAGTGGATAGACGAAGAGCAAGAGGAGGTGGTCCCCACGTGCCCTTCACTCCCACATATTGAGATCCCAAGGCAGCGGTTCGACCTCATTGCCGTCAAGCTTCCTTGTCGTGGCCGGGAGTGGTCGAGGGACGTTGCCCGTCTTCACCTACAGATATCAGCAGCTCGTCTGGCGGCAGCCACCACGCGCCAACTGCATCTGCTTTTCCTCACTAACTGCTTCCCGATGCCTAACTTGTTCCCGTGCAGGGATTTGGTCATGCGCCAGGGTGACGTGTGGCTCTACAGACCGCGCTTGGACGCGTTGAGAGAGAAGCTTCGGCTCCCAGTAGGGTCCTGCGAGCTCGCTCTCCCCCTCGGATCTGTAGGTAATAAGTTTAGATTTTTTTTTTTTTTTAATTGAGAAGGAGAACAATGTGTAAATGTTAATATGAAAATAGGAGATAGATATCACGAGTACTGGGGAAGAGAAAGGGTGCGGCGGGAGGCGTATGCCACGATCCTCCACTCGGCGCACGACTACGTGTGCGGGGCGATCGCAGCAGCGCAGAGCATCCGCATGTCGGGGTCCACCAGGGACCTCGTCATACTGGTGGACGAGACAATCAGCGGCTACCACAGGAGCGGGCTCGAGATGGCCGGCTGGAAAGTCCGCACCATAGCCCGCATCCGAAACCCCAGGGCCGAGAAGGACGCGTACAACGAGTGGAACTATAGTAAGTTCCGGCTCTGGCAGCTGACGGACTACGACCGAATCATCTTCATCGACGCCGACCTCCTAATCCTCCGCAACATCGACTTCCTCTTCGGGATGCCGCAGATATCTGCCACCGGCAACAACGGCACCCTATTCAACTCCGGCGTCATGGTGATCGAGCCCTCCAACTGCACCTTTCGGCTCCTGATGGACCACATAAACGAGATCGAGTCGTACAACGGCGGGGACCAGGGCTACTTGAACGAGATATTCACTTGGTGGCATCGACTGCCCAAGCACGTGAACTTCCTTAAGAACTTCTGGGCCGGAGATGATGACATCGTCCGCCGAAAGAAGGTTGCTCTCTTTAAGGCCGACCCGCCGATTCTGTATGTCCTTCACTACTTGGGGAACAAGCCGTGGATGTGCTTCAGGGACTATGATTGTAACTGGAATGTGGACATATTGCGGGAGTTTGCTAGTGACGAGGCTCACGCCAAGTGGTGGAGGGTGCACGATGCCATGCCTGATAAGCTAAAGGAGTTTTGTCTATTGGCGTCCAAGCAGAAGGCCCAACTGGAGTGGGACAGGAGACAGGCGGAGAAAGGGAACTACTCGGACGGGCACTGGAGGATTAAGGTGAGAGACGAGAGGGTCAACAAGTGCATTGACCAGTACTGCAATTGGCGGGGTATGTTGAGGCATTGGGGCGAGACGAACTGGACGGATAGTGAGTTACCAGTTTCTACTCCACCGGCATTGAGCAAGAGCTGAATTGGGTAGGTTTCTGATTGGTATAAGAGTTGTTGAATGTTGGAGTCTCTGTATGTAGATAGAGATTTTGCTTTGAGCACTTTGGTTTTGTGGATATGTTACTTTTGGTCCTTCCTTTTTGTTATGTTTCATTATTTTCCTTTTTTTTATTCTTTGGATGGTGACTCAAGGACTCGGGATTGAGGGACTTCATTCAATTACAATCTTGAACATATTTGCTTTTCCTCTCATCATCTCGGAGAAAACTTCTCCAGGAAAAAAGAAAAAAGAATGTCACTATGCTTATACTTTTATCGGTTTTGTAGTTTCCAATAACTGAAATTTCTCTTCTTCAGCTTAATGGGAAACAAGGGGTACTTTCAAAAATCATACGACATCCACAACTTGCTCCCATTTGTTTACTCCCAAATCAACTGCATCAGTAAAGAATTAGTTTCTACATGTAACAACAATTAATTATTGCATTCTGCCAATGTTGGTATCTAAGTTGAAAGATAAAAACATAAGAATTTTCTTAATATTTGCAAAAGCAAGCCTAATCATAAAACTACTGGTCTTATACTCAGCACAGCAGCAAATACATGTTTAACTATGGGAAGAAAAAATTAGATGTTGGTTAACTATCTACTATTCGCGAGTCAAGTTTGGCACCAGAAGTAGACAAACAATATCATCACTCAGCTATGATCTCAAGAAGATGCTGTGACCCATCTATTGCCCTGAATGAAATTTTCCAAGGTGTATGAATTCACATGCTCGGCCGGTATCTGGCTACTCCAGCCTACTCGGCCGGACACATTAGATCCAGGGCCCGTATTCCCAAATTCACCAAAATAGAGGGTGCCGAGTGCAAATTCACCATCCCAGGGCATCCACCCATCAGGCGCAATAAGAGCCTCCAACGTGCAGTTAATGAAAAGCGTCCTCGAATACTCTTTCCACGGCCTGCCCAAGAAATTCTTGTGCACGTCGGGTTTCGCACGATACAGACGCATGTATTCATCAGTTCCGTTTATCACGCAATTCCGGAAGACAAAACCTGTAGACTGGCCAGGATCTATTCTGGCGTGGGCAGTGACTACATTATTCTCGCCCTTTTCTGGATCGACTTGCCGAGGGGCGACTAATATGAGGCAGTCCTCGAAAAAAGAGGCTGAGTGTCCGAATATGAAATCAATGTTCCCTAGGATGCGGCACGATTTGTAGTACTGCCGCAGGCTGTGGGCATAAAGGGTGTCTTGATTGCCAATGAATTCGCAGTTTTGGATGATGGATAGATCGCTGTCTGACCGGAAAGCTACTGCTTGATGAGCTTCCGGGCCTGCTGTGTTCTGTATTGTGAGACCGCTTGCCATGAATCCATCACCAAGAACACCTGTTACCACATGAATAAAATATTAAAATTATTTTTTTGGCTAAATTGCAAAATATAGCTAATATCTTTGTAAGTGGTGGCAATAATAGCCACCATCTTTACCAATTGACAATAATGACCAACAACCTTTAAAATTTCGAGATTATTACCCAAATCTAACCAAAGTTGACAGATAAAGAAACTGACCGACAGTGGCGGTATTGTAAGTGGTAAGGCCGTGGTGGCCCACGCTGGCATTAGCTGTAATGACGGTATTACCCATGCCTTGGCCGAGAAGGACAACATTCTTCTTCTCCAAGGGGACCCTAACCGTCTCCTCGTACATCCCAGCTTTAATCCCTATCACAAACCGCCAATCACTATTATTGGGAGCCGAATCCACGGCCTCCTGCACCGTCCCATAATCGCACTGCCCGCCTTCGCGGCACACGCTCACGTTCGGTCTAGAGAAATCAGAAGGAAAAAAAGAAGAAGAATAATAAGAAGAAGAAGAAGACACAAGTGGCTCCCAGAAGCCTTCACGCTCGGTCCTTGGTGGGGCCCACAACTCCGTCTTTTCCCCAAAGGCCGAATAGCTGGCCAGCATACCGAGCACGTCCGCCGTGGACGGGATAAGGGACGAGTTGAGAAAGCCGGAAGCCTCAGTCTCGTTAACGTTCTTGAGGCCAGCCAGGCAGCCGTACTCGTACGCGAGGGCCCCGCTGGCCCACGCACGCGCGTCCCCCAAGGCTGGTGATGTGTACGCCAGCGCCTCACCCGTGAGGTTCATCCGGTGACGGGCGTACCCAAGGATCTCGAGGCACGTGCGGGCAGCGTCCGAGCGGTTCAGATCTGCTAGGACGTGGTGCACCATACCGACGGCGGTGTCCAGATTTTGGGAGGAGATGGCGACGGCGGATTGGACGGCGAGAAGGACGGTGGGGGAATTTGTTGTTAGGGAGGCCTGGCAGGCGGTGGGGTTGCGGGAGGCGCGGCAGACCTCGCGGTGGGCGGTGGAGGGGTGGCGGTGGCGGGTGGAGGCGGAGGAAGTGATGAAGAAGATGAGGAGGAGAGAGAGGAGGACGGTCATGGAGATGAATACGAGCTTGGATTTCGGGAATTGGCGGGGGTTGGTGGTGGCGGTGGTGGTGGAGGAGGATAATATGGGTGATGTTGGGGATTCGGTGGGTCTCATTGAATTCGATTTTGTTCACGTGATTGTAATAAATAATGTTGGCTGGCAAATGCGTACATACGTAGATTCGTGTGTGTGCGTGTGAGGGAAGATTAGAGGAATAATGATAATAATTAAATGCTGCCNATCCAGATGGATATTTTTTAGGTATAGATCTCATGTTTAAAATAAAAATTGAAGTGAAAAATAATATTAGACAAACAAATAAAAAAGAGTTTGAGAATCAAACAATGAAATAATAAAACACCAAAATTATAAAATATAATTAAAAAACAATATAACTTGATTTATGCCTTGGATAATGATCTTCAAACCCAAAAAACCCTAATAATTATAGTAGGTCTCTTGGTTGGGTGTTTCACTCTCGCGAATAAATAGAAAAATGAACTGAAGATTAAAAAGAAAGACTGAATCCCCAAAGCCGCGCTCAAAATATTTTAATCTGCTCCGCTCTCAAAATTAAATTTTTATCTGCTCTGTTGTAAAAATTTTTCTGCCCGTTAGAGAGAGTAGAACTTGCAAATAAAATGTGTGGAAATGTGTTATTAGATGAGGATAAATTTGAGGGGAAATTATTTTAATATTCTCTCTTCCCACTTGCCATTTCCCATTCCCGTTATTGCTTCCAATTGTAAAAGATAAATTTACTTTAATTTTCTTTTATTTTATTTCATATATTTATTATTTTATATGTGTTTTGGGCTTGGGCCAATAAACTTTAACTTTTTGTGGGCTTTTTAATTGGTAGAAATATTTACTAACAAAAATTCATATACACATATATATATATATACACACATATAGATATAAATTTGGGGCCCCAAAAATTTTGGGGCTCATGGCCAATGTCCACTTTGACCTTTGTCAGGGCCGGCTCTGCAAGCAATCAAGGCTACCAAAGAAACACAAAACTAAAAAGACAAAGAAAACAAACACACACCAAAAGTCTCCTTCAGGTTTACAATATCATTACAAACATAATATAATGAAGATTTTGGTCTCCTTCAGGTTTACAATATCATTACAAACATAATATAATGAAGAATGGAAAGCAAGCAAATTGTAGTCTTTGCACAACACCTTGGTCAGCCTCATAACACTCTATTTCCTTCCACCTAGCCTTGGTAGCTTCTATTAAGGCCCAACAGACTTGTTTTCTCTTGATTTGCAGCTCAGTCCCAATTGTCCTGCCAAACCTGCAACTCATGACTACTCCATCAGAAGAGAGAAGGGCACTGACTTGTACAGACACACGTCCTACCCAGTTGGAAGATTTCCCCTATAATGTTTAAGGTTCCTCAACAATTTGAATCAAAGTTCTATGACTTACCTTGAAGAGATCACCTATTTCAGCTCAGTCAGCTCTAGCCCCTTGCACCACCTCCACTTCTCTGAAGCTCTTCCCTCTGAACAATAAGCTCTTTCTAGCTTTCTATAATCTCTACAACAGGCATACTGATAAAGATATTCTATCTTGTAATCTCTTTACTCTCAGACTTCCACACACATCCTCCCACCAATCATTAAAACTTTTTTATCTTACCTGAAAAGCATCCCACTCCACCCCAAGCAGTTTCCAACAGATACTAACTTTAACACATCTATAAAATAAATGCTCCACATCTTAAGGTTCTTCTCCACGCAGACTAGACAAAGTATCTACTTCAACTCCTCTATTCCTCAATTAGACTTTTGTGCTCCGAAAACCATGGTAGACTCTCCACATAAATTTTTTTATCTTTGGCTGCACATGGAGTTTCCAGGTTCTAAGCCACATCTTCCTTTGATCTCCACCTCTTAAGCTGGTATTGGCTTCTGTTGGGTAACCGATTAAGAGCCCCAATAAGCAGATTTAATACTGAAAGTACCCTTGGGATTAAAGTGCCATATTAGTTTATCCTTATTCATCAACTGGCTCATATGGATCTTAAGAATGGATTCAACTTCAAAAGGGCTGAAAGTATTTGCTCTATAACTCTCAATCTCATCTCTTCCCTATATCCTAACATGATCACTCACTCTCACCAGCCTCAAAATATCCCGCTCAGACTGACAAGAGAGAATGAAAGAGGTTAAGTTGGGAATCCAAGGTGATTCCCAAATATTAATTGAAGCCCCATCACCCACTTGGTATCTCACACCACTCCTTAAAGAGTCTCTTATTACCCCTAAAAGACTCTTCCAAAGCAAAAAATCCATCCCTTTCCTAATCTCAAACAGGCTAGCCTTGAAAAGATATCTACCCTTAGTGATCTTGCTAAGAATGATTTTGTTGAGTGATAATACTCCAAAGTTGCTTGACAAGTAGAGCTTCATGGAAAGCTACGAAGTTCTTAAACCCCAAACCCCCTTCAGTCTTAGGTCTAGCTAGTTTATCCCAAGAGGCCCTGTGGATTTTCTCCTCTCCTCTCTCATTCTTTACTCACCAGAAATCAGCTACAGCTTTACAAATGTCTTTACAGACTGAAATTGGAATTTTGAAACAGCCCATAACATATACAGAAATGGCATTAAGAACAGTTCTAATTAAAACCTCATTTCCTGCCTCACAAAAAAAAAAGGAATTCTTTTCAATTATTTATTCTTTTCAACACACACTCATGCGCAAACCTACAAGTCTCTCTCTTGGATTTTCCAACCCCTCAAGAAAGCACATATAGTTACCAGAATTAACACAAGAGATACCTGTTGTCGTATGGATTTGTAACAACATAATTAACGTAGACTTACGTGATTCAAAACATAAAATAGCTGTAATTCGGGATTTTTATTAATTGATATGTGGTCGGTGTTCGTGTAACCGAAGTGAAATTATACAGAGTAATTCTCAACAGAGTCCCCCATTGCTGAGGGAATTTGAGGCTATACATAGTAACTTTTTCATTACATGTTGTTCGAGACTTCTCAATAATTCGGGATTATGTGAAAAGTAGCTTTAGCTGGGCGGTTATGACAGTTGGGCCCACGATTATCATGACATTACGCACGAAACGCAAGAACGTCGCGTAGGCGTCTCGTCATATGCTTCGGTATTGGTGAACTCGGTTATGTCCGAGCTTTGTTGTCACGTTGGTGGAGGGGACTTCGGGAAGTCGGCGACAACCGAAGTCGTTTGTCACGTCGGTTCTGGCGGTTCGTCATGTCGGTAATAAAGAAGCGTGGTTTCGGAGTTGCATGATGTTTACAGAAGGAACATCCTTGGGACTGTTAGACGGCATAAGATTATCTTGAAATCAACGTCATTATGACTGTTTCGTCCTTAATTCGGTTTGTCTTTTGAATAGACAATAAATTACCAAGTCGGTGGTCAACAATTCCAATAAGAACCTGACAGACATTAAGCACACAAGAAGGATCAGAATTTTTTGAAAAGAAGACAGAGGACTTTTGAAGGTTAACCTTCTGACCAGAAGCTAAGCTACAATCCTTTAAGATTTTCATGATGATGTGAGTCTGATCACCTTAGGCTTTGCAAAAAAGAATCGCATTATCTGGAAAGAACAAATTTGTCACGATAGGAAAATTTTTACTAAGTTTAAGACCACTAAGAGAACCAAGGATCCTAATCTGTTTTAACTGGTTAGAAAGGGCTTCGGAAATCAGAATGAAGAGATAGGGAGATAAAGGATCTCCCTACCTTATGCCTCTTTAGGGAATCACATAACCAAGAATTTGCCCATTGATATTAAAGGAAAAAAGAAGAACACACACAGGACATTAACCAAGCAACAAACTTTTCATCAAAATCCATTTTCAAACAAATAGCAGCCAAAAAGTTCTATTCTAACATAACACAGGCTTGTAATAATATTTTATATTATTATATTATTATGGACCATATAATTAATTGGACCTAATTGAAATAATAATCAAACTTAATTAAAGTCAATATGTATTTAATGGATTATTAATGTTCTAATATTAAAGAGTCCAATTTGTGATGTTTGACTTGGACAATAAGTTATGTTAGAACATGTGGAATGTTAGTAGGATTATGATTTTAAGTCTCCTTCTATATATACTACTACTACTACTACTACATGCCCCTCTCTCGGCTCATACATAATAAAGTTCTCAACATCAAGGGCAACACGATCTCACATACAAGAAAACAGGGAATGACTAATATTGGATTCTTGTAAGTTCTATGTGCAATTTAATTAATGTAAAGATCCATATTCTATGAATTGATAAAATTATATGCTTAGGGTTTATTCAATTCCGCCTAATAGTGAGAAGCAATGGGAGAAAGGAAGGAAAACCTAGAAGAAGGGAACTTCGCAAGCAATAGAGAAATGGAAAGACTAAGAACAAAATCTGAAACCGATTGGGTTGCTACCTAAGAAAGGAGAATAAGACTGCACGTTAAGAAACTGGAGCTTCAACGGGGAAGAAATCAAGCTCTCATAGAGAGAGAATTCTAACACGTTAAAATTAGTTGAATAGTTATAAAACTTATTAGGGACCGTCTACGGTCAGGTACCCCTCGTACCTACCTAACATCAGGTATCCCCTTATATCACCATTAAATTGACTAAAAAATCAATCTCAACCATTAGATTCAAGGTACGAGGTTGGTACGAAGCAACCACAATTCTTTTTGCCTCGTACCAACCTCGTACCCCCTCCTATTTACAAAAAACCTAGAATACCCTTATGTCATTAAAAATTAAAATAAATTATAAAATAGTAATTGTATTTATTTTGAAGCCCTTACATCTATATTATTTATATAACAATCCTTCATATACAAAAATATATAATCACAATCTTAACACTTAATTAGCGAATTAAATTATTGTTCATGTTCTTCAACCCCTAACTTGTAACTATAGTTCGACCTCCCCGACCGATTGCCAGAGCAAAAAATAAGAGAAACCCTCAAATCGTCGTTCTCCCTGATAAATCTCACTGCCGGGATAGCAATTTCGGGCCCGACATCGGGATTTCGAAGGCCTCCAAGGACGCGTTGGAAATCGGCAAGAAGCTCTAGCGGTGGTGGAGACTTCGGGAGGGAAGAGCCGGCAGCAGCGGAAGAAGGTGGAGGTTCACAACGAGGTTTTGCGGCGGCTGAAGGAGGTCGAGCATCCGGAGGCGCAGGAGCCGTCTTCCGACGATCAGCTTTGGGCCCATTTCAATCGCCTTCCTACCAGGTTGCCTTAGCTGGTCTTTTATGCCCCAAATCATGTTATAAATTCATTGCATCTATCTACTTTGTGCTGGTCTTTTAAGGCTTGATTTGCCTTTCTATCTTGCATTCGGAAATGGAGTGGGATTTTTTTAATCGTTTTTTGTTCTCTCAATCCATGGATTAGGATGTTGGGATTTTGTGATTGGTTATTTTTTAGGAACTTCGTCATCCCATTTGTTCAATTAATGGTGGGTTCATTGTGTTGTTCTATTGTAATTGTAATCAATTTTCATGTGAATGGCAAAATTAAAATTATGGGTCGTTTTATGGGGTACTGCATGCTAGGAATATTCTGTTACTTTTTCTGCACACAAGTGATCCTCGTGCAAGTTGGTGGACAATTTTTTCCGAGGTTTATGGTTTTGATGATTCTGAATTGAAGGTATGGAATGGATGCGAATGTTGAGAGGGCAGAAGATGTTCTCACCCACAAACGTTTACTGCATCTGGCCGTGTGATACTGCTAATGGACCAGCTTTTGAAGTTCGATTAGTGCCGGTGACTTGTTTTTATACTGCTTTCACCACAATTCATGTATGTTAAGCGCACTGATAAGTAGGCGTATTGTCATTTTTATAAAATAAGTGGGTCTTCTTTACACCTTACTATTATTTTTTATTAATTGTGTATTTCAGGCGCGGGGCACTTTCGTAGGACAAAGACTCACTTTCGTAGGACAAAGACTCAGTAGTGAGAAGAAAGAATACAGCATCTCGCCAATTAGGCTTGGTAATCAAAGTGAAACTGCAAGCAAAGAAAAGCAAAAGTAGAGTCTTCAAGCAGAAACGAGGCCCCTGGGGAAAGTGTGAAACAAGTCTTCCATGAAATATTGATATGTCCAGGCCTGTAGCTATTTGGTTTCATATAGTGATGAAAGTGAGGATGATGTATGGCATGTGTAACTTGTTTTGATTTTCTAATCTATAATTGGTGGTTTGTAGAGATTATATTACATGCAAGCAGTGATGAGATTGTTTTGAATATTTGTGAACGGTTTTATTGTTTTGAAGCGTGTATACATATACAGGCAGTTGCTCGATTTTTGTTATAAGAAAGTGATTTAAGGTGTGGACATGTGAAAGGCGTGGAAAGCAAAGAAGCATAAAATCAATCAATCTGCATAACTCATTTGAAACCATTTAGCTTGTCGTTATAAGATCAATCCTTAGCTCTTAATTTGAGTTAGAATTATTGTGCTATGTCATTTGAAACCATTTGCAGAAATCCCTCCTGAATCCAATTCAACCTTAACTTGGTTGCTTGTTTTATTTTTTTGAAGATTTACATAGGAACATAAACATATATAAAATCCGCTCATATCCTCTTTCCTCCCTCAAATCACTTATTCTCAATGACGATTGCTTCTTGCCTTTACTTCAAAATTTCATGTTAATGACTTAGGCCCGAGATTCAAGCGAAATAGTAGCCGAAGAACCATAGAGCAATGAACAAATTCACTGTCAAGACTTAATTTTGAATATAACACTCGGCAAGCCAATAGTCGAGGGACCCTCGGATGAATGTGTGATGATAAACACTTCCCATTCGCCTTTACCCACTCCGAAGAGAGTAAATTTCTCCCCACTGCCCAGATTGTGAGTACAAACTCGTGAGAGAATATTAAATCCAAGAGGGGCTCTGTGTGAACACGATGGGCCATAGAAGTAGAAACCATGGTAGCAACAGAAGCTCCAATGAATCCTTCCCATGTTTTATTTGGCGACAACTTGATAAGATGTGTTTTGCTGAAGAAAAACCCAAAAATATAAGAAGCAATATCATTTATGACAATGAGTGATGCTAGGAGAAGGAACCTGCATTACTGCTTACTTGAGTTTGAAGTTTGCTCATCCAAGTTCAATGTATACTGCAAATATCCAATTTACCCACCAACATAAGAGAAACAGATTTAAAATACATCTGAAATAAACTCTATCACGAATGTTCTCTTAAATGAGTCCAAAAAGTCTCAGATGCTCATAAAATGGATTTAAAACTTTCAAAATCTTCACTCATGTCATAAGAAATTGATCAAGGAAGTGAAGAAGCAGCAGCTAATGTCCAAAGTAACTAATAGGCTAAAATGATAATTTGAAGCCGCATTACCAGAATAATAAGTTGTCAAGACTTTCCACAATACCAGCCTAGAAAAACGAAAAACAAATGCAAATTAGACTTGGGAATAGAGATACAACAAGAATGACATCTTTATCTTTGCTACAACCTTGGAAGTCGGTTGTCCTTTCGCATCTCGGCTAGTACCAGACTGCTGTAAATGTTCTATCTACTCCACATTGCTTAATGCAATACCATGGATTCAATGTAATAAATTTCTTCAAACCTACCAATGGGCATGAAACTCAACTAGGACGTCCTTTTTTTCGTCGAGCACGGCCTCATCGAAGTCCTCTGGAGACAAGACCACAAAGTTTGAAGGGAATGGAAAATAGGAATAAATAAGACTTGATATTATCAGATCGGGCTTACCCATGCTGATGGGGAGATCTTGCAATCTTCACGTCCCTAAAGACGAATTCGGCAAGGGCTTCGGCAGTCCTTCCACCTTCATATCTAATATATTAATAACACAATCTTAGGGATTTACTTGGCCTAAGAATAGCATGAATATCAAGGATACAGTGCAACTTAGCATCAACAATTGGATTAAGGAACTACTTAATGGTGGGGTATCCAGAAACATCGTACTTACTACAGGACTCTTTTGGTCATCACAATAAACCTACAATTAAAAAAAAAAAATGAAACCATAAACATTATTTTGTCATCTGAATACATTTGTTACATTCTAAACAACTAATTAAATAGCTTTTTATCAGAATTTCAATTTGATAAAGCAAATATAGTTTTAACAAAATAACTATATCTCAAAAACATAATCACATTACACATAAAACATTAAAACTTCCACTGCTCGTACGCCTCCTTGGCCTGCTTCCGGGAGTCCGGGTCTTCGAGAACCCGAAAGAGAATCTCGAGCATGTCCCTGACGTATCTGAAACTCGCCAGTGAGTCGATGTTGCGGGCTAAGGTTTTAGGGTGATTCTTGTGCAGCCAGAGCATCGTCTTCTCTGTCCGATTTCCTGAAAATCTTTTGAGTTTATTAATGAACTATGGAATTCGATGAAGTTGGGGGTGAAATTGTGAGATATCCCTAATTTTGAAAAGGATATTGCCGCTTAATATTTTGCTCTCAACAAAAGGCTCTCGTTTCAATTATTTTGATTGCCAAAAGTGAATAACTAATACATTAGGGAACAAATTTCAATAATTATACAATTATAGAAGAACTAAACTCATATGCCAACTGCCAAATGCACACTAATAATAATAATAATAATAATAATAATAATAATATAGACTTAAAATACTATCATTGATAATTATAAAATAAAATGAATGAGTATATAAATATGTACATGATTAGTAAAATAGAATCATAAAATATCATCAAAATAAAATGAGAAATAGATATAACAAGAATTATTACAATTTTATGTTCTACTTGATTATTTGACCTTTTACCTATCTACATTTGAAAATGTTGAGTGAAAGATAAAAAAGTGTTATGAAAATTGATATTAATAAGATTGTATACATAACAATAAAATGGTGAACTAAGGAAATGATAAGATAAACAATCAAACATATTCAAATACTAGTTCATGATATTATTAAATTGTTAAATTTGTCATAAAGTTTAAATAATTAGTAGGAAATGTATTTGATTATGAAAATTGATCATAATACCTATTAGAAATATAAATTGCGTATATTGGAAAAATGAAAACTAATGACGCTAAAAAGTGATTTTTGCAAGCAGTATCATTTACTTTATAATTTATTTAAATAATTATCTTCTAGTAAATTGAGCTCTTGAAAAGGCTCGAGCTTGTCCTAAATGCTTATTTAGGTGACAATTAAGAATATTCATTGATATTTTTGTTTATTACAGTGTTTTATAAAAAATAATAGTAGTATATTAACTAGTTGATAAGTTGCTATAAGCTTAAAATTGGCTTATCAACTAGTATCAATTGACTCTATAGTTTCTAGTTAAATAGACCACAAATTACCATAAATATTTGTTGAATCGGCGGACTGGTCAATCATATATGCAGCTACTCGAAACAAAATGAACCTTGTATACATTAAAAAATAAAATAAAATTAAAGGGTTTTGGCACGGAACCCTTTAATTTTTTAGTTATTATAAAATATTATAAATGTATAAGATCATTTGATATTTGCATAAAATTAGGAAAGTAAACGGGTCGGGGGCGGGGGCGGGTTTTGGCAAACCCGAATCCGACTCACATATAATTTACCCTACTCAAACCGACCCGTTATCCGACTAGTGATCTTCGGGTTCGGGTTGAGTTTTATCTAACGGGTTAGTGGGTTTTCGTCTGGTAAATGGGTAACTCGAGTTCTTAAATTTGGGCTTACCCAATCTCGACCTGATCCAACCCGCTTCATGTGAAAAAATAAAATAAAATAGTTTAACAATTAATTATAATGTAACAAATAATTTATTAACTAAGTGTGACAATAAAAAATTATAAAAATATTATATTATTTTTGAAATAAATAATGAGTATAATTATTTATCGTTGATAGTATACTTAATAATATAACATTTAAAAAGTAAGTATTGAAATTTTTTATTGTACAATTCACAAAAATTGATAAAAAAATCATAAAAAATAAAATATAATTTAACCATTCACCAAATTATAATAAATAATTTAATTTTTAATATTAATAACACATGACTATTTTTATATTTATAATAAGCAACACACACACACACACACACACACACACATATATATATATATATATATATATATATATATTAAAAGATTCAATGCTTGTGGGTAAACAGGTAGGGTAATCGGGTTGGGTAACAATTTTTTTACTATACTCGCACTTGACCGACCCGACCCAACCGACCCGGAGTTTGGGTAGCATAATAAAAAATTTCATGTACTTATAAATTGTTGATTATCATAGTCTTATAAATTTTTCAAAAAATCATCATTTGCACATTGCTCGATAATTATCGTATTAATTTATTGACATAATTTAAAAAAATATTGTAAAAATTGATTTCATTAAATATATTATCAAACCCCGACCGCCTACAGGCGGCCAGCCACGTCCGCCGCCCACAAGACGACGACAACCTACCTGCAACAATAAAGGATGAAATCCACGCAGGTTAGAAGACGACAGACATAGAGAGAGGAAAAAAAATCATTCTTCTGACATTTATACAAAGAAATTTGCTGCGAAATCAAAAACCAATGAGACTAATATAATTAAATCCTGAAAAATCATCTGTGTCTGTTTATTTTTGCAATGGCTGAATTTATCAACTCATGCATGGCAAGAGCCATTTAGTTTCGTGATGATGGCAAAATATTAGTAGTTGAATAGCACAAGCTTTCATGAAAGTATGACGTTAGATAAACGATACATAGGATTCAGCAACTTCCTCGGCTCAACTAAGAAGTCATCAAATTATACAAACTTATGAGCGTCCATATACAAAATACAGAATATGAAAATGGTCCCTTTATATGGACGATCTCACCCAAGACGAAAAATTCATAATTTCACGCCATATAAGTTACATAGAGCCCCATACAAAGACGAACAGAATGATAACCAAATCATGAAACAGGCTAATCACCATCAAGAACGCTCATCCGCCCCTTAATCTGTCAAGAAAATCAGATAAAAATTTCAAAACCCAGCTACTGGTACACATCAGTTAAAATCCATCCAAGAAAAAACTAAAACATAAATCGCCCTATCAATAGAAACAGGGTCCCCAATCTGAATTGCCTATGCAAATGTTGGTTCAGCCTTCACGGCCTTAAAGTCCTTCCAACCAGATTTGTAATGCAAGTAAAGAGGATTAGCATTCGCGGCCTGAGCACACACGAGCCTTGGAATCCTATGCACGAGCACGAGTTCCTTGCACATACGGAAGCCTTTGTAGAAGGCATATATGTTTCCAAGGTTTCCACCGGGGACAATCACCCAGTCAGGCACCTGCCAGTCAAACTGCTGCAGAATTTCAATGGGGGCGGTTTTCTGGCCCTCGAGCCTCAAGCTGGTCAATGAATTGGCCAGGTAAATATGCAGCTCAACCGTGACCTCACGAATCAACTGCATACAACCATCGAAATCAGTATTGATGCTCAGATCAAATGCACCGTTTGCAATTGGCTAAACAAGCTGGGCAATTGAGATCCTATTTGCTGGCAGGAAAATGATGGATGGGATTCTAGCGGAAGCACAGCACGCGGATAGGGCGGCAGACGTGTCACCCGTGGAGGCACAGCCCACGCCGACAAACGGGCGGTTCATTTTACGCAGCCTATTGACCTGGCTGACCAAGACGTTCATGCCCAGGTCCTTGAAGCTGCCCGTGTGACTAATCCCGCAGTGTTTGACCCACAAATCACTCATGCCCAGGAACTGTTTGCCAAAATGCTCGGCCCAGAAGAGGTTGGAATTCGAGGTTTGACCCACAAATCGCTCATGCCCAGGAACTGTTTGCCAAAATGCTCGGCCCAGACGAGGTTGGAATTCCCCTCGAAGGCGCTCACGATGTCGTCGCCGTCGATCTCAGGCGGAGAAGCCGTAAGAGGATGCATGGCGGCGGGCCTCGTCGCGGATGTTCTCGTCCACAGGGGGCGATGCTTGAGCGTGGCGGCGGCGGCGGAAGGGAGATCGGAGGAGGAGGATGTGGCGGTGGCGCGGACGGTGAGGGCGGCGCACAGGGATGGGGCTGGCCTGCGGCGGGAGTCTGGTGGAGAGGAAGGAAGATCTTAAGATTGGTGGAGCCGCCATTGTTGACACAGAAAGGTGGGGTGATCTGATGATGGATTCATCTAATTCATCTTATATTAGGTTTTAACGATTCTGATGATTGATCGAATAGAAGCACATGATGATTTTCACAGCGATAGATAGAAATATGAAGATGATTGATTGAGTGCAAGAAAGAAATGAAATTTATTTAGAATTTGTGGTTTAATTAGAATATATAAATGTGATAGGGTAGAATAATAATATCACAATAATTAAACACCATATTTTATAATTTCTTTTCAGTAAGGATAGTTTAGTATTTACACAGGCTTTTTTTTAATTATTTTCTTAATTAATTAATAGATAGGACACGTGGCATCAATTTAAAGGGGAACCTGATGTTAGGTAGGTACGAAGTTGGTACGAGGCGAATCTAACGGTAGAATATCCCAACTTATTATTACCCAGTAGTCATATATTTATAATTATTAGTCACTATTTTTTTATTTCTCTATATCAAGATTATTAATTCTTCACAAACTCTTTTGAAANACCTCGTATTAAATTTCAACAAAACAAATAAATTTATTTTATTTCACACTTTAAATACTTTTTTAAAAACTATATTGTTAGTCTTATTTAAAATGACATAATTTTTATTTTCATTTTTTTTTATTTCTGCTCCTAAATCTCAACATTGTAGCATATAATTGCTCATTATTGAAGACCAATTTAGGCGTATATGATTTCGGACCATCATTTTTATGATTGCAAAACACACAAGAATCAATCTTCTTGAAGTTGAAGGACAAACTGGTATCAGAATGACTGAAGAGCATAATCAATATTGAAAATTGCATTCTCCAGGACTGATTATGTTTCAATAATGTGAATGAACAAGTGTATAATAGGCCTATGAAGTGTCACTACACAATCTCCAGGACTGATTATTTTGCTATAAGCCGATTCATACTCTAATGTCCAACCAGTTTCTCAACTTGATGTTATAATACTTCAATACACGGAAGGGTAACCTGAAGAGGGGCAATAGGCAACATCATAGAATATTCAAATGCTAAGTCGGCTATTATCACGAGGTGTATTTCTAATTTACTGTAAAGAATTTTATCACAAAAACGACAAAAGATACGACTAGTAAAACTAATTGGGCTCAACTCATATTCGGAATGTAAACTCATCCTTATGATATCAACTCAAGCAGTAATTTATACATGGAAGTCACAACACAACCATGACCAAAGAACTCTAGAGATATCCATCCTGTCGATCTTGTTCCTCAGCCTCTTTATTTGCAGCTTGAACAGATTTGAACCAGAGAAACGCCTGGATATGAATAAAAGTAAAAGAGTTAAACCATAGCGCTTCAATAAATTTCTTTACAGAAACTGCATTTTCGATCCCATAGGCCACAAGAGTTACAAATATCCCTGCACGGCTTGATTTTTGAAGATTTGAGACCCAATGTAACGCCCCAAATCAGAAATAATATTCAGAACGGTTTCACTGCTCGACTATAAGTGAAATTCATAATTTTCAGAAATTACCGAGTTATATTAATTTATGCTAAATGCTCAATTATGATAAATTATTCTTTGGAATAATTCTATATCAAGTATAAGTTAAGATTAATCCATTAATTTGGGTTATTAAATAATAGCAAGTCAATTCGAGAAATTTTCGACTCCGAACCCTAGTTTGGTTCCGAGTTACTTTTCGAGTAAATTCCGAGCCTAGCCAAATATTGGTATTTATTATACTTAGAATAATTTTCTATGTGTGTAATAAAAAAAATACCAAAGTCAAGTTTTGATCATTTATATATGTTAGATTATTCGGTTATTATGTTTGAAATATTTTCGTTCGAATCGAACCATTGAACTCTAGAGCAATGCCGCACCATAGGGACCAAAGTCAATTCTTTTCCTTAGCCATATTTTCCATATGTGGGTACAAGAAGTATATTAAGTGTATTCTACGCATAGTTAGCACTAAAAATGATTGGTAAAGTCAAATCATCATTAGCAAATTTAATATGCTTAATGATCATGTCATGGGTTCATTATTCTATTCAAGATGTATGTTTTTGTCCCCACATTTCCACTCCTCACCTAGTGCACTCCGCAAAGCACTTTCCCAGCCCCTCAATGCTCTTCATGCACACTCAAACACATGCCTTGCATTGGAAATGAGTACATTAGTTTTTGTTCCCCACTTTGTCTCTATGTTGTGCCTAATTTCTAACGCCATTTGAGGTCTTTATAAGCCCTCACTTTATCAGCTATGCCCCTCATCTGATGTCTCAACATTTTCTTAGTATAATTGAGAGAAATTTCGTCCAAGTCCCTCCCATTAAGATAAAGCCGAGAGGGAAAATTTAAGAACACACAAAAATCCCGAGTGCACACTTGTGTTTATTTTCAAATTCTAGACATCAACTCTTGCTACCAACAACATTATATCACTCTTACCCCATTCTACACTTCCCATAGAAGTGTTTTGAGGCATTAAACTCAAGAAAATTCGAAGAGAACAAGCCACAAAGCCGCAGCAACAAGAACCGAACGAGAACCGAGCACACCCTTTTTCTTTTCGGTTTTTGAGATACTTTAAGAGGTTGGTTTGCTAATTCCTTTTTAGGACATGTTATATATGAGATGGGGATGAGAATACTGTATTTTTATGCCTTCAGTTATAAAGGGTATATAAGCATGCAAAATGTATAAATGCTCCCAGCTCACTTGCATGTTCCATATGTCATGTTTTCGTACGTTTTTACCTATGCTATTAAAATTCCGGGAATGTGCGAATTTTGTGGATATTTCTTGAGGAAAAGAGGAATTCATAGGATCAAGAATTAGGTCAATTGGCTTAGTATAACTCGAGTTCTTGATTTTTAAAGTTAAAGATGCAGGATGAACTTTACATGCGCGAATTTCAGTTGCAACTTCAAACGCGTAGAACTCGAGTTATACTCAGGATAAAATTATGAAATTTTAAGGAAATGTTTATATATGAGTTGAGAGCCTCCATACCAAATTTCATGATTTTATCATAAGAAATGAAGGAGTTATAATTTTTAGATCGCATGCGTGTCGAACTAATTTTATGTGCGCGAGTACTCTGTCCACATGCAAGCTTGAATGCGAAACTTTTATGTAAAATCCTCTGATGAGTGGTGAACATTGTGACCGAGTTTGAGCTTAAAATGTTGATCATGTGATTTTACAAAATTGTTGCAATATGCGCATGTATTTAACTGAATTTCATGTTATGCTTAAGTCATGAGTTTAATAAGAAAATGAAGTCCTATTGACATGAAATTTGGACAGCAAGTACATGTCTATGTCTACTATTTAACTGCAAAGTTTCGTGATTTTTGGAGACTTGTGTGAATTTTAAAAATTCATGAGGTTAAGAGCTCAATTATGTTCGGTGTAAATTTTAGATAAATGTAAAATCTTGATTTAATTGATCTTCATGAGTAGACATGGCTTAGTATAAGTTAAGTGGCTGGAGAGGGTCACCTTTCCGCCCTGACCGGCAGTTCGAGTCCGTTTTGATTCGTGATTTCTGGTCTAAGTCTCTTTCCGGAATTTTAGTATTTTTCCGAGCCAGTCCAGTCCAGTTTAATCGCGTAGATAAGTCCAAGCATTTTAGCATATAATTAAATATTCCGAGCATTATACTTAGCATTATTTTGCTTAAATATTTATGTAGCCTAAGGAGAGTCGAGCCTCCGACCGCTACTCCAGTATCAGCACTTGCGTCAGATTTCATGTTATCAGGTGGGGGTCATGTACTGGATTCTCCATTATATATAATATCTGTACCATGGCAGAGGTATGTTCGAGACAGTTAGTTTTTCCAGGTGATTGGCCGACCTAAGGGCCTTTCGAGTTTTACCTGGTACCGGTGGAGGCCGAGGGCCTTAATATCCCATCGGGGTGTGCACACGAGCGGCCAAGTCCGAGAGTCTTTTGACCACAGTAAAGAAAGAAAAGAAAAGTTTACAGTTTCAGCTCTTATATATTTATGTTCATGACACGTTATTATACATGATGTCTTATTCAGTACTGGTCTTTGCGGAGCATAGTGGTTTGCTCACGCCCCCATTGTTTTTTTCAGGAGACGGAGTCGAGCGTGCCGGGTGAGCTATGCGTGGTGAAGCGTGGTCATGACAGCGAGGACATTTTATGCACATTTTATGTCCTTATTTTTATGATCATGTATTCATTCAGATATGTATGCATGTACTCTATGTATTTCTGTATTTCGGATGCTTCCGCTAGCAGACTTTAGACTGTGCGAGACAGTTCAGACATGGCATGTATGATTCCATATCCGTAGCGGATAGTTTGGTTGCATGTTTTATTATGTCTGTAAGCAAGTTAAGTAAAGTTTTTATCTGTGTCATCTCATCCCGCAACAAGTTAGTGTTTTCGAAAAACTAAGCTCGCACCACCTTTCGAAAACAAAAGCAAAAATTTTTACTCTGATTTTTTCAAAGCTAGTAAGGCGGGGTGCCACACCCAAAGTCCTAACATATGCAATTTGATCCAAGATTTTTTTTTCTTTTTTTTTTTAAGGTCTTCTGAAGAAAACAGCCGTAAACCACTTGCAGGCATGTGATATGCTTTGAGAAGAAGTGCTAAGACCTTATCCAAACAAATTACTATCTTGTTTGCCAAGTTAGAAACAGTTGTAGGCGAACGCAAGCAAAGCTTGATATGGTCGTCATGGATTACTTACTTTTTACTTCAGGACCTAGGCATATTTTGGCGAGCTTAGCTTTAGGTGCAACAGTTTCAAATTCAGCTACATGAATCAGTTATGGGCTCAAATTATCAAATCACAAAATTTATGCTAACAAAAATCAGTAATGGTGTCAAAATATCATACTGTAAAATGTATATGACAGAAAAATGAAAAGAAAAAGGTATTTAAAGCAGTGAAGCCTATCAAACCAGGATGGCTACAATCCTAATAAGAACCGTAAACATGGAAATACAGAAGCTGCCAAGCATAATATGTTCACAAGCATGTTTTCACCAGTCTAGGGATTATTTTCTTATTTTTTCCCGATGCTCAACTGTGATTTTTTTTTTCAAAAAGTAACCTCTTACTTTATCAGAAAAAAGTAGAAAAACCGATTCACACAACATGTGCTTCTCAAGCAGTTAAATGAAACTACACATGATAAAGCAGGATAATGAGCCTAGAATCTCTCAATCTCTTCGGAAATTAAGTGGGATGATTAAGTTTTGGAAGGGTATTTATAAGGATTGGGGTTCCAAGCCTTTAAATTTCCCATTTTCTCTAACACGCTTCGAAACTAGTACACATTTCACAAAAGCTATTCCCAATCACACTTAACCCAAAAAGGTTGCGCAATTTCCCCCTGAGTCCCTAACCAGTGTATTACACACATGAGCAACCCAAAAAACAAAAAAGAAAGAAAAATGCAGCATTCACAAGAAATCAACTTACAGAGGATGGGATGCCCGTAAATACAAAGAAACCAAGCAGCGGAGCATAAAACACACTGTCCGAGTTCAACACGCCGAAAACAGGTTTTTGATTTGCATACTCGAAAATTGAACCAACCTGCCAAAACAATTCCAAAACCTTAAATATTTATTAATGAACGGTCATCAAATTAGTCCGAAACTTTAAACAACAAACAGGCAATAACTTCAGATAATTAGCCAATGATAATAACAGCATCATAAGCACAATCCAATTAATTCCTTATCCCCAAAAAAAGACTTTGGGGAACAAATATTAAGGAAAGAAAGAAATACAATTGTGGGCGTAAAAGTATATTATACCGCCGCAATTGCAGTGACAGCAGATGCAAGCAAGTAAACATAGAAGGGAACTTCAAAGCTGGAGGAGCTTCCCTGGGCTTGTTGACGGGCCCAAGGTGGAAGCTCGTCTGAACCGGGCTTAGCCCATGAAGGAACCGAAGGGTCTCCACCACTGACGTCATCGTCTTCTTTTTTGGAATTGTTAGCGGCAATCACTCGTCCCCTCTTCGAGTAAATTGACCGCCAATTCTGCGGATAAGACTTCCCACATAAAGGCGGCAGACTTTGGCGGTTGAGAACTGCTGTGGATAAACGGAAAGGGGAAAGAGAGGCTACCATGATACAAAGATGCAAGTGGAGTTTCACGTATTTCTTTTATTCCCCAAAAACATATTTTCCTTATATTTTTTAACTAGAATCTCGTGGGATGTAAGAGATATTTATTAATATTTATAAACTAAAAATTTTTATTAAATAATATTTATAAGTTAAAAATATGAAATTAGTATGTAATATAATTTACTTGTATTAATATATTGAAAATGTAACATGAAACTTAAATTGTTCAAAATTACATAAAACATATCTATTTAAAATTAGTATACAACTCGTACAGTGCACGTAGTTGATAATAAATTAAGTTATACTAATTTCAAAATAAGTGTCATTTAAATTTTTTATTCATAAAGCTATATGACTACAATGTGATTTCATAAAATAATTATTTTTATAAAATTTTATCATTTATTTAAAAATTGATGTGAATAATAAGTATAATTATAAAACTTATATTGTTTCATTACTTAAAATGAATTAATTTTTGTATAAATTATCCGAAATAAAAAAATTAAGTTTTTGTATAAACTATCCAAATAAAAAACTTCAAGAACTTGAATAGTTTATTAAACTATAACTATTCCATTTACGTCCAAGTTAATATTGACCCGTAAGTTCTGAATAATTACTTATTTGAATTTTAAATTTGTAACTCAAATCTGCACTACACAATAAATTTTCTTATATATATATATATATATATATATATATATATATAGAGTTGGGATCCAATGAGAATGATAGATAGTGAAATAAATAAGAATAAACTTGTACCATTAGATCTAACATATCAATGATCATGATCAAGTCAAAATTTAAATATGGGAGTCAAACATGTAATGACAATTTTGTAATAAGTGTATATTTCGTGGTTATGGTCATTATCAAGTCAACATTTAAATATGAGAGTCAAACATGTAATGACAATTTAGTAATAAGTGTATATTTCGTGGTCAAATGTACACATTTGACCATTAATTAAGGGCAAACTAGACATTGCACATTTACCACACATGGAAGTGGGACCCACCAAACTCAACCCACCTCTCTCTCCTCTCTCCCTCTATCTCTCTCGCATCGAACAGAATTCACGTCTGACGTCTGCATCTCACACACAATCTCACTCACGACCTCACAGAACCGCCGCCCGCCGGCGACTGCCGTCTTCCATTCCTATGTCGCCTCCGACATCCTCTCGACCGCCACTAGAACCGTTGTCGCCACCTCTACCGTCATCCTCCGCCACCGCCAGAGTCTGCCACCGATATTATGCCTCTCGCCGGAAACAACATCACCACCGCCACAACTAGCCCCTCCAACACCATAGCCATCAGTCCCGCTACAGAGGTACAAAGATCCACACCCCGACATGGCCATGGCAGTCCCGCCGCCGATGAACCCGCATCTCTGCCGGTTTCATCCCCCTCCGGCTGACGTCTCCGGCATTAGCCCTCGCCATCATCGCCATCACATTGATATTTCTCTCCTCCGCCACCCGATTTGTCCCCGAATTGAATCAATTTCTCAGTTTAAAAATAAAAAAATCAAAAAAGCAAGCACCAAACCCCTAAATTCCAATTTCCGTAATTAACTTGAAGATGCTGTCCAATTTAAAGTTGCCGTCGCCGGAATCGATCGGTGGCCGTGTACGAAGGCAACAGAGGTGTGTTCGAGGTGAAGGACAGGGCCTGCAAATTGGGGCTGATTTTGATGAGATTAGGGGTTGACTTTTGAGAATTATAATTCCTAGGGGCTTATCTGCAAATTACTAGAAATTAGTTATATTTCAATTTGGTTAATGGGTTAAATTTATAATTTATTAAAAAATTGAAAGTGCACAATAGTAAAAAGTAAATCACACAATATTAGTAAGTGAACCGAATCGTGTATCGAATAAAGTCGACAAGACAAAACAGGAGTCAGTCAACTCTCTGAAAGTGGATTCATAGCTAGGCCAACATTTTTATTGGCAAATAGGGGGTTGGATGAAGCGCCGAAACCCTGGGATTTAGCCAATGACTTCTCAATTGATAAAGGACCAGCAATGGCGTCTGCCCGACCTACTCGTTCCTAGCCGGCTGAGTGGTCATTTCAGTCTGCATCTCCCAAACCATACCGGCAGACATCGATTGCATTGCGTCCCGCTCCTTTTTTATGACTGAACTTCGACAGTGCAGTTCTGCCCAACCTCAGGAAAGGTTTCCCCCTGCCTTTCATGAATGGAGCTCGGCAATTGAACTTTTGTTCCAATTTAAAATAAATCGAACCGAAAAATAAAAAAATAAAAATAAAAATAATATTTATTTACATAGTTTGATTGGTTCAGATATTTTGTGTATTTGAAAAAATAAAGCGACATCGTATAGAAACAATCGAAATTTTAAAATTAAAACAGATAATCGAGTTGAAATATGAAAATTTGAACAAAAAGTTTAGTTTGGTCGGGTTTAGTTGTTGTGCCGTTTGATAGCCATTAATGTGTAATTCATGTAACACTATTGTGCACGATTCATGCTTTTATTGTGCATTGTGAATCGGTCAAACTTTTGTCCAAACCAGATTAAGACTTAACCGAATAATTTGTTGTTTTATTCGGTCGGTTAACCCAATTAATCAAAATAATTGAAATATAATATTATTGATATTTCAAAAACATACTTATTTTTTGTAGTTATATTTAATATTTTATAATTTGTTTTTGGCTTAAAAATATTATTTTTTAAATGTAATAAAAATAATATTGTTATATACTTCGTTCGATTCGATTATTCTGATTATTTTAAAAGTAATGCCGAAGTCAAAATACACGAAGTTTTAAAAGTAACCACAAATAATTGAACCGAGGTATATAAATTCAGACTGAAAAAATAAAGTTAATTCATCTTCACGCTAATGAGCAATCTAATAAACATTAATGTGCAATCCGTCTAACTATAACTTGCATTGTTTAGGTCGATATTGTGTGTCTGAACCGATCGTCCTGTTGCTCAAATCAAATTGAAACATATCCAAAATACTTTGTTTATTCGGTCGGCAATTACCCTAATTATTCTAAATAATTAATATTTTAATTATAAAAAATATATTTAATATTTTAATAATTTATTAAATTATTTTATATTATTGTTGAATACATAATATATGAAATATCAAAATTAGTGATGTGCATTCCTACAAACACTAATGTGCCATCCATTCTTTAACATTATTGTGCAATTATAATTTATTCATATACTAAAAAACATATTTAGTATTTATTATTTCTATTTAATATTATATATTATTGTATGTTGAAATAAATAATATATATAGATCAAATTATTTATATAAAAAAATAATATATTTTGTGTAATATTTTTACATTTGTTGAATTTATCAAATTATTTATGTAATAAAAAATATATTCAATATATATAAATGGTTATTTATTATTTTATATTATTATTTGTGAAAAACAGTAATAGCGATATATTAAATTTACATGAATACATATGAAAATGCACAATGATATGACAATACTTTTCTTATTTTTTATTTTTCACTCGGATCAGTGTACGAAATATCCCTAATGTGCATTCTCTATCCATTGATGTGCACTTCGTATAACAATATTGTGCATTTTGTAGAGTTGTATAATCAATTTGCATATCCATATAGGAAATAAATGTGTTTTTTATTTATAATTATTGTTTATTTATTAAATTTTTAATAAATTACAGAATTGCCCTATGACCTAAATAGTAATATAACTAAAAATTTTAAAATTGCACAAAAGGCCTTGATATTTGCCTAATTCTCAAAATGAGGCCCACAATTCTTAAAGCATCATCACAGTTGATTACGAAATAGTCTCCAACGGCGGACTAGTGATGTGGTGTGGCGATGAAGTAGATGTAGTGGATATCGCCGGCGGCGTGAGGCGGAAGTGATGGTTGGTCAGCGGCGGGAAGTGTGGCAGGCTCTGGTGGATGTGGGCGGGCCGAAGGCAGGATGACGAATGTCGTTAGATGGAGGAATGAGCGACGGCGGCGGTGGATCTAGAGGTCCGGTGAGATTTGAGTCCGACAGTGCGTGTAGTGTGTTTGTGTTTTAGAGAGAGAATTGATGGTGGTAGATAGGTGGGGCCCAACAATTAATTGGATGGTGATGGTGTAGTTGACTGCTTCAAACGTGTACAGAGTAGCGAGTATTGGTTGGATGGGTCCCACAGGTTGGTAGTGGTTATTGAGTTAATGTCTAAAATACCCTTAATGAGGGCTTATTATTTACTCTTTTTCATCTGTTGGATCATCCAATCCGATGGATACTAAGTATTCTTATTTCTTTCACTGAGCACTATTCTCATGGGAGCGCGATCCTATATAATATATATATATATATCATCTCACAATTTTTTATTTTTTTTTGTCGGTTACCTTATTGTTCAAATTTATCCACTAATTCTCAAAAATTAAATTACAAAATTTAAATTTTATTAACTAATATTTGTTCAAAGATCTTTCTGATTTTAACAACACATTTCCAACCAGAAAAAAAAAAAATGATCATCAGAAATCTCAAATAAAATCGTCCACTTTATACCAATATCAAATTTATTAAGTTTTGTCGACTTTATATCATAAAATGATTAATTAATTGCTACATGAAGTTTGCCAAATATATAAGATACATATGTACAGATATATGATATGAATATCTTGAGATACAAAAGAAATTTTTATATGATTTATTACCTTAATAAATCAGATTACCTAAATTGTACCTTTAAAACATACCATAAAATGTTTAAATAGTTTCCAGACTTAGTAAACAATATTTTTTGGCGGAAAATAGTTACTATTTAAAAAATAATCAAACATTTATATATATTTATATATATATATATATATATATATATACAACTTTTTCTAAAGAAAAGTGCTACAAATACGTAATAAATGTATATAGAGATGTACATAACACTCAAATAGAGTGAGATCCACTTGATTTTTTATTTTTAGTAGGATCCACTTAATGTAAGTGTTATGTACACCTCTATGTACAGTGTTATGTACCTATAACATTTCTCTTTTCTAAAACTTAATGATGTAAATAAAGTCGGTTTTGGTTAAAGTAAGATAATTTTAAATAAAGCTATTGAATGGAGGATTGAGTGTAATTCGAAATTTGTATTTAAATAATACTAGTACAATACCCGTGTACACGGGTATTGAGTTAAAAAATTATATGAATAAAAGTTATTGCTAAAATAAAAACTTTATTTAAAAAATTTGATGGACTAATTGATGAAAAAAAAAGAGGAATAGATTTGTAAATCGTAATTTAGGAGAGAAATATGGGAGAAAATTATAAGATGGTAAGATTGCTACTTGCCCAAACTAAGAAGGAATTTGTACTAAGAGAAATAAAAATAACAAAATTAAATGTACACTTATCAAGTTTGAAAAAAGTTATTTATGTCTATAACAAGTCTTAATTCCAGAGCAAAAATGAATATACAAACAACATTCCAAAGCACAAATTTTCACCATGTCAGCATTCAGCCACCGCATCCTCAGCCGCCGAGAAGCTGTTCACCTATATTTTTAAAGCTCGACTGCAAGTGTACGGTTTCGCTCGTAGTATGCGGCAAGTAAGGTCGTATCCCAAGAGACCAAATAATTATTGTACCAACTACTAGATTATGATAGTGTCAACTTTATTTAGACAACGAAATATAAGATGGATTAACTAAACTAAGAAAATAAATCAATGGAAAATAATAAGAATAAAGAACTAGCTAGAAAAACACGTAAAAACTATATGAGAACGATAGATTCTAAGACTATGATTTCAATTAATAGTTGGGTTCCTTCAGAAATATCACAACCAATGTTTTCTTTATCTCCCCTATAAGATGATTACAAATTTAGCTTCTCGTCCCTCTCGAAATCGATAAAACCATAAATTAAATCACATATATTAGCGTCTCCACTCAACACATGCAATTCAACTCCAAATAGATTGAAAGATCTAATATCCTCACAACGACCTACTAATCTCTCGATTCAAGCAAGTAAATTGTGTCAAATATTAAATACCTAATATTGAACTCATCTCTCGAATTATGAACAATATTGTCAAACATGTAAAAGCATTGATCAAGTGCTAAACATGAAACAAGAACAAAATACTTGAATAGGGTTCAAAAGAAAGCAATCAATTATAACAATTTATCCAAAATCTCAATATATTAATCTACTACCATGTCTTAGAATCAAATAATCTAGCCACTTATGCTCGAATTCAAATACATAGACATATTAGAAATCGACATGATCAATAAAAGTTCAAAAGGAAGAAGAAAGAAAAACTAGAAATCTCGTCGATCTTTCAATCTTCTTGATCCCTTTGTAGTTGGATCTTCTTTTGCTTCCCAATTGCTTCTCTTGTGTGTTCTAGGGCTCCTCCAATGTGTATCTCACGTTCTCCCCTCCAAAGTAGGTTAAATATGCCTTTTTTGTGTGTCCAAAAACCTTCTCCTTTTCAAAATAGATAAGATATAAAAAACAGCCTGCGCGCGACAAGGCCACTCTGCCCGTGTCACCGTCGGTGTCGCAGCCCGTGTCAGGTCCCTGGGCTTCGAAATCTCTCTGTTGAGATGACACAACCCCTGACACAGGCATGGTGCCCGTGTCACAAATCTGCACTCTCATTTTTGCTCGTTTCACTCGTTTCTTTCATTTTTTTCATCTGTGCATCAATCTTTCATCATCTGGGGGTTCTTAGGTACTCACCATGCGCCTCCAATAGCCACAAGCTCTACAAATATGTGAAAATATCTAGAAAACAAGCATGTGTAATATCTTTCCAACAAATAGAGAATTAAAGCACAAATATGCAATTTATACACCAATAATGCAATGAATAAGCTCTAAATACTATATAAATATGGTGTAAAATCACACATGAACAAACCCCTAAACTTAAACCATTGATAGTCCAAATCAATGCATCAAACTCGTACCAACACACAAGGAAAAACAATCATAACTCTCAAAGTCGATCATACACATTCTCAATAGGCATCGGACAAATAACATAACCAAGTTTCGAAATTTTTAAACATAAAGAATGCTTCATCAAAATCATGGTCAATACCTTCAATCCACAAACCTCACCGGATAAGTGTATACTCTCACTCTCAAAAGTGTATAGGAAAATAATGCTCAAGTCAATTCAATGTTGAAAAATTACCATAAGCTTTCAAATCGTCTACTATCTCCACCACTTATTGTGCATGCAATTAATGAATCAAAAAGGACTTTCATTTGGTTGTAATGTAGGCTCTTTGGTTAGGGTAGGAAAAATATGGATGAAGTGAAGAAAACTTGAGCATCTAGAACTAAACAAATTCATCACCTACCCATCATAATCAAACTCAACAAAATCACTCCATACCCCATTTCGATCAATACTCTCAAGCCATATAAAAAAAACTCCAAAATCCAACCAAACCATTTTTATTTGAGTCAATGCTAAAATATAAGCAACTGTACATACTTACTCATTTTTTTTTCTTTTTTTTTTTCTCTCCTCTTTTTCTTTTTTCTTTTTTTTCTTTTTTTTTTAAACAACTCTTTCAACCTCATTCAACTTCCCCCATCAACTTACAATTCCATTCACGTCTTCCCTTTATCCAAACCACAAACAATAACTCATCCTCTTCACATAATATAATCCTAAATGCTCAAGTCAGGACAAGGAAAAACATAGATGTAGCTCAATATGTGGCATTCAAATAAAATAGGCAAAAGCTCAAAAGGGTTAACTAGGGAATAAAAATATCATTTGGTAAGCTAAAAGGTAAAAAAAGGCTCAAACAAAAATATGCCTTAGATCATTTTCACAAAAATGCACACACACTGTTCGCTAATTATTTTCACTATCCGCAAGTGTACGAAGTAGCTATAGGTAGTGGCGAGCAAGGTCGTATTCCACAGAGATTGTAGTTAAATTAATTAAGTACTAAAATAACGACGATTAAATATTATCTAGACTAGTGAATTGAATGATGATTATAAACTAAGAATTAAATTAAAAACTAATTTATCTAAACAAATAAAAATAAATAAAGAAACAAAAGGTAGATTCTAGGCTAAGCGTTCCTCGGAATTAATTCATGAAACGTTTATATTCAAACAAACCTTATTTAATTTTACCAATCGTAGAGATAATCGCTAAATTTATTTCAAACCTTTCTCTCGAACAAGTCAAATCGTAGATATTAATTGTTATCTATCTCCTCTCGGTCTCAAGATGAACAACTAACTCCCATAAGTTCTTAGGATTTTCGTTCTCTCGCAAGGTCCTATCAACCTCTCGGTCTGTTTATTCTCTTATGTTATAAATCTCCCAATTCTAGCAATCAATTATCTCCTCTCGGTCTCAAATCGATTACAAATATGCATTCATAGTGGCCATCTACTCACACAATAAAAATAAGCACAAGAAATTCATAAACAAAAGATAAACCGGAATGAAAGAAATAAAAACTAAATCATAAATTAATCCGAGTACTAACCAATCCTAGAATCTAATAGGTTTAGCTACTAAACATATTCTCAAAACTCAAAATAAATAATTCCATGAGTTCAATGAAGAAGAAAAAGAGAAAAGAAAGAAGAAATATTGTCGCCGTTAGTTTCCGAATCTTCAATCTTGACTTCCTCGAATCCCTCGTGTGTTTCGTGCTTTCTCTAGGCCTCCAATGGTGTCAAAAGTCCCAAGAACGAGTTCCTAAGGCCTCTTTTATACTGTAGGGCACTTCTGGGTCGAAAAAGGGAAGAAATCGCACAAGAATCCTATTCCCCGCAGGTCTGGTCTGCGCGGCACACGAGTCGTGTCACATGCCACACGAGTCGTGTGACTTTTCTCAACATTTCGGCGAACATTCAGACTCACACGACTGGTCACACGACCGGGTCACACGAGTCGTGTGAGGTCACACGACCCGTGTCTCAATCCACACGACCCGTGTGAAAAAGCCGCAGATGCACTTGTTATTCTCTCAACCCACACGACCCGTGTCACTACCCACACGAGTCGTGTGACCTCTTCTGCACCCGTTTTCACCGTTTTTCGTCCTGATTCCATTTTCAACGCTTTTCCGGGCATATTTCCTGCAAAACCAACGACAAAAACACCTCTATCATAGATTAATAAATCAAACAAAATGGTGCACAATCACACGATAACCAAGGCCTAATATCACAATATATCACTCATAATGCATGAAAATATGATGAATGTCACACACCATGTGGTCTCGATAAAGATACCAATGCAAGATCTAGAATTCATACAACAATGAACGATACACTCAACAACAAAAATAAGGCTCGAAATCTCACAAAGGATCATATATTTATGAATTAAAAGCATCAACCAGTCATTCAAATTCTCAATTCCATCAATTCTCAAATTCCATCCTTAGCACATTATGCCCGAATTAAATATGCACAAGAAACTCATCAAGGTGGATCAAATTCGATCAACTACAACTATTCAACTCCTAAGAAAGCAATAAACGTGCTAAAGTAATAAAACCTAACATGCAACTAAATGATATGCAAGATATCATGTTATCTTCTCTCTAAAATTCTCAAATCAAAATATCACATATCCCCCCCAAATTTGAATGAAATTATGTGAAGCACAAAAGGAAAGAATGGAATTTCAATAAAAGTAAAATGAAGATGACTTACAAAACATCATTGAAGAGATGACAAATTGGTATAGATCTTGAAGCATATTCTTCGTCATGTGAATCTCTCCATGTAATATTGTGCAAGGAAGAAAAACAAAATATGAAACATATAAAAAAAAAAAAAAACAATAGACATTGGGTTGCCTCCCAACAAGCGCTAAGTTTAACGTCTTCAGCCAGACACATATGAAGTTTGATCAAGAGTTCTTCAAATCAATGTAGGACTGTCCATGGACTGAAAAGGTCGTTTTGTCTTGTGCAATCAACTCCACCACTGTTGGTGGCCACACCTTCTTGATCACGAACAACCTAAAAAATCTCGGATTTAACCTTTTAAGAAACAGATTTGATCCCCACGTATGTTCTATTTTGTAAAACTTCTCTTCATGCTACTTCTTCTTCTTTTTCTTGTAAGTTCTCGAACTCTCATTGCAAACATCTCGCCCGTCCAACTCATTAAGCTTGAAAAGCTTCGCCTTGCTCACCAAAGACATAAGAGTACCACCCACATATGCTCCTTAGGGTCAGGCAAAGTTTTTAGATCCAGAATGGGTGGTTTCAACTTCAAAAAACTCAATTGGGACGAAATAAACATTGGTAGAACATCTCACACGGCCACTGACACTGGCCGTGTTGAAAAATCATGACCGTGTCGCATACTGTACTCTAAAATTCGTCTCTGCATGTCTGACATGGGCACCTGACACGGACCGTGTCGCAGGCCATGTTGTATCCCAAAATTTTGATGTTCTCCCAAGCCTCTGACACGGGCATAATGCCCGTGTCAGCTCTGCGCGACTTATCTTCAACTTCGATTTTCACCGTTTTACTCTCCGACTTCATGATATCTCCCGACTTGATCACATCACCTGAATTAATAGTGTCAATAAAGTTAGTATGCATATTATTATCACGAAGTATAGGCTTATGTATTGAAAATAACACATGCTCATCATTAACACGTAAAGTAAGTTCTCCATTTTTGACGTCAATTAACGCATCTCCCATTGCTAAAAATGGACGCCCTAGAATTAATGGCACGTCACTATCTTCCTCCATGTCCAATACAACAAAATCAACAGAAAAAATGAAATTATCAATCTTGACATGCACATCCTCAACAATCCCCTTCGGATACGTTATCGAACAATCCGCCAATATCAAGGTCATCGTAGATGGCTTCACTTCTCCCAATCCGAGCTTCCTGAAAATTGACAAAGACATGAGATTAATACTAGCACCAAGATCACATAAAGATTTGCTAAAGAACATATTCCCAATAGTGCAAGAAATAGTAAAGCTCCCGGGGTCCTTAAGCTTCGGAGGAATCGTGCGTTGGAGGATCGCACTACTCTCTTCTGTTAAGGTCACCGTCTCATGTTCCTCAATCTCCCTCTTCTTCGCAAATCGTTGAGGAAACGGTAAAGGGATAGAAAGTTTAGGAGAGCCAAAGTTAGAATTAAATGTAATCCCAGGCCTTGACGTCGTTATCACACTTGGTTCCTTCTTTAACTCATCACAAACTTTCTCCTCTTCACTTCGTAGATAGATGGCATGACATTGCTCTTTTGGATTCAACTCGGTATTGCTAAGAAATTGACCTCTTTGGTGCTGGCTTTCCACGGCCTTGGCCAGTTAGCCAATTTGCATCTCCAAATTTTTCATTTGAGCCTCCATTGTCGTAGCCAATTGTGTCACATGATTCTTAATCTTGTCCAACTTCTCTTCATCTCTATTGAAACGATTTCTCGTCTCATTCATGAAAGCTACCAAAATATTTTTTATGTCCTTCTTCTTCTCTTCGACAATCTCGTCATTCACCACCTTGAACCCCGGTGGTGGTTGGAGTACATTCTTTGTGTTTCCATAGGAAAAATTTTCATGATTCCTATTATTCGGCTGATAAAAACCCGGCACCGGATTAGGGCGATAGTTATTGAAGTTCCGAGTATTGATAAAATTAGCCTCTCCTAAAGGATTCGGTGGTAACACGCTGCCTTGTACTCCACTCATCTCATCAGCTCCTTTTGTCAAAGCATTCAATTTCGTCGTCAACGACGACATTTGAGCCGCTAACTCGTTAATTGGATCAGAAGACGTCACCTCCGCCACTCGTCTAATATTCGACCTCTCGGAAGGCCACTGATAACTGTTTACGGCCATCTCTTCCAATAAATTGGACGCTTCCTCTGGTGTTTTAGCCAATAGATCTCCTCCAGCAGTCGCATCTACAAAAGCTCTCGTTTGGCTCAACAACCCATTATAGAAGAAACAAAGTTGTTGATCCTCCGGAAAACCATGTTGAGGGCATCTTCTCAACAATTCTCTAAATCGATCCCACGCTTCGTATAAAGGCTCCGAGTCTTACTGTCTAAATTGAGTAATCTCGCTTTTGAGTTGCATCGACTTGCTTGGAGGAAAATATTTAAGCAAGAACTTTTGGTTCAACTCCTCCCAAGTATTAATGCTCCCATCAGAAATCATCGACAACCAACTCCGAGCTTTATCCCTTAGAGAAAAAGGGAATAGACGCAGCCGTATGGCATCCTCGGAGACACCATTGTACTTGACCAAATCACAAATTTGCAAAAACTGGGTCAAGTGTTGATTCAGATCTTCGGTCGGGTGTCCACCAAATTGGTTGTTTTGAACCACCGAGATATAAGAGGGCTTCAACTCAAAATTATTCGCATTGACGGGTATATGCACAATCCCGCCAAAATTCTTACTAAATTAAGGCCGAAAGTGGTCACGAATCGCTTGTCGCGGTTGTTCTTGCTCGTCCATTGTGCACTTTGAATTGTCCCTTCTTTTTCTAGTTGTTGCACTATTGCGTCTAGCGAATGCTTCAACTTCGTCAATCAAGGGTTGTAGTTGTACACCTTTAGAGCGAGTTAACATGCACGTCTTAAAATCAAGAATATGAGAGATTATGTCACCAAAAATAATAAAAATATCTAAATTAAAATTTTTTCACTATCTATCGTAATATTGATATAAATAATTATATTGGTCCCCGGCAACGGCGCCAAAAACTTGTTCGCCTATATTTTTAAAGCTCGACCGCAAGTGTACGGTTTTGCTCGTAGTATGTGGCAAGTAAGGTCGTATCCCAATAGACTAAATAATTATTGTACCAACTACTAGATTATGATAGTGTCAACTTTATTTAGACAACGGAATATGAGATGGGTTAACTAAACTAAGAAAATAAATCAATGGGAAATAACAAGAATAAAGAACTAGCTAGAAAAACACGTAAAAAATATATGAGAACGATAGATTCTAAGACTGTGGTTTCAATTAATAGTTGGGTTCCTTCAGAAATATCACAACCAATGTTTTCTTTATCTCCCCTTAAGATGATCACAAATTTAGCTTCTCGTCCCTCTCGAAATCGATAAAACCATAGATTAAATCACATATATTAGCGTGTCCACTCAACACATGCAATTCAACTCCAAATAGATTAAAAGATCTAATATCCTCACAACGACCTACTAATCTCTCGATTCAAGCAAGTAAATTGTGTCAAATATTAAAGACCTAATATTGAACTCATCTCTCGAATTATGAACAATATTATCAAACATGTAAAAGCATTGATCAAGTGCTAAACATGAAACAAGAACAAAATATTTGATTAGGGTTCAAAAGAAAGCAATCAATTATAACAATTTATCCAAAATCCCAAAATATTAATCTACTACCATGTCTTAGAATCAAATAATCTAGCCACTCATGCTCGAATTCAAATGCATAGACATATTAGAAATCGACATGATCAATAAAAGTTCAAAAGGAAGAAGAAAGAAAAACTAGGAATCTCGTCGATCTTTTAATCTTCTTGATCCCTTTGTAGTTGGATCTTCTTTTGCTTCCCAATTACTTCTCTCGTGTGAACTAGGGCTCCTCCAATGTGTATCTCATGTTCTCCCCTTCAAAGTAGGTTAAATATACCCTTTTTTGTGTCTAAAAACCTTCTCCTTTTCAAAATAGATAAGATATAAAAAATAGCCTGCGCGACACGGCCACTATGCCCGTGTCACCGTCCGTGTCGCAGCCCGTGTCAGGTCCCTGGGCTTCAAAATCTCTCTGTTGAGGTGACACGGCCTCTAACACGGGTATGGTGCCCGTGTCACAAATTTGCACTCTCATTTTTGCTCTCTCACTCTTTTCTTCCATTTTTTTCATCTGTGCATCAATCTTTCATCATCTAGGGGGTCTTAGGTACTCACCATGTGCCTCCAATAGCCACAAGCTCTACAAATATGTGAAAATATCTACAAAACAAGCACGTGTAATATCTTTCCAACAAATAGAGAACTAAAGCACAAATATGCAATTTATACACCAATAATGCAATGAATAAGCTCTAAATACTATATAATATGGTGTAAAAGGCTTCGGGGGCGTGGGTCGACAAGCTCACATCGGTACTTTGGGAATATAGGACCACTCTGCAGTCGACGACAAGGGAAACCCCATTCAGTCTGGTCTATGGGATGGAGGCGTTGTTACCAGTTGAGGTGGAGCTGGAATCTCAAAGGGCAAGTGCATATGATCATGGTCAAAACGAGAAGTTGATGCTAGTGCCCTTGTATACAATCGAGGAACTTCAAGAATAGGCATCGACCAGAGTCGAGGCCTACAAGCAGAGGATGCGAGCAGCCCATGACAGAAAGGTGAATATCGAAGATTCAAGTAGGTGACTTGGTGTGGAAAAGAATCGGCTTGCTTAAACATGTGGGCAAACTAGAGCCAAACTGGGAGGGACCATACTTGGTCGAAAAGGTGCATGCCGGAGAAGCATATTCATTGAAGGATGCCAAAGGGCGATCACTAGATAGGTCATGGAATGTTGCAAATTTGAAGAAATATTATGTTTGAAATTTTTTCTTTTCTTTTCTCGCGGATTGGGTTGAATGCTATAATTTATCTTTCTGCTTGTGATTAATGGAGTTCTATGTTCCTGCCCTATATTATTGAATTATCAAGTTATCTTGTTTGGTGCATTTTGGTCTGACCTCAGTGGCAGGTCACTTTGAAATATTAAAAAATCCACCATGATCAAGGCTTTCGAGCTGGATAGTCGATCCGAGTACGAGGTCAAAGAAAAAAATCCACCATGATTAAGGCCGCGAGGCTTGGTGGTCACTTATATCAACCACTCCTTTGAGGGTGGAAAAGTGTTCGAAGAAAAATCCACCATGATTAAGGTTGTGAGGCTGTGGCGTCGCTTGTTTTGAACATTTCTTCGGGGGTGGGCAAGTGGTCGAAGAAAAATCCACCATGATTAAGGCCGCAAGGCTGGGTGGTCACTTGTATCGACCACTCTTTTGAGGGTAGACAAGTGTCCTAGAAAAATCTACCATGATTAAGGCTGCAAGGCTGGGTGGTCACTTGTCCGACCACTCCTTTGAGGCTAGGCAAGTGTTCAAACAAAAATCCACCATGATTAAAGTCGTGAGGGTGGGTGGTCGCTTGTTTTGAACATTCCTTCGGAGGTAGGCAAGTGGTCGAAGAAAAATCCGCCATGATTAAGGTCGTGAGGCTGGGTGGTCGTTTGTATCGACCACTCCTTTGAGGGTGTGTAAGTGCTCGAAGATAAAATCCACCATGATTAAGGTCATGAGGCTGGGTGGTGACTTGTATCGACCACACCTTTGAGGGTGGGCAAGTGTTCGAAGAAAAATCCACCACGATTAAGGTCGTAAGGCTGGGTAGTCACTTGTACCGACCACTCCTTTGAGGGTGGGCAAGTGCTTGAAGACAAAATCCACCAGGACTAAGGCCGCAAGGCTGGGTGGTCGCTTGTATCGACCATTCCTTTGAGGGTGGAAATGTGTTGGAAGAGAAATCCACCATAATTAAGGCCGTGAGACTGGGTGGTCGCTTGTTTTGAACATTCCTTCGGGGGTGGGCAAGTGGTCGAAGAATAATCCACCATGACTAAGGTCGTGATGCTAGGTGGTCGCTTGTTTTGAACATTCCTTCCGGGGTGGGCAGGTGGTCGAAAAAAAATACCCCATGATTAAGACCGTGAGGCTGGGTGGTCGCTTGTATCGACCACTCCTTTGAGGGTGGGCAAGCGTTCAAAGAAAAATACACCACGATTAAGGTCGTGAGGCTGGGTGGTCGCTTATATCGATCACTCATTTGAGGGTGGGCAAGTGCTCGAAGACAAAATCTACCAGGACTAAGACCGCAAGGCTTGGTGGTCGCTTGTATCGACCACTCCTTTGAGGGTGGGCAAGTGGTCGAAACGATAAAATTGAAATTACATATTTCCCAGTGGTGTGGTGCTTACTTATCCATTTATATATTTTTAGGTTTGTTGCATAGTGACGAACAAATCAAGAATCTTTACCTTGCTCAAATTGAGAATTTATTAAGATGGTGTGGAACATGTCTTAGTGATTATTCTTCTATGCTTCTTTTTGATACGGACAAGATGCATTCAACTTCAAATCGTCGGATTTTGGATGAGTTAAACTACGATCGAAAGGCGCTCGCTATTGAACATGATATGCTTCTAAAAAAATAACTTACAAACAGAAATGAGTGTACACAATATGTAACGCCCCGTTTTTCATACCTTGAATTTCTCAAATAAATTTTTCTTTTTCTTAAAAACATTTGAAAACTCAAGGACGCTACTACTTTGAAACTTGCATGACCTCGTAAACTTATCATAGCATCGCATAGTCCATCACATAATCATCATCAAACTTGCATAAGTAAAACCTCATTGTAATCCAAATGAACTCAAACCACGTCTTGAAAAATAAACTTAAGTAGAAATTCTCATATCCATAATCTTTAGAAATTAGAAATAACTTAAAGCATATAAGCACGGAAGTGAGTTCCTCTTTATTTAATTGACATCTCTCGTCATCGCTCCATTGACAGCTCGATCAACCTGGGTGTGGAAAACAATAAGGGGTGAGCATTTCCACTTACTCAGTGAGGAATACTTTCTACGTAAAACATTTAAAATAATAGCAAATCATATGACATCAACATGTAACATGAATAGCTAAGCATTACTGTTCATGTGTGATTTTACACCATATTTATTGAGTATCTAGAGCTTAGTCATTGCATTATTGGTGTATAAATTGCATATTTGTGCTTTAATTCTCTATTTGTTGGAAAGGTATTACACGTGCTTGTTTTGTAGATAGTTCCACATATTTGTAGAGCTTTTGGCTACTGGAGGCGCATGGTGAGTACCTAAAACCCCCGGGATGATGAAAGATTGATGTACGGATGAAAAATATGGAAGAAACGAGTGAAACGAGCAAAAATGAGAGTGCAGATTTGTGACACGGGCAGTGACATGGGCACCATGCCCGTGTCAGAGGCCGTGTCACCTCAACAGAGAGAATTCGAAGCCCTGGGACCTGACACGGGCTGCGACACGGACCGTGACACGGGCAGAATGGCCGTGTCGCGCGCGCCGCAATTTTTTATATCTTACCTATTTTGAAAAGGAGAAGGGTTTTGGACATTATAAAAGGCATATTTACCATATTTTGAGGGGGAAGAACGTGAATACACATTAGAGAGGCCCTAGAACACACAAGGGAAGCAATTGGGAAGCAAAAGAAGATCCAACTACAAAGGGATTAAGAAGATTGAAAAATCGACGAGATTCCTAGTTTTTATTTCTTCTTTCTTTTTGAACTTTTATTGATCATGTCGATTTCTAATATGTCTATGTATTTGAATTCGAACATGAGTGGCTAGTTTATTTGATTCTAGGACTTGGTAGTAGATTAATATGTTGGGATTTTGGATCAATTATTATAATTGATTGTTTTTCTTTTGAACCCTATTCAAATATTTTGTTCTTGTTTCATGTTTAGCACTTGATCAATGCCTTTACATGTTTGACAATATTGTTCATAATTCGAGAGATGAGTAGGTCTTTAATATTTGACACAATTTACTTGCTTGAATCGAGAGATTAGTAGGTCGTTGTGAGGATATTAGATCCTTTAATCTATTTGGTGTTGAATTGCATGTGTTGAGTGGAGACGCTAATATATGTGATTTAATCTACGGTTTTATCGATCTTGAGAGGGACGATAAGCTAAATTTGTGATCATCTTATAGGGTAGATAAAGGAAACATTGGTTGTGATACTTTTGAAGGAACCCAACTGTTAATTGAAACCAAAGTCTTAGAATCTATCATTCCCATATACTTTCTTACGTATTTTCTAGCTAGTTTCTTCTTGTTGCTTTATTTCTCTTTAATTATATTTTCTTAGTTTAGTTAATCCATCTCATATTTGGTCGTCTAAATAAAGTTGACATTATCATAATCTGGTACTTGATATATTAATTATTTGGTCTCTTGGGATACGACCTTGCTTGCCACATACTACGAGCGAAGCCGTACACTTGCGGTTGAGCTTTAAAAATATAGGCGAACAATTACCCCCTAGCAAATGGTTTTACCCACTAACTAGAAGGTTACTGTAACGCCCCGTTATTTTTAAGTGAAAAATACAGATTTATTTTTCCAAAAATCAGAGTTAATTTTTCCAAAAATCAAATTAAAAAATTATTTAACGGGCGCTACTCAATTATCCTCATTTAAACAGTTTAAGTCAATCACTTAAACAACGAGGTACAACCATCCCGAAACGAATATCTCATGTCAACAACATTTATTCCAACATGCGAAATATCCAAATCAAATCCAATATGTTAATAATATCCAATCAGAATCAAATCCCAAATTCTTCAATCCAAGTTCAATATCAAAGCATGTGATAATAATCCAAAACATGGTTCAGATTTCACAACAATAATAATACATGTCTGACGATGGGACAGAAAATAATTAAATAAGCGGAAGCATGTAAAACAGTTTAATAGCAGATAAATGACCCCGCCTCACACGTCTTTCGCCACGACCACCAACTCAACCTGAAAACAGAGTTAATAGTGAGAGTGAGCGACCAACATGCTCACCGTGGGAATACTATGCAGTATAATCAATATAAAGACTTAAAATCATAATCGCAGCATGTAAGCAAATCGACTAGTTTACCTCTCTAAACACAGCCTACGCTCATGTGATCACACCTAACCTATCAATACAACAAAGATAGGAACAAGCCGTCAATACAACAAAAACGGGAGTCGTCGATACAACAAAGACGGGAGCAACCGCTGATACACCATCACACGGACTAAGCTCTCTAAAGGCTAGAGTTAGGCCTCATAGTCTACCGGTTCATATGCATACATATATTATCAAGCCAAACATTTATAGAAATTAACATACATGGTAAGTTTATTAACACCCACCTGATCAGTAGCAGATAAATCAGACGATTGGTTGCAAGTAGGCTGAGGTTCGACTCCTCAAACACCTACAATTTTTATTCAAGATACTATTTCAAAAATATTTATCTTGAAAATCAGGAATTCAAAACGAGAATTCATACTTAGTCGAAAAATCGTCGACTAAGTAGCTCGTGGAATTTCGTAGAACTTGGAACTCTCAGAGGATTGAAACAAGACTCGGAAAAATGGTCACGCGATTAAAATTTAGGTTCAACTCGAAAAAGGGTGAGAGAAAACATAAAAACCAAGTTGCCGGAAAAGTGAGCAACTCTATATGCACAACGTTTTTATTTTGAATATAACTTTTGGTAGAAAACTCAAATCCAAGTGATTCTTTCTCCAAAACAATCTAGAGACACAAAACTTAAATTTTTATGAAGACATTAAGCACATTCGGCAAGTTAAAGGGCTGAAAACAGATCAAATTTACACGTTAAACCTGCCGTCAATTTAAAGAAAAACTGGTTGCACGACGTTTGTATTTTGAACGTATCGTTTTCTATAAAAATGATATTTGAACGAATCTTGCACCATTTGAAACCGAAGAGATACAACTACAAATCATATGAAGACATCAAAATTCTCAGGTTACCAGAAATAGGCCAAAAATAGCAAAAACAACAGACTCAAACTTCTGCGATTAAAACGAAAAATAGACTGCGCAATGATCGAATTTTCGACACAATTTTCAAAGTAAAAATGATAAACACTCGATTCTTTTTCTTCATGGAAGAAAACAGGGTGATATACAATTTACATGAAGCTTTCAGAAAGAGATGACGAGGTTTTAGTGTTCAAAAACAGCAAGGAAAACAGACTACTTGCATTAAAGGAAATACAGAAAAACTGGTAAATAATAAGGATGAGGCTTTTGGAGTTTGGCTCGGGAAATGACTTGAAATTTTAACCACATATAAAGGACTTGAAAATACATCAACACACGAGAGGATGGCCCTTTAATCAACTCCTAACCAGTTCAAACAATTTTTGTAAAAACGAGAACGAAACGAATGTTTTCTGGTTCAATAGGCTAGGGTTCTAGTTTTTCTTTGAACTTTTGACGCAATGACAAATACTATGAAAGATTCAAAATTCCAGAATTTCAACCCGTTTTAACCATTACACGATTTTATATGAATTTTTGAAGAAACAGCCCAAAACAACAATTACACAGATCACATAGCAAAAATGCGAGTTTTAATCTGAATTTTTTACACCAAAGACATAACCAACAGAGAGTTCATCCATCCAAATATTACACAAAATGGCCAAGTCTTCGATTTTTAATGATTTTTCCAAGATTCAGCAGCAGGCTCGATTTAAAAATTCATAACTCGACCAAAACACATCCAAATCGTCCAAGGTCTTCACCATTAGACCAAGGACAGAAAAAATTTCCACATACTCCAGGATTTCCACGAAAATCAAACGTATCCTTTGATTCCTCCATTAAATCAAAAGGATCTCTACGATTAACACATAATTAAATCATATAAAAACATCAAAACACATAAAATTACCAAGGACAGCAAATACACATCATCTAATATCTATCATTATATAAAAAGATTAACCATTTAACAATTTTAGCAGTTATTTCCCGCCAAATACATTTAATGCCTACTAAATATAGATTTTCGGACATTATTAATCTGTTGGCCTTCAAACTCGGACCTAACAATTTGATCCCGTATGATTTTGAATAGCTATCCTAAAAGATATTTATTTTACAAATATGAAGATAAAGATTATTTTACAAATAAAAATTCTAAAGAAGTATTTGATTCACCAGACTCTTTAATTGTTATGTTGGCCTTCAAACTCGGACCTAATAATTTGATCCCGTATGATTTTGAATAGCACTCCTAACAGATATCTATTTTACAACAATAAAGATAATGATTATTATACAGATAAAAATTCTAAACAAGATTAACTGAATTCTTATGATTGCTATCTTATTTTAAAATAATTTAGGTTATAGTTTTAGTTTGTTTTTTTTTTTATTTTTATTTTTAACAGCCGCATTGTGTAGCTGCTGTTTTTCATTTCATTGAGTAGAATAAGCAGCATTAGAGCTGCAAATGAACGCTTGCAAGTATTATTATTTGAGAACTTGGTTCGAAATTTTTAATAGTATATTGGAATATTACTTATTTTATATATTTTTTAGTTTATTTCAATTATTAGCTATCACAATACATATTACTTATTCATATATTACAACATACATTGAATACCAATTTTTCAAACATTTAATCTATACTTATATAAAGAGCCATCTCATTTATTAGAATTAGTAGAAAGAAAAGTCAAAAGTAATTAATGCATTCTATTTCTATCAATTAATTTTTATTTAATTGTTTTTTCCCATAAAATCGGTACAAAAAATAAATGTACGTAAAACAAAAAAAAGGCATATTTGATCGGAAGATAAAATCTTGATTTTACAAAAAATAAATCAAATGTCAAGTCTAAATTGAAGGGTTTGGTTGTCTATATAGATATTGATTTACGTAAATCAATACATCTAATATTTATAGTTTGTGTAGATTTAAAATTTCTTATGTACAAAAAATTTTATCTAATTGTATGGAAAATCTGATCTAAGTGATTTCCGTATATCAAGATTTTTTCTTAAAAATTTTAACAGATATTGATTCCACTCTACTAATTATAAATTATAAATCTCAAAATATTGAGTCATCGTCTTCCTCACTTCAACCTCCTACGAAAAAAAATATCCCCAATCAGTATTTCATTCAAAATAATGAATCAAGAATTTAGCTTAATCAAACAAGTTAATAGGTCTTTCATCCAATACTTCTTATAGTACAATTTTCTTATATATTATAAAATTTTAGTTAATATTGCATCTTATAATATAATATTACCCAAATAAATATATTTCGTGCCTCGCACGGCTCACGTACTATATATATCTCGTACATTACTATATATATCCCGTACATTTTTTTTTTATTCATATATATAATTATAAGCCTGGATAAATAACCTTAAAATTATGCACCATCGTGCATCGCACGGGTTCTGCACTAGTTAAAATAGCAAGGGTTAGACACACTCCATGGGGAGAAGGCGGAAGAGGGTGGTAAGGGGGCGCGTGCGAGTCGCTCGACGGTTTCACTCAACTCGCGCGGGTCTCGGGTTGTTGAACGATTGGGACGTGCAGCGGATGATTGAGGACGACACTCAGGCCCGCTGGTCATGAGGGAAAGGACCGAGCAGGGGTCGCCCGTCGCTGGTGCTCCTCGTGATCTCGTGTGCACGGGAATGGCACGGTAGCGGTGCAGCGATGGTGGCTCGCAGTGGGAGAGGATGGCAGCGAGAGAGAACGACGGATAAAGGAGGGACTTTCTTTTCTGTTATGGCGTGAAAAAGAGAGGGTTTGAGAGGAGGAGCGTCTTCTGATTTTTTCTAGGGTGGGGCGTGTAGGATTTTTAAGATGGGAGGGAGGAAAATCCTTTGAGGATTTTGGAATATCCAAACTTTCCAAAAAATTATGGCTAGACTATGCTCCATTAGAGGGGTTTACACTGCTCTAAGGCTGGAAAGGATTGACTCAAACCTTCCTAAATAGTCTAAGCCAACATTTGAATTTAAGAATCAAAATGATCATCACATAAGCTTAAGAATTGGGGCGGGTTTTAATCATATTTGGACCAGGTTTCTTAAGCTCAAAAGGGCTGAATAGGCAACAACAAAGGGCTGGTCCTAATGGTTTGAGGCTCGGTTCTCAATAGTTCGAAAATGAGACGAAACGAATAAAATTTTGGGTTACGCAATTAAACCGAAAATCGCCGAACAATTAAAATTCTAACTCAATATAATTCTAATAATTCACACATACAAATAATAAAATTAACCACATAATAATCACATAAATTAAATAAATAAACACATAAAAATCACATAATTATAATCACATAGCAATACAATACATACGCAGATAAGTAAGACATGCAGAAACGAGCAGTTAATAACAATAAACGAGCAAATAATATAAAAAAAAGGCGATAATCAAATATAGAGAAATTAAATAATCCAATATAGAGAAATTAAATAATCATATAATATTCGAAAAATTCTAATAAACGAACGGGGCGCTACAGCTACCTTTGCCATTTTCCCTCCAACAAATGGCCAAATGTCAGAAGTCTTTGCCATTACCTTTGCCATTTTCCTTCCAACAAATGGTGTTACCCAAATGTCAGAAGTCATTGTCATAACCAGTGCCATTTTCCTTTCAACCAATGGTGTTACCCATATGTCATAAGCCATTGCCATTACCTTTGCCTTTTCCCAACAAAAGGTATTACCCAATTGTTGAAAAACTAATACATAATTAAACAAGCTGCAGATCTCAATCATAGTATAAGCAATTATAAAGAATGTACAACATAGCATAGAAATTCCCCACCTTGTAGTGCAGTTGACTTGGTCTATGAAGTATGCTCTAGAAAACTTGAGGGCTCGACTCCTCGACTATCTACTGGAGGTGTATTTTAAATGGCTTATTGAAGAAGTTAACATATCTTAGTCTTTGAGAAAATCAATTGATTTTCCTCTTGCCTCGTGTTGTGATCATTTTTGTTACGTTTTACTGTTTTGTCGTTCTTTTTCACCCGTTTTAGGTCTTTTGTTAGTTTTTAGTTCATTTTATAGTTTACTGTGTGTTTTTGCTCTGTTTTGGTTTTCTATATGTTTTTCGTATATTTTGTCGGTTTTCTACGTTTTTCTTCTTGTTTGTAGTGTGCAGGTCGGAAGCCCAATGAGGAATTGATTTAGCTCCAAAATGGGCCCGGAAAATATGGTTGAGTAGAAGGGTTCGTAGGCTACAAGTAGGAAAAAGCAGAACCCGATTCGAGTTCGTATGAGTCCGAACGAGCCCAATATGCGAAGTCGCACAAAGCACGTCTTTGGTGTGCTGGTCATAATCTTTTAGAGAATTGTATTTCAAGAATAATTTGGCCATTCAAGCATCATTTAATAGAAAGGTTCGTTAGCGATGCGTAGGAAAAAACGGAACTCAATTCTGAGTTTGGACGAGCCCAAACGAGCCCGAACGCAAAGTCACGCAGTCCAGCCCACCTAGCGGCGCTAGAGCCCCTCTTAGCAGCGGTAGGGACTGCTGGAGCCCTCCACTCGATTTTCCCACATTTTTCTCCATGTTTTGAGCCACCAAGTTCTCCTCCATGTTTTGTTCCATTTCCTACATGTTTTACTCCATGTCTTGAGATTATGGTGCCTTAAAAATAGGATGAATGTTTGATGAGGAGTAATATAAAAGGGGGTGAAGTGCAAGACTTCAAACCATCCCTCATGGGAGGAGTTCTTCTTGGTTATTTTTCTTGATTGTATTTTGGAGATTAAGCATTCCTCAAGAACTCCGTTTGGCTTGTACGTTTGATTTCGATTCTCGACTTGGATTAATCGTAAGTTTTACTCATTTGATTATGAATATGAAAGCTTGTGTTAATTCTTTTGTTGTGGTTGATTTCATTATGAGTAGCTAATCCTCTAGATAGGGTTAGGGGATAGTCATTATGGTTTGTTCTCGTTTATGTGCATGACGATAGCTCAATCTTTGTGAGTTTTTTTAATTGATAAAATCATGCTTGATAATTCAATATAACCTAAGAGTGACACTGAGAAAAATTTATTGAAATAATCGAAGAGTGACACTTCGATTTTGCACGATTGAATATTGATTTATTAAGTTTAAGTTTGTTGATTCTGTATGATTAGTTGATTAAATACCTTCTAATCGAATTAGCGACTTTTAGAACTGAAAGGGGAGGAGTCGTAGAATTAATCGATTTTGAAACCGAGAGGGGAGAAATTGGTGGAACTTGGCTCGTTTAGAGTAGACATGTTCGGAGACGTATTGTCTATGAATTAATTGTTTCGTTAATTTTCTCGTTTATGTTTATCCGCATGTTACGAAGAGTTATTGATGTTAAACCGCTAAATGAGTTAATTAGTCGAGTCTTTTAATCGAGTTATGGATTGCCGATAAATGTGTGTAGAACCGGAAACGATTGTCCCCGATACCCTAGCTCATTTATTTCTCTATTATTATTCCATTTCTATTTCTTAGATAGATTTATATTTCTCGTTGTTTCTTAGTTGACAATCAACAACCAATCCTATCTTGAATTAGAGCGTTTAGGATTTTATTTTCTATTTTTGTGTTTTGGACAACTAACTAGAAAATGAAGCTCCGAACCGTCTTCCTTTGAGAGACGACCCGAGTCTGGATAACTCGGTTACGAAATTATCCCACCATAAAATATTGCACAACACCTCGCTTAAATCTTTCTAGAAAACAATCTCGTTTAAAGTCTTGGAAATTATTGAAATCTTAGCTTGCTTAAGGATACTAATCTTCATCATCTAGGGTTCTACATAACATCAATAAATCAGATATTTATGACATAATCATACACATAAAAGGTAAAATCCGTTTTTGAAACTCTACAAAAACCCGACCAAATTTGCGCATTTGTCAGCAATTTTAAAACATGCACAATTTTCAGCACATAACTCATATGACATGATTCTAATCCCAAAATGATCCTAAGACATGCAACTACAACTTTAGTTTAGATCACACAAGCAAATAAGTTCATTAAGAAGGTTGAATATTGACTAACATTCAGAACCTAGATGCAGTCAGAAAACTGAAACTAACTCATGCCCTGCCCCACTAATCTTAATATAACTATTTACTCAGGAAATATTTTTAAATGATTTTTGTACCTACAAAAATATAAGAGATAGCACTACAATGTTCATGAAGATCTAGATCGCAAATAAGGGCATTTAACATGTGGTAAATCGACCGACATTCAGAACTAGTTGCTGCAAAAAATCTCGAACACAACTCGTGCACAACTTCTGTCAAACAAGTATAACTTTTGCTACAGACAATATATCGACATGATTCTTATACATATAGAAATCTAAGAGACATCTATTCAACTTTCATGAAGATAATAAGTTCATATAAGTACGTTAGGACATAGAAAATAGACCAAACTAAATAAATGCTTGCTGCCGGATTTGCAGAAAACTGCTTGCGCACTGATTTTAAAACGATCATATCTCCCAAAATACAAAAGGTTTTTGCAATATTCTTGAACTCACATAAATCCAAATGACTAAACTACAATTCATATGAAGAGCTCAACATCAACAAACTCGATCTTGAAGTTCAAAACAGCTCATGAACAGAGGGACAGAAACCAGCGAAAATACACATTATCATGACGAAACTTCAACAATTTAAATCCCGACCAATGCAACTTAAACCAAACTTCTAAACATGTTTTCACATCTTAAAACATGATCAATATCACATAAAATTTCCAGCATCTAATTCCAATTACATAAACATGAACAAGGATCAATAGAAGCATGCATAAGACATCGAATTTCCTTCTCTTTTCATTAACATACATCAACATAAATTTATTCTAACATTCTCAATTATTATAAATCCTAATCAAGCATAATTATTCAAATTTCCCAGATTTTAACAATAAACTCCTCGAATCAAACATAAATGTATAAACATCACTGCTGCGCTCTATCTCAATTTGCCTTGCACTGAGCCACTATATCTTTATAACGCACCGCCAAAATAGAAAAAACCTCCTCGTAATCCCGGTTCCAGTATGATGTAATAGAGAAGAAACGATTGACCCACTTGGCAAAATAAGAGAATTAAAATATATGGTCAGTTATACATTAAAAACATATTGAAATGAAAGAACATTAACTAAAATTCAGTAAACGACTTACATAATCGGTATTGCCGCGCGTAGGGATCGCGTGCTCGTCTGGCAGACTATCACCCAAGAGAGTAGGATGGAAAACCTGGGAGTACCACTCCAAGTACAGGTCATCAGCCTCCCCTCGATCATGTGTGGTGGAAGGTGTAAATAGTCATGCTGGCGCGACAACACTGGAAACTAGTGCCAGGAATCTATTGAACCAGTATCAACATGCTCAACCTTGTAAAGCATAGACTCTCAATCACATACTGCTCTAACTGGACGGGTCATGCGAGGAGGATAGTCTGGACGAAGCCTAGCTGACGCAGAAACTGGACAGACAAGTACGTCTCCAATATCGTGGTATCTGAGGCATCTGCAATAAGTACTTATTTTCCTAACAATAATATAAGTTAGATGCATTATCCTATGAATACATAATTAGTTTGTCATAAAAAATTCAATTTTTATTAAACTAATTTCATATAATTTTATTTAACTAATATATATAATATAATCTTTAAAAGTATTAACAAATTAATATACTAATTATTCATAACCATATAATTAATATAATTCCACTTTTTGATTATATAATTATACAAATTAATTAATTAATAAAATTATATAGAATACCAATTATAATTTTTGGAACTAACCATTTTATTACATATATTACAACTAACTCATTTCCTTAAAATATTAAGTTAGATGCATTATCCTATTAATAATTAGTATTATTAAAAAGTATTTGTTGATGCTAAAAAATGTCAGCAACAGGGGGTGAACTGTACACTAAATTGTGTACTCTGTTCAATCTGCACAAATAGATTTGTTCTGAAAATATGGGTGAATCCCTCTTCTGTTCATGACTTTTGGAGGAGAATATATGAATTAAATTGTACAAAAGAAATAAGAAAAATATTAGTAGTAATGTCTCTCAGAGAATTGTGATGTTTTTTCTCCTTTTCGAACAAATGAATCTCTTATTTTTTTCTCTCCATCATTGAGGCTTAGTGTATAGTTAGTTTATAGTGTAGTACACTTGTATTACATGTACTATTCACTATGTAGTACAAGTCTACTATTCACTATATGTAGTACAAATGATATTTTATTTGTTGTGTTTTTATTAATCGCAGCCAAATTGGGTACCAACAAGAGGCCCCGAGTTTAGAACATGTTCTGAACAGAATTGTTCTGAAGTCGCGTTTATTCACAATTTAGCAGTGCTTATGCTTGTAGTCTTTTGAGCTTGGGGCTTTTTACGCTATGATAAATGACGTTTGCGTGATACATAAGATCATGTTTTTATCTTATCGGCATTTACTGGACGAATACATGTTGATATGTAAGCTCTGGGCGCTTTGGGACCCTTGTAAGCTTTGTTGATCTTTTTTAGGCTTTGGCCTGACGAATTTGTGTTAATTGCGCTTTTTTGCACTTTGACGAGTGCGAGTCAGTGGAATGGATAGACAATTCTTTGGAATTGCTATTGAATGGGGCCTAAATGGCCTAGTCGAGTAATTTGGTACCCGATTTTTTGTTTTGTGTAATGCGAATAGTTTGTTCGTTTTTTGTAAAGATGGTAATGGTATGAATTTGTGCGAGCACTCGGGCCCCTTGGACTTTTAGCAATTGATATGAAGACGCTCGTTTATGATTTGCTTAGCGGCTCTGAGTTGACCGTATTTGCGGTTATTTATCGTACTTGGGTGATTCGAAAATTGATTTCCGTGACCATTTTAGTACTTTATGTTGACATGGTCGGATAATTTGGCATCCGGTCTTTGGCCGTGTTTCTCGTAGGAATACATTTTTGGATACTAGACATGAATGAGCTTCGAGCTCGTTGTCTAAGTGAGCTTTTAGCTCTTTGTTCGATTGAGCCTTGGGCTCTTTATTCTAGTGAGCTTTGAGCTCTTTATGCCATGCAAGAGTGTATGCGTAATGCGAGCATGAGATGAATGCGTGAGTTTATGATAAACGTATGTGATGGATGTTCGATGCTCTTAGCGCCTTGAATCTTTCTTGTTATGCGAATGAATGTCTTTCCCGGACTAGTTAGCGTTGTCTGGTTGTGGGGTCGATTATCCCCGTATGATTTCGTTCATTTTGCGTCGGATAAATTTACGTTATTCGGTCGTTTACCCTTATTGGGTTTTATTCATTTCGCGCCGGACAGATTTATATGGTCCGGACTTATTACCTTAACGAGGTCATATTTACGCCGAACAAATTTACGTTGTCCGGACATTTTCATTTTTAAGCCGGCCTAGACTTATTACCCTACTGGGGTCTCCTTAGTTACGCTGGGCAAATTTACGTTGTACGGTCGTTTTACCCTAATGGGGTTTCATTTGTTTTTCGTAGCTCGTAGTTTTATGGCATTGCGGCCTTGTGGCTCATAGGTTCAGTCGGAATCGAGGCTCTACGGTGATGAAATATAAATGTCGACTCAGCCGGAGTCGGGACTCTACGACGAAAAAATATAGATGTCGACTCAACCGGAGTCGAGACTCTACGACGAGGAAATATAAGTGTCGACTCAGTCGGAATCGAGACTCTACGGCGAGGAAATATAAATGTCGACTCAGCCGGAGTCGGGACTCTACGGCGAGGAAATATAGATGTCGACTCAGCCGGAGTCAAGGCTCTACGGCGAGGAAATATAGGTGTCGACTCAGCCGGAGTCGAGACCCTACGGCGAGGAAATATAAATGTTGACTCAGCCGGAGTCGAGGCTCTACGGCGAGGAAATATAAGTGTTGATTCAGCCGGAGTCAAGGCTCTACAGCGAGGAAATTTGGGTGTCGACTCAGCCGGAGTCGAGACTCTACGACGAGGAAATATAAGTGTCGACTCAGTCGGAATCGAGACTCTACGGCGAGGAAATATAAATGTCGACTCAGCCGGAGTCGGGACTCTACGGCGAGGAAATATAGATGTCGACTCAGCCGGAGTCAAGGCTCTACGGCGAGGAAATATAGGTGTCGACTCAGCCGGAGTCGAGACCCTACGGCGAGGAAATATAAATGTTGACTCAGCCGGAGTCGAGGCTCTACGGCGAGGAAATATAAGTGTTGATTCAGCCGGAGTCAAGGCTCTACAGCGAGGAAATTTGGGTGTCGACTCAGCCGGAGTCGAGACTCTACGACGAGGAAATATAAGTGTTGACTCAGCCGGAGTCGAGACTCTACGACGAGGTAATATAAATGTCGACTCAGCTGGAGTCGAGACTCTACGTCGAGGAAATATAAATGTCGACTCAGTCGGAGTCGAGACTCTACGGCGAGGTAATATAAATGTCGACTCAGCCGGAGTCGAGACTCCATGGCGTAGATAAATTCGGCCCCGGAATTGATAAATGAACTCGACCTCGTCGTAGGTAAGTGAATTGGGCCCCGACATTGATAAATAAGGTTGGAGACGAGCAAATGATGAATCGGTCCGGTGGGACTGGGCGTGTCTGTGAACGAATAATAAATAAGCCCGGTAGAGTTGGGGCTCGTCGGCGGGCTGGGTGGAGATGTCGGCCCGGCCGGAGCGATGGCTCAACGGTGGGCGAAATAATAAGGTCGACCCGGCAGAGCAGGGGCTCGTCAGCGGGCTAGGTGGAGATGTCGGCCCGGCCGGAGCGATGGCTCAACGGCGGACGAAATAATAAGGTCGGCCCAGCAGAGCAGGGGCTCGTCGGCGGGCTAGGTGGAGATGTCGGCCAGGCCGGAGCGATGGCTCAACGGCGGGTGAAATAATAAGGTCGGCCTATCAATGAAGGCCGGATGATTGTTTCGGCGACAATCAGCTTGGTGGTCCGTGATCAGATCGTGATTTCGGGCTTGACCGTGATCACGCGGCTTGGCATTTTTCAGATCAGGTGATATGCTAGTCGGTTTTGTACTGCTCGCAGATTCCGACACGCCAAGTGGAGACATGTCTATCTCAATTGTGGTTGGTCACCTTTAATTCCGCCGGCGAGTGGTTATTGGTTCGGCGGATTGATTTTGACGGCGAAGTGGTTGCCCCCGTTACAATGTGGGGATCCGTCGGCAAATAGTTGTTGCGACTTTGGCCATCTCATTCTTTCATTCTCTCTCTTTTTATATATATATATATACATACAATTGAGTGTATATATACATATATGTACATATACATATGTATATATATACATATATGTATGTATATAATATATACATATATACATACATATATGTATATATATACATATGTATATGTACATATATACATATGTATATAGTCAAGGAGCTCGGCAGGGGCCCAAATACATATGTACATATATGTATGTATATATGTATATAATATATACATATATATATATATACATATGTATATGTACATGTATACATATGTATATAGTCAAGGAGCTCGGCAGGGGCCCAAATACATATGTACATATATGTATGTATATATGTATATATACATACATATATATATATACATATATATATATGTATGTATGTATGCATTTATAATAAAATTGAGTGTAGGATTACCTGGGGTTGGTGCAGAATGTAGGCTTAGGAATATTACCGACTGGAGATGTTGGCTCCTTTTTTACCTTTATTCTTCAGGCCCCTGCCGAGCTCCTTGACTTCGAGGCTTTTGGTCGTTTACTCCGGCCTAATTTTATTTATTACAAGTTTACAACACTTATCGGGTCCTAACCATTATTCTCTATAAATAATTTTACAAGACTTTACATTTACTTGCTAGGCCCAAATTGATTTAGACTACCTAGCCCAAATTACATTTAATCCACTCCAAGGCCCACAATAAGACCTTGCCCTTTCTTTCTCACGCACTCCAAAATCGAAAATATCCTTCGGCACCTTCTGCTTTCAGACTCACAGCTTTTTTGAATCCACAAAATTTTCAATTATCTTTTCCTTTTTCGTTGGTACATAATGTAATCGATTCATAGGCGAACAAAGATCCGATGTTCTCTTTCGATTGTTTGAAGGTGTCCGTGTAAGAAATTTAATGGGTATATTCATAACAATTAGGCGGAATTAAATAAACCCTAAGCATGTAATTCTATCAATTCATAGAACATGGATCTTTTGCATAAATTAAATTGCACATAAAAACTTACAAGAATCCAGCTTATAGTCCTTCCCTGTTTTCTTGATTTATAATGTTGATCTGCGATCTCTTCCTCGTAGTCTCATGGATCTATCTTTCTCATAATCTCCAATGATGGATTCGCCTTTGCCTATGAATTGTTTCTCTCTCCCCTTTGCCTATGAATTGTTTCTCTCTCCCGCGTCTCTCGTCTTTTCATAAAGCCCTTGATGTTGAGAACTTTATTTTCGTATGAGATGGGAGAGAGGGGCATGTAGTATATATAGGAGGAGTCCTACAAACCTATTCCTACTAACATTCCCCATGTTCTAACCTAACTTAACGTCCAAGTCAAACATCACAAATTGGACTCTTTAATATTAGAACATTAATAATCCATTAAATACATATTCACCTTAATTAAGTTTGACTATTAATTCAATTAGGTCCAACTAATTATATGGTCCACAATAATAGAATAATATAAAATATTATTACATTCTCCCACTTGGACCATATAGTGTCGAAACCAAAAGAACTACTTTAAGCGCGCACATTTCATCAAACTTATGATTGAATACATACATCTATAAATTTAAAATCAAATTAGAAATTAACCGAGTCATGGCGGTCACAAGTCTTCGAGCGACATGATCCCTTCCATGTACCACAAATCATTTCTAATTCAACTTTGCTTTAATATGGAACAAGCTATTCGTACCATAACCATAAGCCATCCAACTTTTATGTATACACTATAAAATCAAATATCCATAATGATGGTATTATATGTGAAGAATCAAACATCTTTAATTGAATTCAATAAGTGTCAAAATCAATAATTGAGCAATTTCATTCAGTATTGGTCAGTCCAACAAGGCCCCATTCGTTATTCCCAGCTTTCTTTATATGCCTTCCAAAGGCTATAGGGAATAACCCTTTTAATGGATCCGCTTTCATGGAATAATACTAAAATGCTCAAATGACACTTTATTTTTTCTTCACTTCTATTTTTACGACCAAGTATTTCAATTTTATGTGATTCACACCCTTTGAATACTTGTCATTCTTTGAAATATTATTGCTACGATACTGCGATAATTCTTAGCGGCTTGGACAAGACGTCGACATTTCCAAGTCCTAAGATAAAGCACCGTAGCCCTAAATTTGACTTGTGGCCTCAAAGCATACCACAAACTCAACTCTACACCATGGAAGTCGCGATGATGGACTTTTGTTCCACCTTTCCATAATTTTGCTCCTTTAAACATTATGAGCAAAAGTCAGAATCCGAGTATCCAATAATAACCAATAATTTGGATCTTCTTTAAGTTAGCATGTGTTCTTTAATGCCTTGTAAGTACTTTAAAAATTTCTTTGCAGCATAATCATTTAAAATCATTTTTATAGTTGTTTAACGTACCAACAACAAATATATTATCAAACCTAGTACAGGTTCGTATCGCTTAAGACTCCTAATCATTTATACCTAAGAAATTTTCTCCATCACTTTTCATTCCATTTCACCTTTCGAACATTTATTTTAGACTAAATGTGTCCCTTTTATGAATTGGAATTTTACGGAACAACCATCCATTATCTCTCAAATAAAACTTTTATGGGATAAACTTTTAGTCCTTGTAATCTATTCCAGAATATTTCTATTCCAATTAGCAAGGACGTTTCATCCACATCCTTTATTTCATAACTTTTTAGAGAGAATACTTTACTTCGTGCAACATGTCCACATTATTAGCAACTATAATATGTCATCGACATACGAAACTAAATAACAAATCTACTCCCACTGACCTTAATGTAGATACACCGATCTACGGTATTCTCTACAAAACCATAAGCAGTGATGGTATCATTAAACTTAAGATACCATTGACGAGAGACTTATTTTAGTCCATATATCGATCTATTCAACTTACACACTAATGTTTCATTTCTTGTGATCTAAAAAACTTTTAATTAGTGCATGTAGATCTCCTTCTAAGTTTATCATTTAGAAGGTGACCTTTATGTCCATTTGATAAAGCTCAAAGTCATACAGAGCCACCATTACCATTACAATTCTCAAGGAATCTTTCTTTGAAACGAGACATAATGCTTCCTTGTAGTCAATGCCTTCCTTTTTGGGTGTAACCTTTAGAAACAAGTCTAACTTTATATCTTTCGATATTACCTTTAGAGTCGTGTTTGGTTTCGAAAAACCCATTTACACCCAACTCTTTTAGACCATTCAGGTAATTCTACTTCCCAAACTTTATTGTCATCCATTATTCTTTTATGGCATTGATCAACTTTTCAGAATTTACACTTTTCATGGCTTGTGATTCATCAACCATAGGTTGTTCTATAATTTCTTGATTGCTTATGATGATTCATTATCAAGTGAGTTTGGATCGTTTTGTTATTCATCTAAGTTACATGACGATACTGTAACTAAAGGAATAACAACCATTGATGGACACTCGGGTCTGGACTGTTCAACCTGAGTTTCTTTAACATCCAAACTTTGCAGTTTCAAACTTCCACTGATTTGAACATTTTCAATGAATCGAGCATTGTTGGAATCAACTATTCTCGTACTATGGTTAGACCTGTAAAACTTATATCCTTTAGAACATTTCGGATAGCCAATGAATAACCACTGCCTGTCCTAGGAATAAGTTTCTTTTTATGTGGATTATATACTTTTATTTCTGCTTGACACCCCAAATATGAAGGTGCCTCAAACTAGGTTTCCTACCCGTCCATAGTTCATAATAAGAACTACTTTACTAGGAACCCGGTTTACCCAATATGTAACAATCTTTAATGCATGCATCCACATAGAAAACGTTGATGTTGAATTACTCAACATACTCCTAACCATATTCTTTAAGTACGGTTTAATCCTCTCAACAACACCTATTATGTCGAAATAGTCTCACTTATAGTGTATTGCACACAAATATTTCAAATCTCAAGAAAGTTTGCAAATGGACTAGGACATTATCCTCTTTCATTGAACTTACAATAATATTCACAAATCTAAGGAGATCTCACAACTTTTATTTATTTATCTAACTACCTTTCCATCTCAGTGTATATCTTTAGATAATCCAATGATTGAGTCATTTAATGTAGTAGATAAATATAACTATAATGTGGGAAATCATTTATAATGGTGATTAAATACTTTACATCACCCCACAAAGCGACGTTGAATAGACCACAAAAATTAGTGTGAATAAGTTATAAGATTTTAGTGCTTCTCATGGCAGATCTCTTTAATGTATGCTACTTTGTTTTTCTTTAATTCATTTTATACATACATCTTGATCACTAAAATCCAAATGAGAAATGGTTTCATGGTTCACCATTCTCAGTAACTTTTCTTCAGATATGTGACCATAATCTTTAATGCCATAAAAGAGTATAGTATTCATTATGTGCACTACGTTTAACCCAAAAATAAATATGAGATACATAAGTAGTTGCACAGAATCAAGCCACCTATTATTGGGAATCTTTAATAAATTTGATTCACAACATACGAAAATTTAATGTATGTCTTTCTTTTCGAATCAAGATTTTATTTTGGGCAATCTTTCCTGAGGTGGCCTAACCTTTTACAGAAATAACACCTCATTTCTTTAATGATTGGACCTATAAAAACTTTAAGTAAGTCAACCTTCTTTTATTTGCCTTCATTTCCCATTTTATCATACTATTATTGGCTCCCACATGAGAATTGACTCTTCTTTCATCTCATTTATTCCCGCCTCTTCCTGCACCAGCATAGCCTTATTTTCCTTACAATCCCATTTATCTTTAATGGTGTTACAGTTCACCTAGGATTGGCCAAACTCGACAGGTAGGGAGTTCATGATGAATAGAACCATAAATGAGTCTATCACATTCATTCTCATGTTTGTAAGTTTAGCTTATATGTTGAACATGTGGGTCACGAGATCATGGATGGAACAGAATCAGTCGAACTTTTATAGTGGTGAGCTCGTTAATGAAACTTTCCACAACAACCTTTTCCGCAATTTTAAATGGAGATAATTCCTTGATTTTTTATTTAGGCATTATTTTGTATTATTAACCTTAATGTTATCCACCATGATTAATTTCATAAATTCAAACACAACCTATTTGATCGCTCACATACCATACGAAGACTTGCCTCTACTTCAGAGCTCTCATCAATAATGGTTGTGGGCGCTTCATCAGTAATTAGAGTATATCCAAATTCAGTGCACCTAATTGAAAATGGATATGCTCAGACCATTCATTGAAGTTCAGCCCGTTGAATTTTTCCAACTATAATACTGTACGGATAACCAAATTTTGAACGCTGCAAACTTTAATACATGCTATTTAATTAAGCTTTGAGAGAAAGTTGATGGATTCAGAAATCTTTTAAATTATATATTTAAATATACCTTTGGGCAAATACTTAAATATATAATATAATTGATTGATGCCTAAGAGTAAAGATCTTTAATAGAAATTATAGGTATTGTGATTAATTAGCGGTTATCTTTGGACAAACACACTAATTAACCTAACTTTAATATAATTTCTCTTTTAGTGTCATATATTACAAACCATGGCCCACCTTTGGGTGTCCTCCTAGTTTATAATCTATAACATCAATTATTCAAATATTACAATATTATGGTACATTAATAAGACATCGTCTTATATTTGAATAATTGATACTTTTATCTAATTTAATTATCTATTCCATAAATTAAACTAGGCCACTTTGGTGACTAACTAGTTTCTTACATAGATAACATAATTAGATGATATTTTATAATAATTATATTTTATCTAATTTAATTATCTATTCCATAAATTAAACTAGGCCACTTTGGTGACTAACTAGTTTCTTTACATAGATAATATAATTAGAAACTATTCTATATGATCATGTTATGAGATATTCATACATTTATTACTCTCTACACAGAAACAATTGACTTTTATACAGTTTATAAAAAACTGAAGCAAAATTATTCAATTACCGAAAGTAATTAAACAATCAGACAGCAATCCAATTCTTTCAATTTTCAACAATCAATAATGGATCGGCGCAGGCATACTGAAGGCAAATAAATCACAATCAAATTTATTCACCAATCCAATTGGAACAGTTATTCATGTCTGGTAAATAATTCATGAAACCAATTGCTTAACTCACTTTCGGCAATATTATAATTCAGCATGGCAATTTAGGACTAATTGAGTAAATAATTTCGAACCATGTACACTTACAGCAACTTTAACATCCAACAAATAATTCACGCGGGAATAAAGAATGCTTAATCATTCGCGATCAAACCATAAAGAAATAAATTGATGTCGCAATGAGTGTAGAATCCATGATCATTAACAATATTAAAATAACGCCATGCTATGATCATATGCAAAAACAATTCACGCTCGGCGAGATAAAATATTAATTGACAATTTAATCATATGCATAAACACATGCTCTGATACCACATGTAAGAAATTTAAGGGTATATTCATAACAATTAGGCGGAATTAAATAAACCCTAAGCATGTAATTCTATCAATTCATAGAACATGGATCTTTTGCATAAATTAAATTGCACATAAAAACTTACAAGAATCCAGCTTATAGTCCTTCCCTGTTTTCTTGATTTATAATGTTGATCTGCGATCTCTTCCTCGTAGTCTCATGGATCTATCTTTCTCATAATCTCCAATGATGGATTCGCCTTTGTCTATGAATTGTTTCTCTCTCCCCTTTGCCTATGAATTGTTTCTCTCTCCCGCGTCTCTCGTCTTTTCATAAAGCCCTTGATGTTGAGAACTTTATTTTCGTATGAGATGGGAGAGAGGGGCATGTAGTATATATAGGAGGAGTCCTACAAACCTATTCCTACTAACATTCCCCATGTTCTAACCTAACTTAACGTCCAAGTCAAACATCACAAATTGGACTCTTTAATATTAGAACATTAATAATCCATTAAATACATATTCACCTTAATTAAGTTTGACTATTAATTCAATTAGGTCCAACTAATTATATGGTCCACAATAATAGAATAATATAAAATATTATTACAGTCCGCTTTCCGGCGGCAGCGGCACTCTCACAGGCGGAGACGGCGGGTCGGCGTCCGATTTCGACGACGTGGTCCATTTTCCGGCGACAGCGACAGTTCGGCTTCTGTCTGAGGACGGCCGCAGCTAGGTCGGCGTTCGGTTTTTCCGTCTGTGAGGTCGGGACAGGTAAGCTCGGAGCCTACAACTCGGAGGTTCGGTTGGTGATTCGGGGACGAGGAGGTTGACGATTCGGAAGTCCGAGCAGAGGTGTTCGGCCTGTTTTTGGTCGGTCGTGGATTCGGTTGTTCGGCCCGGTTATGGTAGGGAGATCCGAACGGGTGTCTGTTCGGCCAGCGTATGGTGATCGGTCGTGGATTCGGCTACTCGGTTCGGAAGACCGAGCAGACGTGTTCGGTTATGGAGAGACATGGGCCGGATGTGTGGTGGAGTCCGTTCGGTGACGGAGACTCGCTCGGCCCGGTGGCAATTTTGGTGAATTCGGCCCGAAATCCGAATTGGGCCTTGGCCGGTCGAGTCGGGCTGAGCGCATCTACCCCCGAAGCGCCGGCGGTAGATCGACGTGAGGTGGTGAAGATGCGTTGAGGTTTTGACGATTTATGAGAAATTATACCGAGAATTTTGGAATTGCTTAGGGTCTTATTTGGTGGATTTCTCAATATGGGGTTGGGATTTTTTTTTTAGATGACTTTTGTTTGAGGATGAGATGATTTTCTTTGAGGATTTACAGTCATCCTCTCCCTCTGAATGTGCAAGCCGTCTCTATTCATTTTTTTTGTTTTTAATTAAATTTTTTCGTAATATAGGATAAGAGAGAAAATGGCAACGTGGCTCGGTTGTGTCCAAAAGGAAGACACTTTTTCTCCTTGTCTTTTCACTTTTAGTCTCCGTATACTATACAGCATTACAACAACACTCAAGAACCAAAATACTGAATGTAGTAAAATTAGAATAAAAGTATGAACAATCTTGTCAAACTCGGAGATGTGGCCGTTTCCGGCGAGTTGACTCCGAGTAAATTACGGAGCCCTTCCTCTAGCGCCAATTGTTGATGTTCAAAAATGTCAGCAACAGGGGGTGAACTATACACTAAATTGTCTACTCTATTCAATCTGCACGAATAGATTTGTTCTGAAAATATGGGTTGAATCCTCTTCTATTCATGACTTTTGGAGAAGAATATATGAATTAAATTGTACAAAAGAAATAAGATGTGTACTCTGTTCAATCTGCACGGATAGATTTGTTCTGAAAATATGGGTTGAATCCCTCTTCTATTCATGACTTTTGGAGAAGAATATATGAATTAAATTGTACAAAAAAATAAGAAAATATTCTCTTCTTTTTTTTTCTCTCCATCATTGAGGCTTAGTGTATAGTTAGTTTATAGTGTAGTACACTTGTACTACATGTACTATTCACTATGTAGTACAAGTCTACTATTCACTATATGTAGTACAAATGATATTTTATTTGTTGTATTTTTATTAATCGTAGCCAAATTGGGTACCAACAGTATTATTATCCTAATTTTAATATAATTATATTTAACTAATATATAATATATTATTTATATGTAACATATTATTAATAACTAATAAACCAAATTTATCTAAATTAACTTAAATTAAAAAATTAATTTATTTTTTAATATTTAAACATTTAAAATATTGTAACATATTTAAATAATTTGAATTATTAAAAAAAAAATTAAAACTCGTCGGCGGTCGACTGGCGAAGCCTTTCCGCATTGACAGGCAACTGGCCGGCCGGCGATCCTGACCCACCGAAGGTGCAGACGACTCTAAAAACCGGCCGTGCCTACTGTTGGCCGGCCGAAACTTCAAATTTAAAAATAATTTACTGAGAAAAAATAAAAGTCATACCAGAGGAATCATGGATCCTTTGTCATTGTCATGGGCCAATTTGCTATTTTTTTTGGGAATTAATTCGATGAGAATCCGACTTAGAGAATAGAGTGTTTTGGATATGAAAGATACTACCAACGACCCACAGTAGGTAGTATAAGGGGGCGTTTACTTTGCGGGACAGGACAGGATAAGCAAAATAGTCTTGGTATATCTTTCGTTTACTTCATGGGAATGGGATTGGATTTGCCTGACGTGGCGCATATGTGGAAGGCGGGAAAATTGGTTCATCCCCCATTTGCCGATTAAATTCATCCCGCTCCCCCCCTCGGATATAATAATCTCACGCACATGATACCTATTTTGCCCTCAGATTTCGCTGTGAAATGACCAACATACCCCTTATTTTGCACTATTTTACAACTGCCACCCGTACAAATAAAATCGAGCATCCCCATTGATATAGCCACGAATAGTATTGTCGGCTCGACCGGTAGCATCTGATATAGCATGTCGTACCCGACCGGTTTTTATGGATATATACTGAAGAATACGCCCATACATAGGCTAAGACACTTGATATGATGAGATGGGCCAGGCACAACCTAGGCCAAAGCCCAACTTAGATTATGAGGTATATTCCCCCTATAAAAAGGGGGCTAAGGTACTCATTTTACAGATTCTCTCCCCATTGATTCCATACTACTCTCTCTCTCTATGATGTGAGTACTGACTTAAGCATCGGAGGCCCGAAGTCGGGCACCCCACCCGGGGTCCCGACTTTGGGTTCTTGCAGGTACGGCGGCCGTCCGAGTCGAGGGGTCCGGGTGACATTTTTGTCCCATCATTTGGCGCCGTCTGTGGGGACCCGTTCGAGAAGCCAAACGGTGTCCCGTCTGAAAATTCGATCAAACCTCCTTCGACTCGGAGCAGCCGCCGCCACCGGCACCACCGCCGGCCGCCGCCGCCGCCGCCGGCCTCCGGCCAAAGTGGCCGGATCGGAAATATTCATACACCATTGGATAGATCTCCTCGAGGAGAGTCTCCCCTTAAAATTTCGTTCGAAAATTCATCCGGGACCGCTAGCCACCGCAAAAAATTTTCCGATCGGGAAAATCTTTACATCATCACGAAGCTCTCCTTTTGCTCGTTCTACCCTCAAAATATCAAGTGAAAATTCCAAGCGGAAGACCGTCAATTTAGCGGTCAAAGTTCTTAGATCTAAGAACAAAATGGTCAACCTCCGGTTTCTTCTCCGATTTCCCGTCTATTTCCGGCGAATCGCCTCAAACAAGGGATACCATCGAATTATACTCCCCGGGGCGACCACACGGAGGGTCGTTTTCGCCGGATCCGGTAACTTTTTCTTCGGCGACGTTTCTTCCCCGGCGAATCTGCGGCCACCTGTGGTACCTGCTCCAGCATCCCACGTCGACCCACGAAGACCAGGCCCATTGAGCGCACGCCCGTCAGCCCGTGAGGAGGCCCATAGGTCCGCAAGAAAGTCAAGTGGCGAGTCCAAGATCTAGCAGGAGAAAATCCCAATGAGCAGTCGGCCTGGTAAGTCTTCCGCGCAGCCCAAGTCGCTAAGCCCAACAGGAAAGGAGCACAAAGTGCAGCCCGCGAAGCCCGCATCACAGCCAGATCTCGGCCCGCGAAAAGCCCGATACTGGCCCGACATCAACCCGCGCTCCAGCCCTCTACACGCACAGCCCGCAACCCACCCCAGCCCGCGCGTGGCCCGCGCATTCCAGGCTCCCTTCCAGGCCCAGCGATGCGGCCCAATGCTACCAGCGCGCGGCCCCTTATGAGCTTGGACTCCCCAATGAGGCCCATTGCACGCGCAGCACCCTCCAGAGAGGTCCAATGAGCAAAAAACAGCCCCGTTCGAGCTCAATATTATTTCGGGAGATAAATTGAAGTAACTTTACCATGGTGAAGGTATGACTTTAATTTAAATTATTGACCGAGGGATTTTTTAATTGGAGAAAATGGGATAAATTATTTGATTTCGATGGAAAAATTTGGAGACTTGAGGATTTAAATGGGCAAAAATTAATGAATCATTGAATTTGATCGTGGAGACATATAATTCATTCGAGGAGATATTATTTGATGTTCGGATTGATATTTGATTTATTGGCGAATAACTTGCCTTATCCATGGGAGATATTGGACTTACCTATGAGAATAATTCGATATATTCGCGAACGCATCATTTGATTTATTCTTGATCAATTGGATTTACTCGCATGATGATTTGATTGATTTGCAAGCATAATATGTGACTTATGCATAAAACTTAATTGAATTATCCTCGTGAGATACTTGATTTATTCATGGAGATACTTGCTATATGCGTGGAGACGGTATGTGAATTATTTATTAGAGGGTAAATGCGGGTCACGATTTTGGATTGAGGATATTTCGCGATTGTGCTTGACTGGTGTTTGGTACATTTTTCAAATTATCCATCGATAAGCTCGAGGACCTGAATTAGATTGGCATGATTGGGCATCTTGATATCTGAATATATTTGAACCCTCTCATTTGAATTTTCATGAGCACATGTGGAATTTTGTCTGAATTAAATTGCCCATAATTTTCTGAGCGTGTCATTACTAGAACATGCCTTGAATCGAGAAGATAATGATGTTCGTATTTGACCTCTTATTTTTCTCATGTGAAAAATGATAAGATGGATGACGTGAATGTAATGTTGATAACGACATCTCTTTGAATTCTTGCCGAGGAACCCGCGGGACGATCCAAATCTTAACAAATTATTGAGACAAATGTTCGAGTGTCGAGGACAAAATGAGAGAGCACGAATCTATCAATGTGAGATGACAGTGGAGGTTAAGTTTTGACGGTGTTGATCACCGATGGCAATCTCGAAAACGAAGATCAAATCTCTTTTGGGTGAGATTGGATAATTCTGAGTGGTATTCTCGACTTTAAGGTATCTGCGGAGTATGCTTCGCCGAATTATTTATTGAACTCTTAGTTTTGTGAAATTCTGATCTACCGTACATTTGAGTTGATATTTATGTCCTTCATTATCGGGAAAAAAGCTTAATTGTGAATTATTGTGTGATATAGTAACACGTGGATATGTTTGATTGTTTCGATGCATCTATTGTTATTATTGTCATTGGAATCGTAAATTGGATGATATTAATAGACTGCGAAGTCGATCTAAACAACTACGAAGTTGTATGCCTCGAGTGGAATCTCGGCAAAGGCTATGAAGCCTACGACTACGAAGTCGATCTAAACAACTACAAAGTTGTATGCCCCGAGTGGAATCTCGGCAAAGGCTATGAAGCCTACGACTACGAAGTCGATCTAAACAACTACGAAGTTGTATGCCTCGAGTGGAATCTCGGCAAAGGCTATGAAGCCTACGACTACGAAGTCGATCTAAACAACTACGAAGTTGTATGCCTCGAGTGGAATCTCGGCAAAGGCTATGAAGCCTACGACTACGAAGTCGATCTAAACAACTACGAAGTTGTATGCCTCGAGTGGAATCTCGGCAAAGGCTATGAAGCCTACGACTACGAAGTCGATCTAAACAACTACGAAGTTGTATGCCTCGAGTGGAATCTCGGCAAAGGCTATGAAGCCTACGACTACGAAGTCGATCTAAACAACTACGAAGTTGTATGCCTCGAGTGGAATCTCGGCAAAGGCTATGAAGCCTACGACTACGAAGTCGATCTAAACAACTACGAAGTTGTATGCCTCGAGTGGAATCTCGGCAAAGGCTATGAAGCCTACGACTACGAAGTCGATCTAAACAACTACGAAGTTGTATGCCTCGAGTGGAATCTCGGCAAAGGCTATGAAGCCTACGACTACGAAGTCGATCTAAACAACTACGAAGTTGTATGCCTCGAGTGGAATCTCGGCAAAGGCTATGAAGCCTACGACTACGAAGTCGATCTAAACAACTACGAAGTTGTATGCCTCGAGTGGAATCTCGGCAAAGGCTATGAAGCCTACGACTACGAAGTCGATCTAAACAACTACGAAGTTGTATGCCTCGAGTGGAATCTCGGCAAAGGCTATGAAGCCTACGACTACGAAGTCGATCTAAACAACTACGAAGTTGTATGCCCCGAGTGGAATCTCGGCAAAGGCTATGAAGCCTACGACTACGAAGTCGATCTAAACAACTACGAAGTTGTATGCCCCGAGTGGAATCTCGGCAAAGGCTATGAAGCCTACGACTACGAAGTCGATTTAAACAACTACGAAGTTGTAACTCGAGTAGATTCTCGACAAGACTACAAAGCCTACGACTACGAAGTCGACCCACACAACTACAAAGTTGTGAAAATCCACCATGATTAAGGCCTCCGGGCTGGGTGGTCCACCATGATTAAAACCCATCGAGCGAAGATGGTCCGATGAGTCGACTACCCCTCCGAGGGGGGCATGCGTTCGAACCTAGATAATTGATGTTGATCCTTACTTGATTTTGTCGAAGTTGTATTTCGGCCTCGGTGGAAGGTCGAGCATGTTCATTATTGCGTGAACAGGTTGATTGCTTTTCACTTGGTGGTGTATTATCGAATTTATTTTTCGACCTCGGTGGCAGGTTGAGTGTATTTGTTATTGTTCGAGCAAGTTGACGGTTTTATTTGACTTCGTTTTGTCAAATGTGATTTTTTGACGAGAGAGTGGAGCCAGGTCCTTCAGTCTTCGAGAAGATACAAAACAGGCTTGAATTTCAAATTTTGAACTAGGGGGCGATGGGATGAGGTAACCGGAAAGGTTTATTATTAATTGACAAAACAGAATATGTAAGTTCAAATTTTCAAATTCAAGACTTCGAGGATTGGTCCTGTTGTATTCGACCTCGATTTCGGTAATCGACCTCAGAGCCAGGTCATCCAATTCTCGACCTCAGAGCCAGGTCATCCAATTCTCGACCTCAGAGCCAGGTCATCCAATTCTCGATTTTTGACCTCAACGGTCTCGACTCTCGGCTTTCGACCTCAGCGGTCTCTCAATTCTCGGCTTTCGACCTCAGCGGTCTCGACTCTCGATTTTCGACCTCAACGGTCTCGACTCTCAGCTTCGACCTCAGAGGCAGGTCATCTAATTCTCGACCTCAGAGCCCGATCTTTCGAGTCTCGACCTCAGAGCCAGGTCATCCAATTCTCGATTTTCGACCTCAACGGTCTCGACTCTCGGCTTTCGACCTCAACGGTCTCGACTCTCAGCTTCGACCTCAGAGGCAGGTCATCTAATTCTCGACCTCAGAGCCCGATCTTTCGAGTCTCGACCTCAGAGCCAGGTCATCCAATTCTCGATTTTCGACCTCAACGGTCTCGACTCTCGGCTTTCGACCTCAACGGTCTCGACTCTCAGCTTCGACCTCAGAGGCAGGTCATCTAACTCTCGACCTCAGAGCCCGGTCTTTCGAGTCTCGACCTCAGAGCCAGGTCATCCAATTCTCGACCTCAGAGCCAGGTCATCCAATTCTCGATTTTCGACCTCAACGGTCTCGACTCTCGGCTTTCGACCTCAACGGTCTCGACTCTCGGCTTCGACCTCAACGGTCTCGACTCTCGGCTTTCGACCTCAGCAGTCTCTCAATTCTCGGCTTTCGACCTCAGCGGTCTCGACTCTCGATTTCCGACCTCAATGGTCTCGACTCTCGGCTTCGACCTCAACGGTCTCGACTCTCGGCTTTCGACCTCAGCGGTCTCTCAATTCTCGGTTTTCGACCTCAGCGGTCTCGATTCTTGGTCTTCGACCTCATCGGTCTCTCGATTTTCAATCTCATCAGTCTCTCGATTCTCGATGCTTGACCCCAGTGGCGGGTCACTTGACTTTCGACCTCTACAACCGCTCTGTTTTTAATGTTTGACTCCAGTGATGAGTTGCTCTATCTTTCACTCTTGAATCGAGTTATGCTCACTCGACCAGAGTGGGGGGGACTAGATGATATAGCCACGAATAGTATTGTCGGCTCGACCGGTAGCATCTGATATAGCATGTCGTACCCGACCGGTTTTTATGGATATATACTGAAGAATACGCCCATACATAGGCTAAGACACTTGATATGATGAGATGGGCCAGGCCCAACCTAGGCCAAAGCCCAACTTAGATTATGAGGTATATTCCCCCTATAAAAAGGGGGCTAAGGTACTCATTTTACAGATTCTCTCCCCATTGATTCCATACTACTCTCTCTCTCTATGATGTGAGTACTGACTTAAGCATCGGAGGCCCGAAGCCGGGCACCCCACCCGGGGTCCCGACTTTGGGTTCTTGCAGGTACGGCGGCCGTCCGAGTCGAGGGGTCCGGGTGACATTTTTGTCCCATCACCCATTATTTGCCCTAGTTTCTACACAGACAAACCATTGTTGTGAAGCTTCGTTGACTTCGTCGGGCTAGAAGCTAAGATCCACTTTGCCATTTTTTTCTTCCCCATTTCAATTTATGTCGATTTAGCGTTACATTCGTCGGCGTGCTTTGTTTTCTCCGTCGATTTTTTCTACTTACAATTTTAGTTCGTTTATTTATTTATTTATTTTTTGTTTATTTATCACAATTTTTGTTGGTCCCGTACAAAACGCAATCTCCGTCGGGCATAACTGTGAGCTCTTCCCAAGTACCGGTGTAGGTAAACACCTTGACATTCCTCAGTTATGCCTATTATTGTTTCATTAATTTGGTTCCAAGTGTAGGTTACATTTTGTTCAAATTCGTCATATTTTAGTTTTCCCTTCCTCGAATATGCAACCATCTTCAATTTGTGCCGGTTAATCGGTTTCGTGAATGGTACTTCGCTGTTGAAGATGGGGATGAGTGAAGGGTATCGGGGGAGAAGAAATGAAGAATGAAAGCGATTCTGTGAAGTCGATGTTGTACAGACAACATAAGGGTAATTTAGTCTTTGGATTCTGTAACATGTCATTTAATCCATTGAAGTAAAGATAAGATTCATTTATGTAAATTTTGACCAAAAAAGTAAACAAGGGACTAATTGCTGAGCTATAAAGTACCCTTGATAAATTTGTCTTATCCCTTCCTGCAAAGTAAACGACCCTAAGGGGTTTCTAGTAATTTACTTTTATAAATGGACATCAAGTAGTGTCGTTATGACGTGATGAGAGTTGGTAGGCGGCCCGTGTTAATAAATTTCCAGAAAGTAGTAGTAGTTGTTGGATAGTTGTAGCAGGGGCGTTGATATCCAGAATCAAACCCCAACATTTCGGATTTGAGAAAAAGTACTCCCGTTTCGCCCCCTCGCTGTTTATCGATTTGCTCGCCCCCCGTAGCTTCGTTGCTGTGCTAATTGTATGACTTTGGAGGCAAACGGCGATGTCTGGCGGCGGAGATCGACGCCGTCGGACGAGCTGCCGCCCCCTACCCCAGCGGAGTTCAAGGGGACTCCGGGATCGATTTTTCATACATTATTGGCACTTATCTTGTGGCTTGGTTCCGTCCATTTTAACTTTATCGTCATCTTGCTTTCCTTCGTCTTCCTCCCTTTTCCCAGAGCACTCGGGTTCGTGTTTGCTTTTTTGTATGTGCGTGTTTCTGCTCGCAGTTGTGTGTGTGGTCATAATATTAAAATAATACTGTCCCTCTCATTTCAGAGTCATAGGATTGCTGTTCATATTCATAGTAATCCCAATTGATGAGCGGAGTAAGTGGGGCCGTAAACTATCCAGGTCAGCTTGTGCAATTCTGAATCTTTTTGATTTACTTCCTCGATGCATGCATCGTATTTTTTCTTCAGTTTTTATAAGTGAGGCTGGTAATAATGGTGAATGTTTATCAGGTATATATGTAAGCACGCGGTTGGTTATTTTCCGGTGTCTTTGTATGTGGAGGACATTAAAGCCTTTGATCCTAATGAGGCCTATGGTAATTTCAGTAATTTACTGAATTTGATATGCATGGTCTAACCTTTGTTGGTGTAATTGTTTTATGATGTTTGTTGAATACGTTGCTGCTTGTAGCGATTTATCTGATTTTGAAACTTGTCTACATCCAAAATTTCCTTTTGTTATGATAGTTTTGCTTGAATCAAATCTATAACCATAGTCCTTTCTAATACAATATGGTGCAATGCTACCATGCTCAATCTGTTAATGTTATGATGAAGACTTTGTTTTCTAAAAACTATAAGCTAGCTTGTAGCTTATTTAAAGAGCTTATATCCTTGTATTTAAATAAGTCTTGTTTGGTAAGATGAACTTTTATAAATTGCTAGAGTGAACCTCAGATGCATATCGAGGTAGCAATTAGGACAACTCACTTTCATTTCAATTGATTTATCAAATAATTTTACCAAACATATTTATTGCATTTGCTAGCTTTCTAGTCATCAGCCATTAGCTACAAATTATCTGTTCGAAACTAGCTTATCAGTCTTCACTAGTTTTTTAGATATATCTACCAAATATACCTGAAGTGCATAGCATGACTGCTATTAGGAAGCATATAAAAGTGCTTGTCGTTATGCAGAAAGATGGCTATGTTTTGCACATTATTAGAATTCACTGAATTTATAATCTAATATTGCAAATTTTTCAATCTATGTTAAACCTTTACGGAAGGTGTATGATGACATACAGACAAATTTTGTAGAGCACGCGAGAGCTCCAATAGTTTCCTAGAAGCAAATTTTTTTAAACCCTTTTAGCAGACACTGAAATATCCATGATCTGGGGTGGGGTAGCTCTGCTGTGCTTTTGCTGGGGTGTTGTCCGTATAGTGAGCGTATGGTGAGATTTGTGTGTTCATCTAAGAGGGCCCGTCCTTCCTTAAGAATACATGTTGAAACCTTTCGCTGCACATGCCCAGAACATTAATAAGCAGTCTATTGCCAATTGGACGATATTGTTTTAGCTTAGCTTTGCAGAGGACATATGCTCTCTTTGTGCCAGATTATGGGGTGGTAGTCTTGTGACTTGATTCCCACAGGGACCTCATGTATGGAAGAGAGTAAATTGAAATATTATTGGTGACCAAGCAATTTCCATGGTAAATGAATTTGTCAAAACAGTGGTTGGAACGTTTTGGATTTGATAGTATAGAATCATGGACTATGATTTGATTTGGATTTTGAAAATATTTGATTTCTTCAATTTTACGTTAGGTTATTTTATTTCATCTCCTGCTCCGTGAATTGAATCAAGGAGTCCTACTATCTAAAGGCCTAGTATAAATCATAAAATAATAAGAAAAAAGTAGTTTCTTTTCTCCATTTTTCCTCCTCATTTTTCTTCTATTTTTTCTTCATGATATCAGAGCCTAGGGTTCGGTCTAGTCTCTATTTTCTATGGCAAACCAAAGTCCATAGAAAATGACAATGACATTAACTGGGGAGAGACATAAACAGAACAGGGACTCTACGAGCATGTTTGTTTATGGAATTTTTTAAAACATTTCCAACATTTTAACTCAATTATTTTTTTAACTCAACTTTAACTCAACCCCACTATCATAAAAATTATCAATATAATTGAATAATATCAATCAACCATTCATACACACCACATCAACCTTAATTCACTATTCATCCTCTCACATTATTTTAACTAACCATCACTTCAAATCTCTCTCTCCTACTTTTACATCAAATCAATTTTAATTATTTTATTTTAAATATTATTTTAATATACCCACTAACAACTAACCATACCACCTTTTTCAAAACTAACCAAACCAAATCACAAAATCCAAACAAAACAAAAATTTTTTATAAACAAACATGTTCACGGCTTCAGGAAAAAATGCTATGAGTAGAGGAAACGTTCCCATGTTTAACAATCCAGAATGGTCCACCAATTCACTTCAAGTGAATATTCTCCGGTTAAATGGAAGAAATGATACCCGTTTGTTTGATCTTAGAAGGCAAGGGGAGGTTCAGCTATGTGACAGGAGAAGTAATAAAACCTGCACATGGGGATTCGAATCTCAGGGCTTGTAATAAAAATTTTTCCTCCTTATTGTGTGGTTAATATATTCAATGGAACCCGCAATTGCTAAGACCTTCATGTTCTTGCCAACAACGAAGGATGACTGGAAAGTTATAGATTTAGACCTATAGAATTCTTCGCAAATTTTCATCTTAAAGTCCAAACTTTGGCATGCGAAACATGGCGATCGAGATGTAACCACCTACTACATTGAGTTGGTGACCTTGTGACAGGAGATTGATCTCTGTTATGAATTATGATGATGTCTCAGAGTGCGCAAATGAGATTGTTTAGTTTGTGAAAGGACAAGAGAATGACCGTGTCTTCATGTTCACGACAAAACAAGGGTCACATGAAGTACGAGGCCCAATTTTTGGAAAAACTCCTCTTCCAACCATACGTGAATCATTCCTAGATGTTCGTCGAGAAGAAGCGCGACAAAGTGTAATGCTTAATAAGAAGCATGCTGCTGCTACTGAATCTGAAGCTGAAAAGGTTAGCACTTGTAACCCGACAGTCTCTCTAGGAGGAAGCAAAAAAAGAGGTAAAGCGTGCTGAAAAACCATGGTGCGACTATTGCTCGCGCACATGGCACACACGGGAGACATGTTGGAAAATTCATGGAAACCCTCAAAACTGGAAAAAGAAGTTCAAGGGAGAGAGGCGGGTATTCCAAGCTATTGTGACCAAGAGCAACCATCTTCTTCAAATTCATTTCCTTTCACCAAAGAACAAACAACCAATTGCACAAACTTCTTGAGTTTCAAAACGCTCCTTCTTGCTCGCTAGCTCAGAAAAGGTAACTAACTATTTGAAAGAAACCCTTGTTAGCTCACGTAATGTCACACTTGGATCATTGATTCAGGTGCAACCGATCACATGACTGGGCTGCCTAGTCATTTTTCTCAGACCTGGAAACCAAAAAATAGAAATTGAAGGTTACTTTTTTAGTCATCTCTTTCAGCCATTGTACGAAAAAGGCTCCATTGTAGTATCTCCTTCACTTACTCTTCATGATGTCCTTCATGTTCCCAAGCTTTCTTGCAATCTTTTGTATGTTAATAAATTAGCATCTAAGCAAAACCGTCAAATCAAATTTTTCCCAACTCATTGTTACATAGGATTTGACTTCAGGGAGGATGATTGGTAGTGCTAGGCAAAGTGGAGGACTTTACATCTTTGACTATGAGTGTGAATTGAGGCAACAATCCCATCAAATAATTTCGTTCTTTGAATAATGCTGAAAATATAATGAAGGATAAAACATTTTTTTTTTTTTTTTAAATCTATAAATTTGCTTTGATAATCATTTTTGTATGTGTAAAACTTAAAGATATAACAAAGTATAACAATATAATGAATAAAAGTAAATTAAAAAATGGAGATTCATAAACTTAACAACTATTGTAAGTTGTAACTTCCCAATATTAACAAAAAAATTACAATAATATCCTTAAAAGTTATCTTTAGTTAGTGAGGGTGTTTTTGGAGATTCAAAAGTTTCAAGAAACTACTCCTCCTTTTAAGGGAGTTATTATTATTATTATTATTATAGATATAGATTATAGATAACCTAAAGCTGGGGTCATTTGTCTTCTGTTTGTTCCTTCTTATCACCAAACAATCGACATCTTCACTAAGGTGCTATCAAAGTCTCACTTTGAACACTAAATAAACAAGTTGGGCGTGATTGATATCTATGCATCCACTTGAGGGGTAGTGTTGGAATGTTTGAGATTTGATATCATAGAATCAGGATTATGATTTGATTTGGATTTTTAGAATATTTGATTTCTTCAGATTTCCTTTTTCTATTTAAAGGCCTGTTGTAAATCATAAAATAACAAGAAAAAGTAGTTTCTTCTGTTCATTTTCCTCCTCATTTTCTTCTATTTTTTCTTCAACAATTGTTGTTAAAGGAAATGTCAGAATGGGCAAAACTTAGTTATGTTTAGGGTATATGTATCACTTTTGACTAGTTCCAAAACCTTATTACTTTAGTGATGAGCTATGCGACAAATATAATCCAATGTATACTTATACCTTTTCTGGTTTTGGTATAATTCTGATTAGCATATAAATTACAGTATTCTGTGCTTATGTTAGATAAAAGAAATTGTGCTTGGTTATCTAGTGTAGCTTGACTGTTAGATGAGAGATTTTGTTGCTTGGAGAAAGTTTGAATCATATTCTTTGCAGTTCTTGGTTACGAGCCACATTCAGTTTGGCCTATTGGAGTTGTTGCACTCGCTGACCTTACAGGTTTCATGCCTATCCATAAAATCAAAGTTCTTGCCAGTACCGCTGTACGTTTCACATGCTTATAAAGAACTTTTATTATATATATACACATATACATGTATATATATAATTATATATTGATATCATTAAGTCGTAGAATTAACATGCCATGACTATATGTGCTTATAAAGAAAAAAACGATCAGGTGTTTTACACTCCATTCATGAGACATGTATGGTCGTGGTTGGGACTTTCACCTGCCTCAAGGAAAAATTTTACTACCCTTTTGGCGTCTGGTTATAGCTGTATCATTGTACCAGGGGGAGTTCAGGAGGCCTTCTATATGGAGCATGGCTCTGAGGTTTGTCCTTTATAAATAAGCAACGCCAAATGTTTCTGTGGGTTCGCCTGATTACACATTAATCTATATTAGAAGCTTCATTTTCATACCATCTCATTTTCCCCTATTTTCAAGATGCAAACTAAAACTTCATCCAATTGTATTATTTTGTAACAAATATTGAATGGATTGGATATTTGGTTATGATTTGCAATAACAGTACTGGTAGAACTTAATTGGAAGAAGATACCGGCTTTTGTTTATCGAATAGAGCTTAATTGGAAGAGGAAATTGATGTCAGCTTATTTTTATTGAACTTCTTGAAAATTTCATTTTTATTATTTTTTTGATGATCATTATATGTTGAAATTGTTTATTGTAGGAGTTTTTGCTCAGGTTGCTTTGGCTAAAATCACTAAACTTATGAAAATAAATAAATTAGCTATTTAGAAGCATCAATTGTGTTTTTTAAGAAAGTTTCATAAGTACATTTATTGGTTTATCTGTTCAAGTTAAATTATGTTTGAGTTTGTTTGCCTGCGTGTAAGTTTTGGCCAAATTTAATAGTACATAGATATTTAGTTTGTGGGGGTGTCTGATACAATACATAAGTAGCTTTGTGCTAAGTTAAAAAAACGAAAAGACTATTTCAATGATTGTCATCCATAGATTCACTTATAAGCCGCCGCTAAAGTTGCATAAATAAGTTTTGACCAAATTTAGTAGAACATAAATATTTAGTTTATGGGGTGTCTATAATGTAATATCTAAGTAGATAAGTGGGATGAAGTTTAACCACTTCCTTTCTTCCCTTAGTTTGCCAAGTCTATCATCTGCTAGCAGCTCAGCTCATGTTCTTTTATGCGCAGCTAGCCTTTATTAAGAAAAGAAGAGGATTTGTACGTATAGCTATGGAGATGGGCAAACCGATTGTTCCTGTTTTCTGCTTTGGTCAGGTTTGATATCTTTCCTTTCACCTCACAGTCGATGAATTTTAAAAGTAAGTTCAGCTAGGCGATGTTAACTTGCTGATACATGCTTGTACGAAATACATTACAACCACCTTTTACTCAAATGAGGAAATATTTCAATTGAGTTATTGTTGGATTAAAATATCCTTCAAAATCTTTAGCATAAATCTTTATACAAGTCTTTGGAGCAATAACGTTGTATACTTTGTGATCTTTTAAGAGTCCAAAAGCACAATAAATGCCTTTTTTTCTCTGCTATACTTCTGAAAAGATCTTTAATTTTCAAATTAAATCATTTTTGTATTAAACTAGAATTTTGGAAGCTTTCGCCAATATGTAACTAAAAGCATATGTAAAAGTTGAATTCTATCAGTTTTATGTAAAATTTTCAGCTATTGCTGCTATTCTGTTACAAATGACGTATTAATATATAGGTGAGAAATTTTTGGGGTTGAGGTTGGTAAAAACATTTAACAAAGAAATGCACGTATGTCGAATAGTGGACAATAATTTATGTATAATGAGAGATTTTTGTGAGTTTACCACTTGAATTTGATCGATTTGGAGAAAGGGGAAAATCGTGTTTGCTTGAAAATTCTTATATGGAAGGAACCAGTCACCAAAAAAGCATGATTTAATTTTCAACTCTTAACATAAATATTATTTTTTCGGCCAAAGTACCTAATTAAGACATATATAAACTTGAATAAGACTTGATGACAATAAGAAATCGAGCCCGAAGAAACGGCCACAAACAGTATGTGGAACACTCCTTTAGTTGATGATGAACTCTCAGTAAATACATCTTGGCTTTATGAACTTCTATAATTGAGAAAATAGTCTACTGCAGATTCCTAAAACTAGAAACAAACGAGAGCTACTAGATTTTGGATTAAGACTTATAAGTTTTATATCTCACTGCACGGAACTATAGAACACCAACCAGTCATTATGTCTACATATGACCTAATTAATTTAACATAATTATTAAAGCATAAAAGGTAACACAACATCACCAACAATCGAATGCCATATCTAGTGAAATGCCTGGATACATAAAACACTATGTCCACTTATCGGAAATTAAGACGGACAGAAACAAAGAGCAAATGCAGCATCCTCAATTTATAATAATTAGAATTAATATTCTATTAGTGAATAATAAAATCAATTAAATGTTATTTTAGAAACATTTGTAAAACCATGTTTGAAAACCAAGTGCGGAAGCTTGTAAAATGACTTATTATCGGCGCGAGAGGGTCGCCTCAAATAGGTGTGGTAAGGCACTCTTGTAAAAGGCACTCAAATAGGCTTGTTGCCGCAGGTCGTCTCGCACCTTTTTAATCACTGCCAAAACAAAGACAATTATGGAAAACAATAATTCCATCTTACAAAATTACTTTTCAAATATACTAGTAAAGTGCACGTGCGATGCACGTGGTGATGAATGTTTTTTGACTGTTAAGTTTAGTAAAATAAATTAGTTAATTTATTAAACAAATCATTACAAGAACGAAATAAAATGTAAAACAAATAAACTTCTAATGTATTTTTTTATAAATAATATAATGATGTCCTAATATAAAAAAATAAAATAACATATTACAACCCCAAAAAAATATAGTCCCGAATGAGCATAAAACACTAAGTAACTAAATAAGGATCTAATGTATATTATAGATGCATTAATTCTCTTATTTAATTATTTTAGATGATTCAAGAATGATTTTCTTTCATTTTGGTTTTGACGTTTTCGTAAGATGCATTCATACCCGTTGGAGCTCAATACATTAATAGTATTGCAAAATTCTTCTTAATACATTTGGTAAAATGTCTATTTTATTCAAATATTTATAAATATTCTAGCTAAACACATAATCAAACTTATAATTTATTTCTACTAACAGTTCATGAATATCTCTGTAAAATAACCAACATGTCAATACAATTGTTAGTATTTTTTTTTATCATTGTATAAACTTCTTCATTACTCTCTCTCTCTCTCTCTCCATATATAGACAAATTGCTACCTACCAAATGAAGGCATTGCCCCACGGTGTGGAAAAAAAAATTCAACTCCAACTAAAAGTTGACTTACCAAAATCTTGTAACATGTACTTCTCCCGAGGAGTTATATTATTTTCTGAAATCATCATATTACATGAAAGTATGTACTCTAAAGTAATTGTACATATGTTCAAGCACAATACACAATGAGATTGTAATATTTCTATAAAAAAAGTGACAATTACTTTCAAACATTAAAGAATGTTTTGATCAGGCTTTGAAAATTTCTTTTCAATGTGAAGAATGGCGAACTATATAATTTACTGTTTGCAAATCACTGATCATCTTGGTTGTTGCAATGATTTTAGAGTTGTTTATCATAATATTTTTCACATTCATTTGGATTTGCAAACTTATGTGCCTAATAACTTCTTTAATGCTTTTATTATCCAATTTTTTTGCATCATACATAATTCTTCGAAAATTCAAGATAAAGCACTCTTCTTGATTCTTCGACAATGACAAACAAAACAAAACAAAACAAAACAATTAGACAATATTAAGAAACATATTATTTGTTAAAATAATCGAGAGAATAAAAATTAGAATTCTGTTATATTATGATACTTTAAGTCGTCTGCGGAACTTTATTATCACAAAGTTATTATTAAATCTAAATTATCTTTTACAAAGCTTTTATTTTTTTAATACTTAAAATTCTTGATTTCATAAGATCATTATTTATGAAAACCAATTTATTACAGAGTCTATATATTTAAGCGCTAGCAAAAAAAAGTTGTAATTTTAGAAGACTTTTGTTTTTAGATTTGGTATTCATATTTCTATAAGAAAATTCAGACTTCTTCTTTCCCTATTGCATGACTATTGTTTTATTTGTTTTTTTTTTTATTTTTTTTTTATTTTATGTTCGGTAGGTTTTCTTGATGGATCCTTGGTGGAACCCAGCTGTCGAGAGACAGGCTCAGGATAGAATTCACCGAATAGGTCAATATAAACCAATCCGGTAGGTTTTAATGATTTTTTCAAATAATTGAGAGAATAAAAATTATGATACTCTAAGTCATAACGTCTGCGAACTTTATTATTACGAAGTTATTATTAACTCTAAATTATCTATTACAAAGTTTTTATTTTTTTAATATTTAAAATTCTTGATAATATAAGATCATTATTTATGAAAACTAATTTTTTACAGAGTCCATATATTTAAACGCTGGCAAAAAAAAGTTGTAGTTTTAGAAGACTTTTGTTTTTAGATTTGGTATTCATATTTCTCTAATAAAATTTAGACTTCTATAAAGTAACTAAGTCTGTAATTAAAAAAATTAAGACTAACATACCTATTTTTATTGCCAAAAATATATATTTTTATGTATTTAAAAGTTCTAGTTAAAATAAATGTGCATCTTAAGTATGTTTTATATTTCTCATTAATCAGCTCAAACTAATATAGGACATTAATTAATTTTATCACTTTTTTTACTTTTGGATTAAATGAGACCTATAAACTTTTTTAATGTGTAGCCTTACTGTTTTATTACGTAGGACATCATTCTTATCCCTTGTTTAGTTAATATAATACTAATAAAATAATTAAAGATTTTTCCACCTAGATGTATCTTGTATGTTTTGAGAAAAAATATTAATTATCATAAATTAAATGATAATTATATTAAATGTGTTATATTTTTAACAACTTTCATAATAATTACTTGGACACAATATTATATATAATTCAATTTTTTTGATTGATTTTGAGTATTGCTTTTACTACAAGAAAGTTGATCAAATTCAATGAAATTATATTACACTGGAATTTCAACGACAATCTAACAAATATTTCAATGTTATTACTCCCACTTGAACTTTCTAATAAAAAGTTTCTGACAAAAATATTTTGTTGGAATCAATGACAGGTCCAATGTTTATTTAATAGGCCCGACACATGCCTCAATCCCAAAATATATAGGATAAGGATCTAACAAAAATTGTGGGAACATTTTTCATAATTTTAATCATGTCCCCTATTTTGAAAAAATAAAATAAAAATATATAATGAATTACTTTACAACTCAATCAATTATAATTTAATTAAGCTCATAACTTTATTAAAGTTATAACATAAACACGGTATCACAACTAAAAAAAATATGATAAAATCTTAAAATTATAATTTTAGCGTCTAATTGTATTTTTTATATCTTGATGATACCTTCTATTCTCTTTTTTTGAAACATATTGTTTTCTCTAACTTCAAAATATATTTTTTTATGTATATTTTAACTAATGTATGTGAAATTCTAGCTATAAATTGATAATTATAAATTCATCAATTATATTGTCTAGTCAACTATACTACAATATAAATTTATTGTTCATAAAAGTTTTAAAAAATATATTATTTTCAATGATTTTCTTATGTTGAATTGAAAAAAATAATATTCTTCTTATCTTAAATATTTTTTTAACTTATTGTGACTGCATTGTTGTGCTAAAATTTAACAATTTATTACAAATGAGAAATATGACAAATTATGAAAAGTATAATATATAAATTGACGGGATTATGTTAGTTTGATGGTATACCTTTTCTATTTACTAAATATGCCCCAAATATGATTTTGGATCTCCACTGCAATTAGTTTTTCAATGGAACTTATATTGATTTTTTTTCAATCCCAATGACAGTTTTTCCAACGGTTGACATATGGACCAAAAAAGAAAAATTCAACGGAAATTTACACAACAATAAATAATGGTAATTGAAATCATTAAATCCATTAAATTCCAATGTAACTTAATTTGATCTTTATTGGAATAACCAATGAAATTTTTCATTGAAAGCTATACAATGAAATATTGAAATTTTCAGTAGAATGCCTGTCGTCGGATTTTTCATTGCAATATAGAAATTTTTTATTTTCCTTCTAAACATTAAATTTTTTATGCTGTATTTTTGTTAATAATTAACTGTATTTATAATTTTTCTATTAATAATATGTTAAACACATGAAAATTTTAGTCCATATTTTTTTTTGGAAATCACTCATTATTTTATCTCAAGATTACCCATTAATCTCTCAATTGAATTACATGTCTTACATACTAAATATTAAATAATGAAAATAATTATTATTATATATATAATGTTATATTTATATATTATATTAAAAAACTAATAGCAAATAAAAGGTTAAAAATTAGAATAATCAATTTTTTTTTTTTTATTTTTTTTTTATTTTAAGTTTTAACCTACAGGGATAATAATACAAATAACTATTGTTTATCACCTAAAACTTATTCATATAATTAATAAGCACAAAAAATTAACAATCGTTTAACAACTCAACTCATTTACATCGATAAGTACAAATTTTAAAAGTTTATATTTACTTTTATTAATTATATCATTTTTATTTATTACATTTTTCATATTCATTAGTAAGTGTTACGACTTAATACTTTTAACATTATTTATCATATTTAATATTTTTTTCACTTTATATTTGTTTCATATGTTTTTATTACATATATACACATATACATGTATATGTGTGTGTGTGTGTGAGAGAGAGAGAGAGAGAGAGAGAGAGAGAGAGAGAGTGAAAATCTTTTAGATTTGTTAAAAATATATAAAATTAAATATGAAACTTTTTTGGTTATATGTCTTATTATGAATCAATCAATTGTATATCTTTATATTATATTATATATGATTACATTTTTTTCTCATTAATATTATACTCAAGTATTTATAATTTATAAACTCGTCAATTACTTGTCGAGTCAACTATACTACAAAACAAAAAATAATTCATAAAAATTTAAAAAATATGTAATTTCAATTATTTTCTTACGTTGAATTTAGAAAAACTATGTTTTTTTTCTTAAATATTTTTTAACTTATTGTGATTGTATTGATGTGTTAAAAACGTATTACAAATGAGAAAGATGATAAATTATAAAAATTATAATTTATAAGTTGTAATGACATTATGTTTTTTGATGGTATATTTTTTCTATTAACTAAATTGTGCTCCCAGTATAAAATTATTTTGTATTCGCCAATGCAGCTTTCCAATGATTGAACTTTTCTATAATTCAATTTCCAGTTTTTCCAACGGTTGAATATGGTTAAAAAAAATCCAATGAAAATTCACACAACAATAAATAATGGTAACTGGAATAGTTATATCCACTAAAATTCCAATATATTTTAATTTGATCTCTGTTGGAATAGCCAATAAAATTTTCCAATGAAAGATAAACCAATGAAATATCAATTGGAAATTTCAGTGGAATACCTTACTGTTGGATTTTCATTGCGATATAACATTTATTTTTTGCACTCTTTCTTAAACACTAAAATTTTCATGTAGTATTTTTTTTATTAATTAATTGTGTTTACAAATTTTCTATTGAAAATATATTAAACGCTTGAATTTTTTTCTCCCTATTTGTTTTTTTAGAAATCGCTCATTCTTTTATCTCAAGATTACTTATTTATTTATCAAATGAGTTTTTACATATTAAATATTTAATAATAAAATGATTATTATGTTATATATAATATGATATTTGTATATTATATTAAAAAAAAACTTATAACGAATAAAATTTTGTTTAAAATTAGAATAATCAAGTTTTAAAAGTTTTATATTTAAGTTTATTAATTATAACTTTCTATTTATTACTTTTTGTTCGTATTAACTTAATTATGCTTTTAATATTATTTATCATATTTACTATTTTCTTACTTTATAGTTATTTATAAGTAAGTGTTAAAACTTAATCATATTAACTTTTAGATTTCTAAAAAATACATAAACTTAAGTATAGAGATTTTTGGTTCATATGTTTTATTATATATCAATTGATTGTATATCTTTATTATAATATATATAATTACAATTTCCTCATTAATAGTATACTCAAATATATAATTTCGTACATTATTTTCTTAAGAAAAACACTGTTTTCTTATAAGAATACAGATTAATAGATATATAAATAATGATAAATATATTGATATAATTTTTTGGTAAAAATTAATTAACTTTCAGTGTATATAGGCATATCATGATTCTCGGGATATTCTTAATTAATTTGTAAATAATCATATGATCAAAATTAAATCATGTTGCTCAAATGATATTCCACTCAACTTCAAAACAAATGGATTGAGCTTTAGGATTATACAATTTCATAAAATTATTCTAATATTATTTTAAGCAAAGAAATTGAGTAGATTATAATTTTAGGTTGTAAAACAATCATTCAACATTTAATCTTTCATACTATTACACAATTTATTTATTTTGAAAACTAATGTGTCTATACTTTGTGGTCATTATGAGAACAAACAATACCGATGTCAATTTTTTTATTTAGAGGTATTAAGAAATTTAAAAGATTCAGGAAACATTACTGAAATGGTTATCTTATTTGATATGATACTTATGGTCAAATAAACTCTCAAATTTTATTGAAAAATCTATAAAATCATTTAAAAATCGTAAGAAAATATCAATAAATAAAATATTCAATATATATAATTTTTAATTCTCATTGTATCTTCTTTGTTTCAAGTATTTTTTTTTTAATTGTGAAAAAAGTAGGAAAATCAATTAAACTCTTTTAATCATACCAACTTCAAATCTCATTTTCAAACCATCATCCCTTGAAACTATCACTATGAAAGTACTCCTAAATATTATTGAATATTAAGCATAAGGAAATAATATCAGTCTCTTCTAGAAAAAATATTTAGGTTCATGTGAAGTAGATCTAGTAATATACATTCAGATAAAGCTTATTGTAACCCCAACCAATCACTTGGTAACCACCACCCTGAAGACGGCCGGCCCGTTTAAATATCTGTTGGTATTTATCTGTCTTTGAATCGTCCTAAAAATGGACTCTCGGTGGAGCACAGCTATTACAGCATGGGTATTTTAAATTACAAATATGCCATTACAAAGATGATAAAGTAAGGATATTTTAGGCATTATATATTTCTACAGTTTCATTGGTTCTTTTATAATAGTATAGATATAGATAGGACATCATTCAACCAAAGCAAATACATTTGATAGTCAACTTACAAAATCAAACCCCGACATAGTTTAACGTAGGTCAATCTTTGTCCTAGAAATTCATCAAAGTTGTTAACTATATATTATAGGCCCAACCCATATTGCTTAAGGCCCTAAGTCTATATATATGTGGCTATCCTCACTTGTGCACATTCATACATCCAAAACCCTAAGGTTTGTAACATGGTATCACAGCTTTACACATAAATATTTTTTTTTCGATCTCACCTCCCACACCAATCAAATCGCCGCCTCGAGATCGACCTTCCGGCGAAGTTTCGCCGTCAGAAGCCGCGCGTGTGAGTCACGCGCCGCTGGAAGTTTTATGTCGTCAATCCCACGCGCCGGCGCGTGAGGGCGCGTGGTTGGCCGGATTTTTTCCGGCGACCGTCCGTGAACTCGAAATTTTGTGCTCGTGCTGCCAGCGTTCTTTGTTTTGTGTTTCGGGAGGTTTTGGTGTTCGTTTTGTGCATTTTCAGATCCGTCATTCTTCGGGGTTAGGGTTTTTGTACTCTAATCGGTCCCGACAGCCGTCAATTTATGTTTTTTATTGTCACTCGCATATCGTGTGCCTCAACGCTGCCAGCGCTTTCATTCATACTTCATCGCGGCTCGTTGCTACGTGTTTGTCAAATCATGTCGCAACTTCATGGAATTGTATCAATATTACTCTTGATGGTCAGAATTATCGGGAGTGGGCTTTCTATGTTGAAACAGTGTTGAGGGGTTACGGTTTGGCTTTTCACTTGACTGATGAAGGACCCGAAAGGAAGGCCGATAATAGCAATGCTGCCGAAATCAAAATATGGCAGATCAATGATGGAAAAGTGATGGCTGCCATCGTGAACAGCGTCAAGCAGTCCATGATTATAGCCTTTCTTCATTTCGGACAGCCAAAGGGATGTAGTCCTATTTGCAGCAGTGCTATGTTCAGGATAGTGTTGCTCTCTTACACATCCTTATACAACAAATTCACGTGATTGAACAGAACTCCATGTCCATTGATGAATACTACTCTGTTTTTGATCGTTTGATGGGACCATTGATCTCTATGGTACCTCAGTGCTCGGCGGAGGAGTGTTCAGCACATAATTTTGTTGAGAAATTCTTTATTTATCGCTTTCTCATGGGAGTCAGAGCAGAATTTGAGTCCATTCGTACACGGTTGCTTCATAACTCCTCTTCTACTCTGACCATGGCACATGCATTATCTGAATTGATTGCTGAAGAGACTCGTCTCCATTCTTTGTCAGTTGCTCCGTCGTCTGTATCACAGAGTGTTCTGGCAGCTCCTCAAAGGATATTTTCTCAACGGCTTAGTGCACCGAGAGGTGACTCTCCAGAACCCTGTAAGCATTGTGGGAAGACCGATCACAGTCACGAGAATTGTTTACTCAGTATCCAGAAAAGTTAGCTGAGTGTCGTGCGCGTCGTGCTGCCGGGCTCGTGGTACGACTTCTGCTACAAAGGGGTCTGTTTCCGTTTCTGTCGCTGCTGCCTCTCCTGGCCATGCTCCTCAATCTTGGGTCCTCGATTCTGAAGCATCTTTTCATGTGACATCTGATCACTCCCAGTTGGTTGCCTGCAAGGCAGCCCCCGATGGTGCTTCTATTCAGACAGCTAGCTGATGGCACTTCTTGCCATATCACTCACGAGGGTTCTCTCTGCAATTCTCATTTTTCAGTGCCTAATATCTCTTATGTTCCCAAATTATCTATGAATCTTCTTTTCGTTGGTCAGGTCACTGATCAAATTTTTTTGTTGGATTTGATGATTCATCTTGTTTTATTCAGGATCGTTGAAGCGGGACTGTGATTGGGACTGGCCATCGCCGTAAAGGTTCTCCAAGCCTCTACGTGTTAGACACTTTACATCTTCCCACTGGTTCTATCGCTCGTGTGTCATCCATTGCCTCGTCTTCCACATCATCTTTTGCCAAAGGGGCATCATCGTCTTGGTCATTTGAGTGGCTCTCGTTTGTCTACTTTGATTAGTACTGGTTGTTTAGGTCGTACATCTATCGAGTCTAGTTTTCATTGTAAGGGTTGCAAGCTCGGAAAACAGCTGCAACTCCCATATCCTACTAGTATTTCTCATTCTGCTAGACCTTTTGATCTTATTCACTCTGATGTATGGGGTCCGTCCCCTTTTTCTACAAAAGGTGGCAATAAATACTATGTTCTTTTTATTGATGACCAATCTCGATATACTTGGGTTTATTTTATGAAACATCGTTCTCAGTTGTGTTCCATTTATAATGATTTTGTTCGCATGGTTCATACTCAGTTTTCTACTCCTATTCGAGTTTTCCGTTCTGATTCTGGTGGTGAGTATATGTCTAACAATTTTCGTCAATTTTTGACTTATGAGGGCACTCTTGCCCAGCTCTCTTGTCCTGGTGCACATACTCAGAATGATGTTGCAGATAGAAAACACCGCCATCTCATTGAGACTGCGAGTTTTCCGTTCTCATTGCCTCATTTGTTCCTTCTCATTTTTTTTTTTGGGAGAAGCTGTGTCTACAGCTGTTTATCTAATTAACCGACAGCCGTCTTCCAAACTGTCTGGTAAGTGTCCTGGTGAGGTTCTTTTTGGTATTCCCCCTAGCTATGATCATCTTCGGGTTTTCGGATGTACATGCTATGTATTGCTTGCTCCTCTTGAGCGCACTAAACAGTCAGTTGAGTGCGTCTTTTTAGGATATAGTTCTGAGTATAAGGGTTATCGTTGTTATGATTCTTCCGCTCGCCGCATGCGTATATCTCGTGATGTAACTTTTGTCGAGGATCGTCCTTTCTTTTATATCCCATCCACTCCTCCCACAACTTCTTCTTTTTCAGAGTCTACGTTATTTTGGATGTGCCTCCACCGTATAAACAACCCATCACACAAGTCTATACTCGTCGTTTCAAAGGTCACACAACTCTTCCACCTCATTCTACTCCATTGGCCAGTCCTGATGCTCCCGTCCTAGATGATTCTGATGTGTCACATGCCATTCCTGAGGAATCTGAGGTTGGTCAAAGATATAATTTACGTGATCGTGCTACTATTGTTCCTCCTGATAAGTTGGGCTTTCCACGTGCGGGTGCTATTATTGATGAGCCTTCAACATATCAGGAAGCTTCGAGTATTCTAGAGTGGCAACTAGCTATGTCAGAGGAACTTTTTGCCCTTAATTGTACTGGCACTTGGGATCTTGTTCTGTTACCATCGCATGCCGTGCCTATCACCTGTAAGTGGGTCTTTAAGATTAAGACCAAGTCAGATGGTTCCATTGAGAGATATAAAGCTCGTCTTGTTGCTAGAGGCTTTCAGCAGACTCAGGGGCGATATTATGATGAGACTTTTGCTCCCGTTGCTCACATGACTACTGTTCGTACTTTAATTGCAGTGGCCGCTACTCGTTCCTGGACCATATCTCAGATGGATGTGAAGAATGCTTTCCTTCATGGTGATTTGCACGAGGAAGTTTATATGCAGCCACCACCGGGTGTTGATGCCCCCTCTGGACATGTTTGTTGTCTTCGTCGCGCATTATATGGTCTCAAACAGGCTCCTCGTGCTTGGTTTGAGCATTTTGTTTTTGTCATACGGGCTGTTGGTTTCTCCCCTAGTGATCATAATCTTGCTTTGTTATTCATCTCTCTTCACGTGGGCGTACTCTACTTCTTCTATATGTTGATGATATGTTGATTACTGGAGATGATGAACAGCATATTTCCCATGTTAAGATGCAACTTGGTCAACAATTTCAGATGTCTGATTTGGGTCCCCTTAGCTAGTTTTTGGGCATTGAGGTGATGCATTCTGTCTTGGGCTATTACCTTTCTTAGTCCAAATACATACATGACCTTCTTATTCGTTCCGGTATTAGTGATAATCGGACAGCGGTTACACCTATGGATCTTCACTTACAGCTTCGTCCTACTGATGGTAGTCCTCTTGAGGATCCCTCTCGCTATCGCCATATTGTAGGCAGTCTTGTTTATCTTACTGTTACCAGGCCTGACATTGCTCACGCAGTTCATATATTGAGTCAGTTTGTGAGTGCTCCTACTTCTTGGGCATTTGCTTCGCGTGTTACGATACTTAAGGGGAACATCAACCCAGTGTTTATTTTATGCTCGTGATAGTCCTCTTCAACTTCATGCTTACTCAGATTCTACCTGGGCGAGTAATCCATCTGATCGTCTCTGGTTATTGCATTTTTCTTGGTTCTTCTCCCCTTACATGGAAGTCCAAGAAGCAGGCAGCTGTATCTCGATCTAGTACATAGGCCGAACTTCGAGCACTTGCTACTACCACTTCAGAAATTATATGGCTTCGATGGTTGTTAGCCAATTTTGGTATTCCATGTGATGATCCTACGCCGCTCCTTTGTGATAATACTGGAGCAATTCAAATTGCCAATGATCCAGTAAAGCATGAACTTACAAAACACATTGGTGTTGATGCTTCCTTTACCCGATCTCACGCAGAAAACAATTATTCTTCAGTATGTGCCGTCAGAACTGCAAGTGGTTGTTTTTTTCACCAAAGCACAAACTAGAGAGCAACATCGGCTTCACTTGCTCAAACTCCATGCTTCGGATCCTCCACCTCCACCTTGAGTTTGAGGGGGGTGTTAACTATATATTATAGGCCCAGCCCATATTGCTTAAGGCCCTAAGTCTTTAAGGCCCTAAGTCTATATACATGTGGCTATCCTCACTTGTGCACATTCATGCATCCAAAACCCTAAGGTTTGTAACAAAAGTACCATACCACCACCAAGTATTGGAAGTCGTATGAAACACAAATTAGAAACAACATTAATTTAACTTTTTTCATGGTGCTTTGCCTGCTCCATAAATATTTAAATATTTTTATAAAAAACGGGGGTAGGCTAACGTGAGTGAAAGTGATATGCTTGACCATACAAAAACTACTACTCGGAGTGCTTGAACGTTACAATATAAAATGACTTTGAATTAATGTGAAGTATCTTATAATAATAACAAGGTGCTGAAAAATAATTAGAGGATAAGATTGAATTTGAAAACATAAAGTGAAAGTTTCAAATTTTATTTCAATTAAGGTTGCAACTAGGTTCTAGGCTAAAGGCTTAAGAACAAGGTGGCAGACTCGACCCAGCTCATTACTTCATTTTTTATTTTGGCTGGGATTTTGAGAGTTGGGCTGAGGACTATTGATTTCAACTGAGGGTGTCTTCTGCGCCCTTTTNTAAACAATCTTTTAATTTGGGTTGAAATATCATGGCCAGAAGTATTTGGAAATGTGATGATCTTGAGTTAATCGAGGAAAGAGAAAAAGATGACTGTGAAATTTACCTTTTGAAACTGGTAAAAATCCGACTGGGAGAAAAAAGAAAAACTACATTTGATTGATATAGTGGGTTCCAATTGATTGGACACTGTTTTAAAAGGTAGCAGTAACTGCTGATTGTGGAGAAATAATAGAGGTTTAGGTGAGGAACAGACAGCATCAAGAATTATTAGAGTGTAATCAGAGCGCAAACTCTCACCTCAATTTTCAAAGTAAATTGGTAGGCTTGATGCGTTCTTGAGTTTGGGCTCTTACTTAAGATTTTTAAATTGTTCCAAATAATATACTTTAAGTATAGATAATTATTAGATTATAAAATAATAAATTAATTAAACAGTAGTATATTGACGTTAAGTTATTGATTTCATAACATATATCAGGATTGAAGATAATCTTGGCTTGATAAGTTAAATCTTTGTAAGTGTGTATACTTTGCATGTGCAGTTTCCCATTATATCTTTTTGCAGTTTGTCCATGAACATCACTTTTGTATATTCGAGGGAAATTACATTGCTAGCCGGTTAATATTCAATAGCATTATTTAGTTTTATCGTTTCTTACTAGCTTTTGGTCTTGTTAAAATAGTGAAATAATACTTATTTAATTTATTATGCAGTCTGATGTGTACAAGTGGTGGAAGCCTAGCTGGAAACTTTATAGGGAGTTTGCAAGAGCTATAAAGTTTGCTCCAATAATATTCTGGGGTGTACTAGGGTATGTTCTCAAGAGCTATTAAGTTTGCTCCAATAGTATTCTGAGATGTACTAGGGTGTGTTCTCCTGTATAAGATTGTGCTACTGGTTTTTAGATAGTTTCTGATACAACCTTCTTGTTTCTGTTCTTTAGAAACTGATTTAGCATCTGCTTCGATACATATTTTTCTTATTTCCATGATGAAAGTATTAGAAATAAAATTGAGGTAGCGCCCATAGAGGAGAAAATGAGAGAATCACGATTAAGATGGTTTGGGCATGTGCGTAGGAGAGACTTCGAGGCCCCGGTGAGAGCGGTAGAAACATTAGGATTAAAAACTCAAACTAAAAGGGGGAGGGGTAGACCTAAGAAAATTTTGAAGGAAACACTAAAAAATGATTTAAAATATTTAAATTTGAATGAGGATATGTGTTTTAATTGAGCACGATGGCGACATGCGATCCATATAGCAGACCCCACTTAGGTGGGATTTTAACGGCTTCTTGTTGTTGTTGTTCTTGTATGTAGAAAGTGATTTGGCATCTGCTTCTGCATCATAGTTTTGGGCTTTAGGATTTAGTTTTGATGTTGAAGAAGTTAACGGTGTCGAGTTATACAGGTATAGGCTTGTCATTTCCCCATAATCTTTAGATGTATGGTCTATTACTTAATCCTCTACCTATTTAACCTTCTACCTAATTGATCATTGTCTTTCCATTGTCCACCCTGTTGTAGACACTTTTCTTATAAAGAGATCCGAGTACTAACTATATTATAGCCCAACCCATATATACTTATGGCCTTAAGTCAGATATATATATGGTCATCTTCATATGTGTATCATTTATTCGTCCAAAAACCAAAAACCCTAAGGTTTGTAACATGGTATCACAACCATATATATAAATATATTTTCCGATCTCACCTCCCACATCACAACCAAAAACTCTAAGGTTTGCCCTTTTTCAGAATCGTCACTTGTTAGGGTTAGGGTTCGTGTACTCTAATCCCTCCGGACTGTCGGTGTCTTTTTGGGGTATAGTCTTGAGCATAAGGCTTGTTGTTACGATTCTTCAGCTCGTCGAATTTGTATATCTCATTATGTAACTTTTGTCGAGGACCGTGCTTTCTTTTATAACCCTTCTACACCACCAAACATCTTCTTCTAGAGTTTACGTCCTTCTGCTCCAAGAAGCCTTGAAATTATCAGATGATCCTCTGCTTGAGAATAGCACACTTGTATGTCTCTGATTGATACTTGCTCCTCTGGAAAGATCTAATTGTGCTAATAATTTGGTTGGTCAGACTGTTGAGCATGGTATTCCGTTGTCTGATTGACAGCAAATAACCATCTGCGTTATCATGGAGGTGAATTTTCTATATTTTTATTTCATTCTTCTTGTTTTGAAAATTCAGTCTTTTGTTGATTCCCTACATATTCAGAAGGATAGTTCGTTGATTTCAGTGGATTCTTTCGTTCTTACTTTTTAGTGCATTTTTTGTGCAGACCTCAACTTAGTTATCACTTCAAGTGTTTGAGGGGCGTATAAGTATTTTTTGTCAAGTAGAACTGATTGTTTTAGTTTTACTGGAATTGGCTTAATGTTATTCTTGTCTGTCCTTTGTTAATCAGGCTTGAGAAACATTTCCCTCATTATTCCACCTCATCCCGTGTGAAAATATTTTGATGGGAAAAGTGAAATATATAAAATTTTCCATTTCCATACTATTGATTGTTTTCCCCTTTTTATGGTTCACCTGCAGTTCACCTCTACCGTTTAGGCATCCAATGCATGTGGTGGTTGGTCGGCCAATTGTAGTCGAGAAGAATCCACAACCGACAGTGGAAGAGGTAACCTTTACGTAGACATTTTACGCAAATAATTCTTTTCATTGCCTGTAACTGGTAATAATTCATTCGCCTTAGTTCAATTTTCAAATTTCACTTGATTTTTTTCTGCTTCTTACAATGTTAAGATCTGATCCGAAATTTTGAGTGTTATTGGATATAAAAAAGTTCCAGTTTCGTCTGGTCGGACAAATAATTTTTCATTGACATAAAAATTGGATATAAAACATTGTCCTAAAGTACTATTCAGTCCATCTCGTGTTTTCCTTCAATCTCATCAACATAATTTAAAATAACATCATTGCTATGCATTTTTTGCATTTTGAAACAAAAATGTAGTCACATTCGCATATTTGTAACCAACAATCTTTACCAATCAATATTTTTTTATTTTTGCATCAACTTGAATCATTACATTTTATTTTATATCCATTCACTATCTAAAAAATGTTCCCTTCCAATTTTTTTTCCCAACCTTTCCATGGCGTAGCTGAGACAAAGTTTTGGATTTTTCAAATGGCCTCCTGACTTTTGAGTTAACATGAACACACATCATGACTTTCTTAGTTTTAGAAGGCTGGCTAACTATGTGTAAGACTCTTTAACACGGGATGTTAGCCAAGCTCCAATTGGTAGCTTTTGAGGTCTTTTTTTTTTTTTTTGGTACAGTTGAGGCCTTTTTATTAATGGCTTTAGCGTTCTGGTAACTTTATTATATCTCACGATGCCTGTTTTATGAACTGATAGTAAATATCCACGTAGAAGTGTTACATTGGAAACGAACTACGAATTTCCAATATTCACATTAACATAATGCATATCCTATTTCCAAAATTTGAATAATAAATAAGTAAATGCTCGCCAACAGGACATCTGCAGATTCCTCATTTCCTACTTATTTCTCCCAACTTATTTGATATCCTTCTTATTTTTGAGAATCAGATATCTTCTGTCTGTGGAGGCTATTGCAATTTTCTTTTCCTTTAAGGCTTGTTAATATGTTCTGAAAGAAAATTTTACTACTTGAAACAATCTCCATTTTTTTTAGCTTTCCAGAATCTGCAGATTAGCATTAAGATAGGTTAAGAGATAATTTCTTTGCCATGAGGATAGTTGTTGGTCCCTGATCTTTCTTTCCTTGTAATTCGTTTAGGTTGATAAAGTCCATGCCCAGTTTGTTGAAGCACTTAAAGATTTGTTTGAAAGGCACAAAGCAAGGGTTGGTCATGGTGAACTACAGCTGAGAATTCTGTAATATCAGCTTGCGTCATTGGATTTATAGTTGGTGCTCAGCTGTTGCAATACGTAAAATAATAAAAAATAAATAAATTATATTTGTAGCAGGACTGTTTTATAAAGCCACGCCAACTTTGATTGAAGGGGAAATTGTGCTACGCTTGAACATGAAGTTGTATCGCCCATTCTTTAAGTTACAAGGCTGAAACACAAATTTCGATATAATTGGACACAAATTTAATTCCAAGTATTCGACACAAATTTTCAAAACAATCGTTTGTTTCATGAGCTTAAGCTTAATTGTTGCAACATTTTCTTTCGAAATTAATGGAGTCATCTCAATTCAAAACTCCAACAAAACTCACTGCTACTGCTATACGGAGAGTTACTAAGGACTTGCTTGTTTATCAAATAATTCGTTCAATGAGTTATTTTGGTTAACTGTAGTTAATTTTGAAAAATATGATATAATTAGTTAGTAGAATTTTAAGAATGTATTAAAATAACATTTAAAAAAAATAATTAAAATTAATTTGATGTAAAAGTGGAAGATAAATGATTGGAATGATAAATAATTAAAATTATGTGAGTTGATGAATAGTGAATTAAAGTTGATGTAATGTATAAGAATTGTTAATTTGTATTAGAGTATCTTTAGTGGGAGGTTTGATAAGAGGTTTAAAAACATAAATATCAAGGTTTATCCAGAGGTTTGAGGTTTGTATATATAAGAGAAATTTACTTCCTTTACAGGCTATTGACTAAATAATATCACATTTACGAGTACACAAAATTTTTATCAAATTTACGTGTGTAATTAAAATAATGTTAATAGGTCAAGCGGTTAAATTGGTTGGCACGGGCGCGGCGTGAGGAGGGCATGGCATGGCGCGAGGGAAATCAGCACTCCCGAGGTCGCGGTCGTGTCCGCGCGCGCGGACGGGCAGTTGGGAGAATACTCTCGAGCTCGTGGAATCTCCCGAGGGCGCGGGCGCGGGGAATTCGGCACTCGCGAGGTCGCAGAGCAACTCGCGCGCGCGGGCGTGAGGAACGGGGGCACTCACGATGTCGTCAGCTTATCCGCAGGTCACGGGCTTCCAGAGCTGCGGGCATCGCGCGTCCGCGAGGTGTGGGAGACGACGCGTGGTCGCGAGTGTGCTAACAGCTGGGCGTCGTTCCTCCGCGAGTGCACGGCTCGGGGCGCGAGGGCGCGAGTGTTGTGTCTTAATCGATAAGGACTCGAAATACTCGGATTGGAAATGGCTCGTACGAATTGGCTCGAAACTTCTCGGGATTCTTTGGAAAATGCTCGTCTCTCGGGACTCGGTTCGACTTTTCTCATCCGTCCTCTAAATAATCCTGAAATTCCACCAAAAAGCACGGAAAAGTACGCCAAAATATAAAAATAAAAAGACAGACATAAAAACACACAAAACACGATAAAATGGACCGGTCGACACTAAAATGAACCTAAAAAGACTAAACTAAAGCATATAAAACATATGAAAATAAGCACAAAAACACAATAAACAACTACTTATTCTGATGCAATAGAATTTTGTGAAGATTGAGCACACTAGTCTATATGTATTTAATGAAATTCATGTGGGGGATTGTTAAAAATATATGAGTTTCATTAATAGATGTGTGTCCCACCATTATAATTTATTAAACCAATTTGGCCAATTTGCAACTCAATACGCGTGAAGATTCCTCTGTCATTTGGCCACATGATCCCTATCAAACTTGTCAACTTGCCTTAATATTTTTTTCTGTAATAATTGAGTATGGCCAGACAATAACTTTATGGCCAGGCATTAACTGCTCTCTCTCTCTTCTATAAATGTTGTTCATTTTGCTGATAAAAGAAAGACACAAAAAGAAAGAACAACGGAAGAAAAAGTAGAGAGAAGAGAAAAGCAGATATAAAAATTATCTGTCATCAAAATAGCAAAATAGAGATAATTTTATTCATATTAAGTCCTCAATTCTTGACTTCGTTCCAGTTCGCCGGAGCTCGTAAATCTGATGTGCTACAGATTTTGAGACGATTGCCGTTGTATCTTTGGGGACGATACGCCTGAATTGTTAGTACTACACAGGGCGTATTCATCTTGCAGAAAAAGTATACTCGCCTCGGCTATAATCTTTCTGTTTTTTAAAGTTGTAATTTATTTTCAGTTTCATTGTAATTTTCTATTTTTAGATCATTTGTAAAAACTAAAAATACATATCAGTTCGTAGGATCCCGTGTATTTTCGACACCCTATTTTTTAAAAAATCGAAAACAATTAATAAATTAGTAAATCGAGGTTGTTTTTTTTTAAAATGTTTAGTACTAATAAATTAGTTTAGCTATTAATTTTAATAAATTCTTATAAATTTATTTCCTAGAATTTTAATTTTCACTATTGCAAATTTTTTGTTGTAATTGCATAATATCAATATGTAATAAAAAAGTATATTTTTTTATGTTTTTTATAAAATTATATAAAAAATAATAGTTGAAAATAATAGTAACGTTTAACAAAATATTGGCATGCGTTGAGTTGTCACTTGTCAAACATCAAGATAAAGCTGAATTTTTAGCTTCATTTGTGGGATGGGTAAGGTCCTTGATTTGTGTGATAGTAATATAGTATTGTTATCTTCAGTTGTCCATATGTAAGCTAATTCCCGACTATAAAACTATGGGTAGCTTTCTGTAAATCTAAAACACACATCTTCATTTTAGTGTAGAAGTGGTAATAGATCGAAACTCAAATTTATCTAATTTCAATGTGGCTAATTCATAACTTTTACTCTGGAACGAGTCATTCAACCCTCAAATTAACCTCAGTTAAATTCAAAACCCAAGCACGAAGAGGTCCGAACAACAAATCCATCTTGAAGACTAAATCTAAGTTCAAAAAGGAAAAAATTCAGATATTATATCCGTATTATCATTCGATCAATAAACTTAAAGTTAGTGCAAAAGTAATATATTTTCGCATTACATTTGTTGTTACGACAAGAAAGAGGAAAAAATGAGCCAAGACCTTGAAAACCAATTACTCCTACCATACAAAGAAGCCCTATAAATTTTATAATATTATTACGTCTTTTTTTTTTTAATGTCATTTTGGCTTTATCAACAATTAACCAAATAAATGACGTCTTGGAGCTTTTGTACATATTTTTCCATTATTACCCTCATCTAGCTAATAAATACTTTTCATATTTACTATTAATCTTTTCTCAAAACATCCATCTCTATCCTCATTAATGAGGGTTATTATTTGAAAAAAAAATCTTAATTACTGTGCAGCTTTTCAAAATGACACTTATTAAAGAGAGAGTATCAATTATTATTGGTTCTTGTTCCAAAAAAAGAAAAAAAAAAGAAAAATATAAATGAAAGCTACATTGTCATGTCATGTTTTGTGTTACCAGGTGGGGTATGCAGAGAGATTAGCAAGCTGATAGCTAAATTCTGGTGGAGCAAAGGGGATGTACAAAACCCGGGTATGCACTGGAAGGCTTGGGATAAATTGTTTGTACCAAAAGAGGCTGGAGGGCTTGGTTTTCAAGACATCTTTATTATGAACAAGGCACTCATTCTGAAGCAGATTTGGAGAATTTGTTCTAAAAAAAAGCTACTGGTGAGTCAAGTGCTTAAACATAAGTATTTTCATTCCACTTCTATTTTTGAGGCAAAAAAAGCTCAGGGAGCCTCTTGGTTATGGAATACCTGGGCTAGATTTATACCTTTGTTGCAGAAGAATGTTAAGGTGATAATCAGGAATGGCACCAATACAAGCATTGATGAATACAATTGGGTTCCTGGGTTAAATGGGGGTAGGCCTGCTCTGAAGGTAAATATTGATTCCTCTCTGTTTACAGTGAATGATCTTATGTGCAATAGTGGTCTTTGCTGGGATGAGAACCTTGTTAGAATTCTGTTTCGTGATAGTGATGCTTCTGAAATACTGAATATAAGAGGACTGAATCCAAGGGGCGAGGACTTATGGTTGTGTCATTTTTCTGTGAAAGGGAACTTCTCAGTTCATGCTGCCTATAATTCTATGATTAATGAGAAGATTTGTGTGGTATCTGAACCAGAATGTAGCAACATGGCTGTGGGCAACTGTAGAGCTAGAAGTAGGTGTTGGAAATTGAAAGTTCTACCTAAGGTCAAACACTTTATATGGAGATGTTTTAATAACATATTACCTGTTAAAGGGAACTTGCAGAGAAGGGGCCTGGACATCAATTCAATGTGCACACTGTGTGGAGAAGGGGTTGAAACTCAGGAGCATTTGCTGTTCCAATGTTATAGAGCTAAACTGGTGTGGAGGTTAGCACAAGTGAGTTGGAGTAAACTGCCAGAAGAAAACTTCCCCTTCAAAAATTGGTGGTGGTGGCTGAGCTCCCTAAATGCAGATGAGGTGTCTGAAGATCGAATACAATTGACCACATACATATTATGGTGGTTATGGAGGGCGCGAAATCTCTGGATTTTTGAGCAAACTTGGCAAACAGAGAGGGAGATTCTTAAAGCAACAGCTAGAGATTGGTTGGACTTTAAAGGGGAGTCAATGGCAAATTGAGCAGCAGTGATGAGAGGTACCTAGGTCTAGTGTCAGTTGGTGCTGTCTTCTTATTTTTGCTGTTTTCAGTTATGCTGTTTCCCTGTGTATTGAGTTTGGTAGGTTTGTAACAGGGTGTAGTACTGCTCTGATATGGTCATCCATCTCTGTTTGTGGGTTTAGCTGTGTTGTTCTTGGTATGGATTATGTAGGTTGTCCGGTTATAGGCATCACTTGTTTGTGTATGTCCTCTCAGTTGTATAACTCGGCTTTTGGCTGCTTTGTACTTATTATTCTTATGGAATGAGATATAGTTTCTGTCGTTTGAAAAAAAAAAAAAATTGCGGCGATTGTTGCAACTTTCGGCGTAAGAACTAGTGACAAACATATATTATACATTTATATATATGGATACATAAATTATTATAATAATAAAATGCTATATTTACATATATATTTTTTTCCAAATTAACATATGGGTAGACGTTTTGAAAAAAGGGCAATATTTACATATGTTATTTTCCAAATTCCAACAAAATATTTTCTGATTTATTTACATAATAAATTGTGTGTCCAACAACACTATAAAACATACAGTTTTGATTTCAGCGCAAGAAGTATTGACTTCAGCGCAAGCCNAAACCAATTATACATAAAATACACGCAATTACAACAAAACAAGAACATACATAGCTTCAACTTATAATGCAGTGCCTTTCAAGCTGCAGGTTGCTCAACAGCAGAATGGGGCTCCATAGCTACTAGGTCCAGTTCTTCATCAGAATCGATAACATCTTCGAAATCGTAATAAGGATTCACCTGCCAAAATCTGATTTAGAAAACGGATATTTCTTTCTTCATAATTAAAATTCTAAATTCTAAGTTGCGTGAACATGGGTAATTTTTATACTACTTCCATGATAACAAGCATGCAGAAAATCTGGGATTTCCTAGAACTCAAACGATATATGGTGATACTATAGTTCTACAGCCAAACAATCACACTCAACATGAAAAGTATTTTCTCCATCTATTTTTTTCTTTCAAAACTTATATTTGCTTCTCTTAATTCATAATCACCACCATTTCTCAAATCTGTTTTTTTCCTGGATCAGTTGGATAAGTTACCTTCGGTCTTGGATTAACAGCTTCAAAGCTATGGAATATGGGTGTGTCAAAGTGTGGGGGTTCCAAGACAATATATGCCCCTTTGTTTCGGTATCTCTCTTCTGTTGCCTGAAGTAGGAAAANAGAAAAAAAAAAAAAAACAGTTCTGATTCAATTTATATCTATCAAAGATAGCCTTTACATCAGTTCGGTCTAGCGATCTACAGTGTATAAATGTGTGTATATTATCAATATCTCAACAGAAGATAAAGTGTACAGGATATAGTTTCATGATCTGGATTGGTCTGTGAAAAAGTGTGAGTGAACATAATTGAGTCAAAGGCTGATAACATAATTCCATTTTTATGCTGGCCTCACATATTCTACTTTGACTATATTGGGAGCTTTATCTCATGGTTAGTTTTGAGTATTTAATTTGTCAAAATTGAAATTATGTTCCATTCCTTTTCCTATGATTCTATCTCTGGTAGCAGTGTGAAGGAAAGGGAAACGACACAACATGCTTTGAACATTCATTCTTCTACTAGTTTAGCTCGCAGTGCACATGCTTAGAACTGGCTCTTCCCAAGTTTGATTTGTTCTTTGATTTCAATCAAAATGATAAAATTCAACTTTGTTCATGCCATAGTCATATTTTTCTTTTCTCTTTATCTACTGATTCCTACACTATGGGCTTACCCAATTTCAAAGTTTCACATACTAAGAGGTTTGAGCACAAGAAAATTTAGGTAAGGTTTTGTATGCGACATCGAAAATCTATATCTATATCTATAATCTACAACTCTCATAAAAGTAGTTGTTTGTTGAAAAAATTGGATTGCCAAAAATGTCCTTCACTAGAATTGATTTCTAATGTCACTAATGTAATCTTATCACTAATGTTAGGGAGTTACAATTATTAACACTAGTGCATAACCCGTGCGATGCACGGTACACATATATTAAATGAGTCATTTCTATAGGGCTTGTACGTTTTGACAAAAAATNACAATATATATTTATTCATCGATATAAATAAAAAATAAAAATTATACTTATTCTTGTTCACCATATAATACTCAATCATTATTTTATTATAATATTTATTGTCATATAATGTCATTATTATTATTTATAAAGGTCATAGAAATAGCCCTCTTCTTCTTAGTTTATGTAATGAAATTTAAAATAAAATTTTGTGTATAAATGTTTACAAAATACACACACATGTTTTTTAGAATTTTATTTTTTCATAATAATTAAAAAAAAAAATGATTTAGCAAATTTCCAAATAATAAACCCTTACATAATCAAGAAATTTTTCTAGTTTGCATCTAGAAGGCTTTATTAGTTTATTTAATATACTATGCAATATAAATATATATGTTCTAATAAATTCATTATGGAAACAAATAAAAATAAAAAAAAAATGATAAAATTATCATGGTTGAAAATAATATACAAATCCATGTTGAAATTATAAAAAATAGTTAATATATTTTAATTTTATTCTAGTCATTAGTAAATTATTTAATGATGTAATCATTATCTCTTAAATAGTAAATTATTTTAATTTGAGAAAATAATTTGTTTCTATATAACTAAGTAAAGGTTAAAAAATATTATCGAAAAATATTAATTCACCAACTTGATTTCCCTTAATTAGTTAAAGGAGAAAATTATTTAACATGTTACGATTGTTTATAAATATTTTAGAATGAAAGTCAACATTTGTGAAAAAAATTTAAAATTTGTTTTCATGTTTATGTTGTCAAAATATTATCAACATGAATCACGGAAATCAAATTATAGTTTACGAATGGATATCAATAAAGTTATTGCAGATGTTAATAAAATTATTTAAGGAAAAAATCTTTTTGATCATATATGATTTAGAAATGTGTATATGAAAACAATTAATGCATATATTTAAAAAATTTCTAAATAAGATATACATTAAATGCTCCCAAATTTTTTTGCTACTATTTTTAGTAAATAGTTATTCTTTTTATATAGATATAGATATAGATTCATTTTTCAATAAAATTTTGTTCATTTCTCAGTAAAATTAAATTGAAAAATATTAGTATCAAGTACATATGTTTAAAAATGATAGAAGCCAAAGTATAATCCTCCTATATACCTAATATAATTTTTTTAATTTAAAATATTTATTTATTTAGTAAAAGAATATATAATCCAACAATAGAAATAGCTTTTATAAATTTTTAATTATTATAAAAAACATTGCCGATCATATTATTTAATTTATCTCATAATATTAAGTTAATTAAATAATAAATGGATAACATTATTGTTTATGGTTAATAAGGTTACTTTTGCTTTCACATATAATTAAAATTTTAGAAGACTCTGAATAATATAATTTAAGTTCAACTTTCAATAATACATATAACATAAATATTTTTCTATAATAATGTGTTGGGTTTATATATCCTTTATTTTAATTTTTTCACGAATATAACAAAAAAATTACTATAAAAAACAAAACAAACTAACAAATATGCAACGAAATCATAAATTTGTTATATACATCCAATTGCTACAAAATAGTTACCATTAGAATCATTTAAATGAAAATGATGAATATGTTTACTTTACATTCGATGTAAGAATCAGTGTTATTTGTGACATTATTCATGTCATATTCATTCAAAAATTGTTATGCCTCACTTTTTTGAAAGCAAAAAAATAATAGAGAAAAAGTAATCATTATTAACACTATTATGGTACCTAGGGCCTTGAAATGATGCAAATTGAGAAAGGTTAAGATACTATATTGATAGAAATTGTATCAAGGTGCATCATCCTTTCGCAATGAGCTCATATAAGATCCAAAGTTATTGTTTGGACCAATGCATGTTAAGATAAAAATATTTTTTATTGTTTGGACTATCAATTTATAAGTCATTGAACCCTTTTTCAACGTGTAAGATAGTCTTGAATTTCCATATACATAAAAAGAGTAGTGCACATGCAATAATGTTCGATAAACACATTGGTTGTTTATATTTTGTTATATGTATTAAGTATCTTCAATCATGTTATTATTCACAAATATTTTTCAAATAAATATTTATATTTTATATCATTACATCTTTGGGAAAAAAAAAAGTATCTAAATATTCATAAAGATTATCCATACAACGCAACATTAATTAGCTTTGAATTACAATACATTCATATATATTAGCATAAAAATATTGGGTATTATTAAAGATGAACTTAAATATTATTATTCTGAATCTTTTTTCTTAATAAGTTAGAAATAAAAAAAAAAAATCTATTAATAGTATATATATTTTTTACTTAAGGAAAAACAAAATTAAAATAAAATTTACATTTTTGTATAATGCAAGATTATTTTTGGCTTAAATCATTCACATAAATATATCAAATCTAGACGACGTTGATTAAGACTGAATTAACAGCTAAATCTAATCGCTAACCGTGACAACAAAGGAAGATATAAAAAATTTCACAAATATAAATAACGACAAATGAGACTTAATTAAAATTTCAAACAATGATTTCGAACAATGATGAAACAATGGTGAAGACAATATTAATTAAACAGATAAATGAAACTTCGTTAGCAATCAACAATCATTGAAAAATTGATTGGTTTCATTTTGAATTTTCAACACATATTTAAGTATTTATTTTTATTTAATTATATCTTTAGTTAATACCATTAAAGATTATGTTTCATGCCAATATATTTATATAATTTTTTATATATGTCTTTCTTCTTTTATTAAACTAATTGGAAACTTGAATTTCAAGCATAAATTCAATAAAATATAACTTTTAAATCATAAAAAATATTAATAATCACGTGCAACACGCACGCGCAACTTCCTAGTAATTAAAGGAGCTACATTCTAAGGAAAGTATTCAGGATTAAACCAAATTCCAAAGAGGAGTTGCATAAGGCACCAAAGCTACCTGAAATTGTGGATAATCTGGGGCACTGAATAATGTGATTAGCTTCCCAGATTCTACAGTGTGATCGATAGTATACCCTAAATCCATTCCACCAAGATCAGGTCGTTTATCCCTAGCATCAGGACCTTCATGTGACCTGATAATCAACTACAACAGGAAAATGCATCTTAAATAGTAATATCAAATTCATCATATCATTCCAACTACGTAGTACACAACATAAAAACAACTTGAGTCTCAAATTTAGGACTTCCCAGGATTGAAATAGTTGCAGTGAAGAAGAGGACACAAGATTTTTATACCATTTCATAGTCCTCAACCTTGAACCAACTGCAATTTTGTGATTTATAGGAAAAAAACTAATTCTTTTACTTCGTGGGAGCAGTTTTGTATTTTAAGAAACCCAACATGCTCTAGACACTCAACAATAAGTGCTTCACATCTCTTGATGCCCATGCTGTTACTAATCAGAAAAGTAATCAAAACTGCTTCATAGTCAACAACTAGCTACTAATAATGTTAACAGCAGCTGCCAATAGATATGTAGAACTAGGTAACATTCCACAATTACATCAAAACTGTGAGAAGTCAAGTATAATGATGAAAAGAATGCTATAACTGCAATTTAAATACGAGGATGAATGTTGGTCGGCTGGCAAAGGGGTGAGGTTTGTGTTGACAATGTACTAAAGACGACACAGGCAGCTCGACAAGCCTTTCAGAGATTACTTTCTACATAATTGTACTTCAATCCTTCAAATAAAATACATTTTATTTCATCTAGTACAGAACTAAAATATTAATGGTGTTAACCACTAGTACTCACACAAGAGTTGCACGCCAAGGTGAACATACACATTACAGAACGTTGTTTGTTGACTTTCGATTATGATGATCCAGCAATGTTGAAGCCTAAATCATAAAAATTTCATGGATTTTAAGTTTATACTCCTTCCCTACTCAAACATAGAAATTTAATGGATTTTCAAGTTTTTTACTCCCTTCCCTTCTCAGACCAATCTCCCTACCAAACCCCTATGCCCACCTCAAACAAACAAAGGAAGAAGTGCATTTGAAGATGTCTAAAAAAGAAAAAAGAATATTAATCAACAATAGGCAGAAACAGAACTACGCCCCACTTACATTGCCCCTAAATTGTGAGAACAATTAAGAGATTAGGGCTACTCACGCTTTGTTCGAACATCTAATCTCAGACATGCTGCCATCACAAATGTCTCACGAGTAAATCTTGTATATTTAAGCTTTCACGCTTACGGTAAAAATAAAATTACCTAACGACAAATCTCCATGCTACAAATTGACGAGGGATGCGCACAAGGATGGGTAGCATAAAATTGCATACCTTTAGATTGAACTTCTTCAAAAAAGTTTCAGTACAATCTGGACCCCACAGCAGACCAATTCCGCGCTCCTTATTTGGAGCAAGACCGGGGCTCATTGATGGGTCTGACCATAAAACATCACCAGGAATCAGATTTGGACCTTCCCACGGAGGATCAAGGACCGACCTTCTAGCTTTCGCCAACTCTTCCAAGTTACCAAGGGTCAAAGAAGTCACCTCGGGGTTATGAACAAATTTACGATTCTTCTTTTTAGACCTTTTTGATTTTGATGGGGTGATGATAGTGCCACGGAAAAGCCCTCCGTGTGCAGTGTAAACTTTCCCAGCTATGATGGAAGCAAGGGGGAGCCCTTCGAAGCAGCCTAAACACTTTCGGTAGACATGCTTTCCGTTATCTCCATATTTGATAGATACTTCCTTCTCAAATCCGTACACAGATGTACAATACTTCGACTCATGATTTCCACGAAGAAGATACACCCTGTGAGGCATTACAACCTACAAAATACATAAGCCGTCTTAAAACTAAATGCTCAAACTCCTATTGTACTATTTTTAGGTGTAGTTGGGAAATGATGGTAAGAACTCAAGTGCTTTATGTCAACGAGAATTTCCCCTGACAAGAAAGGTAGTGCTTACATGGTAATAGGTTTAATAGAAAAGATACAAGAAATGAAGGCAGAACCAATCAAGACTTTTAACCATGAGACACTCCCAATAAATGAGCAAAAGATGTCACAAGAGTTGGAGGAGGAAAACATTTGACCCAACTGTGATGGAACATAACAATCTCACTAAAAAAGACGAATACTAAGCATTCTATCCCATATTATTTGACTCGTTATATTCCTCCATTTTCACTGGGCACTCAAATCAGAAACTTGATACCAGAAAATTGTAATCTGAAATGCCCGACTTACGGAAAAGTCCAGAAATTAAAATGAACACCATAACATAGTCGAAAATCCAACTAAACTTAAAACATACTGCTCGCATAATGTAAGATGGGCGTGGAATTTGAAATATTGCGACAAAAGACTTGCTATAAGAATAGCATCAAAATACTACTAGACAAAAAAATGAAGGGTTAAATTCCAGATAGAGAAAAGCAAAGTGGTGTAAAAGCAGAAAGCACATAAGCAAGATGGTTTGAAGGACAGAATGGCAATATAGACCAATGAGACTGCAAACTAAAATAAATTAACAATTTCCATTGCTTACTCCAAATGGCCACTTTTACGACTGATATAAAGTAGTTTCAACCTGCCAGGATTCAATCAAAGACATCCAAAAATAAAGGACAGTTAACCAAAGATTTGACAGAGATACAAGGGTTCTTATTCAAGGTGATAATTGCCACTCATGTGGGGTCAAACATTCCAGCAAAGAGGCTTAACTGGACTCGAGACAGGCAGAAATGAAAAGAACTATAGGCTTCAACGCATACAATAATTTAATGTTCATTCACCGAGAGATTTTTTTTTTTTTCAAAAGTCATGATTGGTCACAAACATTGTACATTCCCTCATTCTGTTTTTTTCTCTCCTCAATCTCATCAACAAATTTTTAAAATAAAAACCGTTCATAACAAAACATTTTCCTACAAAATTCACACTTCATCCACTTATATGGTTCTTATTATCAATATTTTTTTTTCTACCACCATCAACTTTAATCATTACATTTCATCTTGTATCCATTCACATTCTAAAAATTTCACCATTCCTCACCCAATTTTTTTCATCATAGGGAGGATATTTACTCGGTGCTCAAGTAGAGTCTTTATCATCCATAGAAGAAATATTCGTATATCTATGACAAACTGTGTCAACAATCATGATGCATTTTATTAGAGAAATAATGGTAATGATTCAGCAAAATCCAGCAATAAGCGGAGTGCAATTTTGTGTCACATCGGCTGGGTGAATGGGAAAAACAGAGACATATTTTACAGCATTCAGCACACCAGTGATTAAAAAAGGCGTGAGGCAAGGCAAGACGACAAGCCTGTTTGCCATGGCGTGAGGTGAGAGGCCAGGCGCTTGCCTTATGAAAATGAGGCGAGGCAATAGCAGACATAATTATTCATAGATAAAGCATAATAATATATATATATATATATCCTTTAGTTGAAAACTTCCAACAAAATATTATCCTAAACAAGAATTCTTTTACAAAAATAAATAGTACTTTCAATTTTGACTCTAGCAACCCTTTTTGACCAACCAACTCACAATAATAAATTATAAAATAAAAGGAAAAAATTAAAGAAGGGAAACAAGGGATAGGTTCAGGTAAAATAAGAGGGGGAAAAGAAAAACAAGATAGTAGAAAATCTAAACTGTTGGCGGAAGGTCTGACAATGTCCAAAATCAATGAGGAAGGATGGCAACCAGAATTTGAGAAGAAAAAGAAAGAAATAAAGAAAAGAAGAAGGAAATGTTGGAGAATCTTTTAGTCACCCACACCTATTCGAGTCGCCCGAGGGCCGCCTCGCCTCATGCCATGGTGACGCCTTTTTAGTCACTGCAACATACTACAGCCTGCTTACCAAATAGTTCAATCAATAACCAACATTAGCATAGAGCATTAAGCTCATCCTGAGATAAAAACCTGCTTCTTAGTCTGATTGGATCATTAGACTAGAATTTGAAGGCTTTAACAGCATTTATCACAAACCACAACAACTCTTAATGCCGCTTAATCACCACAATACATTCAAAAACATAACAATACCTTGCTGGAGTAAAATAAAAATAAAAATAAAAGGCATAGGAAGGGCAACAAGTGAAAGAAGACAATACACTAATGTGTGGTTACAACAGCACATCCAAAAGTGTACTTTTACTCTTCTAGTTTTTGGGGCGTTCAACCATGAGCAATTTCACACATTGGCTCAGATTCTATGGGATATACTCCATCCTTTTTGCTCTTTGGTAACATTTCTTTCATTTTTTTTTTTTTTTTTTTTTTTNNTAACAAGACACCCCATCCTTCAGTCCACCCAAACATTACCATACTTTATTCTTTCTCAAAAGTTGGAGAATCATAAAATTTTATTCACTTCCTTGTTTATGACTCTAAATCTTATATCACCGCATAACAACATACAGGTTAGTCTCAGTTACCTATTCAAGTTCACATATATCACCAAAAGAAAATCATAAATTAATCAAATGTTAATATGCATCAATTTGATCCAAAAGGACAATAAAAATTTTATTACTTGAATCACTTGCATTTCCATATTGCACTCTATAGAGAAGACAAAAAAAGGATATTTACTACTGGGGAAGTAACAAAGAGCAAAACCAGTTCATTTAAATGCAAAAACACTAACCTTCCAGGCCAGTAAGAGTAGGAAAACCTCAAGGCCCCAAGCACCTCTATCTACATAATCCCCATTGAAAACGAAAAAACGATCTTCGGCCGGAAATCCAGCATCCGCCAGCAAAAACAAAACATCGTGCAGCTGCCCATGCACATCACCAACCACTACAACCCGGGAGTCTGCCACCAACCCAGATTTTTCATCAATTTGAACACAATTGGGCTCTTTATGCAGAATCTTAGAGGCAGCAAGTACAAGTTTATCAAAGACTCCAACAGGGAGCACGGAGGGAAATTCGGAAGGGGGAATAGCTCTGGAGGCCCAGTCGAAGGCATGAATGAGGTTGAAAATCCATGAAACAGTGAGGGATCCGTCGACGGGCCATGTGATGGGGATCTGAGGAAGGTGGGTTGAGTTGGGGAATTTAGAAGTCGGGGTGGAGGCGGTGGGTAACAAGTCCTCGTCGGAAGATGGAGGCTCTGTAGCGGCGGCCGGTGGTGAGGAAATCATCGCCACTTCTCTTGAAGAAATGGAATTGGAGTGCCTATGATTATTGGAAAAATTAATAACTAATTAGCTAATTATTTTATAGCTTGCCACACTTTTTTGTATCCGAGAGTCCATTTGAGCAAATAATTGAGAAATTTAACTCATTACCTCTGCTTAAACTTACTTTAAAAATACGGGCAGGTACCGACATTTATAAGGTGGGTATTTAATTGGAATTTTTAAAGATTTTTTAAGATTTTAAAAATTTTGGTATAATGCTTGTAGACATCAAAATTTTAATATTTTATTAATTAATATCTTTATTTATTTTTTGGACATAAATCCATGATAAATAAGATATATAATTAATAATGTTATTATTTTTTGTCCACCAAGTCAAATCTTAATATTAGGAAAAAGATTATATCAAATCATAAGATAAGGAAAGAGATTATATCAAATCAAGAATGTAACGCCCCGATCATTATTATAATATTAAGACAATTTCACTGCTCGACTTTAAAGTGAAATTCGTAAATTTCAGAAATTCAAGATTTATTTAATTTATATGATAAATGCTCAATTATGTTAGATCATCCGTTAGAATTTTATATGTCAAGTTAAGGTCAAGATCAATCCATTAATTTGGGTTGATAAGTGTAATTTAGTCGACTCGAGAATTTTAGCCTCGAACCCTAGTCTCGATCCGAATAAATTTCCAAGTCATTTCCGAGTAATTTTCCTAAGTCATTGCTGAACTTTAGTAGCACAATACTTAGAATATTTTCTAAGTGTTGAGCGCGCCAAGTCAAGCCTTGAGCCTTGCATTCTCGAGCCCTAGCATTTAACCGAGCCGCCTGTTTCCAAGAGGCTCGAACCGAGCCTAAGTCATGGCCGAGCCTTGTACAAACCATAACCATACATAGCTATATTTTTTCTAAGTGTTGGAGTCATGTTTCAAGCCTTGACAAGTCCCTTAGACACGCCCCAAGCCAATTCATGCGAGCAGGCCCGCAGTCCACGCGCCCAGCCGTGCAGTCGCAGCACCCAGGCCCAGGGCGCGTCCAGGGCCAGCGCGGCCAGATTCTACGCAGCCCACCTTCCGAGCCCATTTCACCAAAATACAGCCCATTTTCACCGAGCCCAAATTTGTGAGGATGTAACCAGCTTACTACGGAGTATTTTCAGCCCACATGTCCCTAAGAAAGTCTTGGTCAAAGTCAATTTGGCCTTGACTAGATGGTGGAGAACATAATTAATTATTTTAATGCCTTGAATGAAGAGAATGTCCCCCCTAAGTCTTGGAGCCCGACCAGACATGCTCCCTCAGTCTTTGTGCCTTAAAGAGCTCCCCAAAAACCGTGCAAACTCAGGTGAGACAAGACCAAGACCACCCATTGTCCTATGTGCATGTGGAGAAGGGTTTGTCCCCCGTTTTTGTTCCATCTTTGACCAAGACTTAAAACCTCAGCCATTTATCTATATAATATCATTTCTTCAGACCTTAGAAGCTCTTAGACTCATAAATATTCGGCCATACTTAGAAAAATAAGAGAAAAACCAAGAACCGAAGCCACACACACGCGCGAGAAGGCCCGGGGAAGGAGAGCTCCAACCGTTTTCGAGTTCTAGCCATTTTTCACCGAGGTCAAGTAAGTCCATTGTGTTCTTGGGTTTATTCTAAGCCTCCAACACCCCTTGACCTCGACCAAATTCCACCAAGTCGAGCCATAGCCTCTCAAGACCCGAAACAAGCCTATCACGTCCCTAGCAAACATTTTCCATCTTCGGTGAAGGTAAGCCCAAGAAATCCTTTTTCCTCAGCTATTTTATGATAAAATAAGATTTATCATGAAGAGAAATGAAGTCATACATGCCTTTATCCATGAGTTTCGATTTTTAAGATTTAAATGCCTTAAATTCGGATTTTTAGCTCCATGCATGTTTAAGTCGAGATTGTTAGCCTTATGTCTCTTATAAATCATGAGAAAGATTATGTATAAGTTTGAGCTTATTTGAGTGCATTTGCTCGGTCAACTAGTCTATGAATTTATGCCATCTTTCACTCCCGAGCCAATATGTTATGCATGCGAGTTAAGCTTATTATCTAAGCCTTAAAAATTATGTTTTTGCATGTATATCTCTCGGCCATAGTCATATGTTCAAGTTAGAGAAGTTGGTTCGGTCAACTTGTTCACGATTTTATGTGAAATTTTGCCTCCGAGCCACATTAGTAGACATGCAAGTTTATGCTATCATTTAAGCCTCCTTAGTCATGATTTTGATGTATAAAACTCGGCCTTAGTCATTTAAGCAAGATTAAGAAGTGGGTTCGGTGACCTAAAGTTCGTGCGTGCCATATAGGCCCCACCAAACCAAGTCCATGCATTCCCGAGTCCTCCTAGTGTTTTATGTGCCATTTATGCCCCTTATATCATAAAATGTTGATGTGAGTTGGATGTCACTAGATAAGTAGTCGGACGGCCGGCGAGGAGCCGACCGGGGCCGCTCCCATGTACGTAGTGTGCGCTAGCGCCGGATAGCTGCCGCGTTCAGAGGTTAACTTCTTGGGGAAGTGCCTCTGAATAGAGTTAGCACCNGGTGCGCTCAGCACGCCTGGCCAGCACGAACAGAGGTTAGCACCCGCAGATGGGGCCCCTCCGTGCCCCGCAGTGCCTAACGACCCGCGCCAGTGCCCAACGTGCTGTGTCTGGACCAAACGTGTCCAGCATCCGCGCCAGTGCGCCCAGGTAGCGTGCCAGTGCCTCTAGTCCGCACCAGTGCGACCAGGAAGCATGACAGTGCCTCCAGTCCGCACCATCGCGCCCATGCAGTGTGCTAGTGCCTCCAGTCCGTACTAGCGCGCCCAGGCAGCGTACCCGTGCCTTGATGAAGATGTGGTCATCGACCTGGCAAGCCCAAGGACGATACCCATGATGGCCTCAAGAGATGGCACGAGACTAGGCGAGAGAGGGCTCGAGGACGGACAAAAAGAGTGCGCATACGCGTTAAGGCACACGTACCGATTGTACACGACAACCGAGCTGCGAGGCGCACGAGTCTTGGCCGGGTGAAGCAAAGGTACGTGACGGGTAGTGCGCGCGAATGTGAGCAATGGGCCAACGACGAGTCCAAGAAGAAAGTGCTCGGAAAGGTGGGCAAATGGTGCAAGGCGTGCGCGAGAGAGCGACGTGCACGGCGAATGGAGGCTAAGGCAAACGGTGCACGAGGGGTGGATGTAGGGTGGACAACGTGCACTTGGGGCGACTGCGGTGAGGCGGACGCACGAGTAAAGTGTGGTGCTGCGGTGGGCTCGATAAGCGGGTGCGAGCAGGGCGCGACGGTTGGAGTCACGCGCGAGGCATTGGACGAGCGTGGGCGATGGGCCGAACAAACGGGCGTAAGCGGCACGCGTAGGAATGGACGGGGCATGATGCGCCAGGCATCAAGCGAGCGGGAGGATGATGCCGAGGGATCGAGCGTGCGCGACACCCGCGCAAGTGGCGGGGACGCGCGAGATGGGGCACGCGGTCGAGCAGCTTGGGTGACGGGCGACACGTGGGGAGGGCGCGTGTGCGTTATCGCACGCGACAAGGACTAGGCTTGCAAGGCGGCATGCGACACGGGCGACTAGGGTTTGGGTGCGCGACGACTTGGTGAACAACCAAGAGATTTGGGCGTGATTTACTTAGCTTAATTAGGAATCTTAGTTTAGTTAGGAGTTTGAATAAAAGACATGTGCCTATTAGTATTTTATTAGTTTGGTAAGTCTTTATTTACAAGATGTGTAGTTGCCTTAGGATTTATTTACTTGCATGAATTAGGAGATCTTCTTAGATTAGGACTAGATCTAGTTGGTATCTATAAATACCCACCTATGTACCATTCGAAAATATGGTTGATGAGTGAATAGAAAATCGAACGTTTGTTCAAAGTTCTCGTGTGTTTTCTCTCGTGAGTTTACATAGAGTTCGTGATTGAAATAGGACCAACATCCGAGTTTCGTCACAGTGATAGAAATAGGACCAACATCCGAGTTTCGTCACACCTATCGTGAAGTACGAAGGCGTCGGCGCGCGTATTAGCAAACTAACGCGAAGGAACCAAGGCATCGGCATGGGTTTCGAGCGAATCGAGCTAGGCGTAACACATGATCCTTCATCATTGGTGCCTTTATTGAGAGTGATTGATCGTGTGTTGGGTTGGACTTTTTCTTCCCCATTCTATTTTCTTTTTTTTTTTTTAAATTCTTCAAAAAAAAAAAGAGTCGAGTGATGATGACACACAAGGAAAGGATTGAGGCCTTGGAGGAGAGTTTGAAATCCATCGGCAATGGTCAACACGTTGTCAATGAGAATTTTTCCAAACTCGAGCTCATGGTGCATGATCTCGCCGGGCAACTCACACGCCGACCGCGAAGGAGCCACACCTCGCGATCGACCGCGGCATCAAGCAGCCCCGGGATCGACCACGATGACGATGACGTATGATCATGGAGGACACGCGCATCACGCACGACACACCACCACCATGACCGAGGCTATGCACGACCGAAGCTCACGATGCCTATATTTATGGGGACCGACCCGGATGCGTGGTTAAGTCGAGCCATGCAATTTTTCGAGATCAATGACATGCACAAGTCCGAGAGAGTCAAGATCGCCGCTTATTATCTCGATGGTGAAGAAAACACTTGGTGGCAATGGGTGTCACATGTGTACAAAAGCAAATGCGAGCACATTTGATGGAGAGAATTCAAGAAGGAGTTAGTCACACATTTTGGGACGAGTGACAACTATGACTATGACGAGGCACTCTCCCGAATTCATCAGAATGGTAGCCTCCGAGACTACCAAAAGGATTTTGAGCGCATTGCGAGTCGGGTGCGAGATTGGCCCGAGAGCGCATTGGTAGGCGCATTCATTGGAGGACTTAAGGCCGAGCTAGCGGCTGAAGTGAGGTTGGATAGGCCAAGGTCAACCCGAGCGGCCATGGAGTCCGCGCGACTGCACGAGGACCACAATGCCGCGGTGCGCAAGGCCAACAAAGGCGAGGGACGTACGGAAGCAAGGCGCACGAGCGCGGCAACCGATGAAACGCCCTCAGGGGCCGAGACCAAGCCAGTCGACGATGGCCCACGAACCTTGAGCCACATGCGACGGCTTACGACCGAGGAGATCCAACGAAGGCGCGAGAAGGGGTTGTGCTTTACGTGCAATGAGAAGTTCACGCCGGGTCATAGATGTGCGGGAAAGCAAGTGTTCTTGCTTGAATTTGATGAAGATGAGCCAGAACGAGAGGAGTACGAGCACACCGAACGGAAGGAGACCTTGCTAGATGTGATTAAGAGCAAGAAGAAGGATGCAAAGAGAGATCCGAAGATTATACGATTTACGGCGACCGTACAAGGCGAAGAGCTTGAAGTGCTAGTGGACAGCGAGTCAACACTAAATTTCATCGACAAGGAGCTGTCCAGAGGGTTGAAGACGCCAGTGACGAACATAAAGCAGTTTGCGGTGAAGGTTGCAAATGGAGAGAAACTCAAGAGTTCCGAGCTATACAAAAGGGTTCTGATATACGCACAAGGCCTCGACTTAAAGGTTGATCTATACGCCTTACCTTTGATGGGACCGGACATAGTACTTGGAGTTCAATGGCTCGAGACATTGGGGCCTATCATGACAGACTACAAGAAGGGCACTATGGCATTTGGACGAGCCCGAAAGCGAGTCAAGTTGCAAACAGAGGATCCAGGAGAAGAGCCCGAAGAAGTTGACGAGATCAATTTCATTATCCTTGAGTACAAGGAAATTCTCGAAGAGGGCGAGAATGATGAAGATTTGGTCATCGACCTTGGCGAGCCTGAAGAACGATACCCATGATGGCCTCGAGAGATGGTGCGAGACTAGGCGAGAGAGGGCTCGAGGACGGGCAAAAAGGGTGCGCACACGCGTTAAGGCACACACACCGGCTGTACACGGCAACTGAGCCGCGGGCACGCGAGTCTAGGCCGGTTGAAGCAAAGGCACGCGACGGGTAGTGCGCGCGAATGTGAGTAATGGGCCGACGATGAGTCCAAGAAGAAAGTGCCCGGAAAGGTGGGCGAATGGTACAAGGCGTGCGCGAGAGAGCGACGTGCACGGCGAATGGAGGCTAAGGCAAACGGTGCACGAGGGGTGGATGTAGGGTGGACAGCGTGCACTTGGGGCGGCTGCGGTGAGGCGGACGCACGAGTAAAGTGGGGTGCTGCGGTGGGCTTGATAAGCGGGTGCGAGTAGGGCACGACGGTTGGAGTCACGCATGAGGCGCTGGACGAACGCGGGTGATGGGCCGAACAAATAGGCATGAGCGGCACGCGTGCGAATGGACGGGGCATGACGCGCCAGGCATCAAGCGAGCGGGAGGATGATGCCGAGGAATCGAGCGCGCGAGATGGGGCACGCGGTCGAGCAGCTTGGGCGACGCGTGGGGAGGGCGCGCGACAAGGACTAGGCTTGCGAGGCGATGTGCGACACAGGCTGCTAGGGTTTGGGCGCGCGACGACTTGGTGAACAAACAAGAGATTTGGGCGATTTACTTAGATTAATTAGGAGTCTTAGTTTGGTTAGGAGTTTGAATAAAAGGCATGTGCCTATTAGTATTTTATTAGTTTGGTAAGTCTATATTTACAAGATGTTTAGTTGCCTTAGTATTTATTTACTTGCATGAATTAGGAGATCTTCCTAGACTAGGACTAGATTTAGTTGGTATCTATAAATACCCACCTATGTATCATTCGAAAATATGATTGATGAGTGAATAGAAAATCCAACGTTTGTTCAAAGTTCTCGTGTGTTTTCTCGTGAGTTTACATAGAGTTCGTGATTGAAATAGGACCAACATCCGAGTTTCATCACAATGATAGAAATAAGACCAACATCCGAGTTTCGTCACACCTATCGCGAAGTACGAAGGCGTCGGCGCGCGTATTAGCAAACTAACGCGAAGGAACCAAGGCGTCGGCGCGGGTTTCGAGCGAATCGAGCTAGGCGTAAATCCTTCATCATTGGTACTTTCATTGAGAGTGACTGATCATGTGTTGGGTTGAACTTTTTCTTCCCCATTCTATTTTCTTTTTTTTTTTTTCGAATTTTTCTTTTATTTCGAGAGTATTAAAAAAAAAAGAGTCGAGTGATGATGACACACAAGGAGAGGATTGAGGCCTTGGAGGAGAGTTTGAAATCCATCGGCAATGGTCAACACGTTGTCAATGAAAAATTTCGCCAAACTCGAGCTCATGGTGCATGATCTCGTCGGGCAACTCACGCGCATCACACGCCGACCACGAAGGAGCCACACCTTGCGATCGACCGCGACATCGAGCAGCCCCGGGACCGACCATGATGACGATGATGGACGATCCTGGAGGACCCGCACATCACGCGTGACACACCACCACGACGACCGAAGCTCACGATGCCTACGTTGACGGGGACCGACCCGGACGCGTGGTTAAGTCGAGCCATGCAATTTTTCGAGATCAATGACGTGCACAAGTCCGAGAAAGTCAAGATCGCTCTTATTATCTCGATGGTGAAGCAAGCAATGGGTGTCACATGTGTACAAAAGCAAAGGCGAGCACATTCGATGGAGAGATTTCGAGAAGGAAGTAGTCACACGTTTTGGGACGAGTGACTACTATGACTATGACGAGGCACTCTCCCGAATTCGTCAGAATAGTAGCCTCCGAGACTACCAAAAGGAGTTTGAGCGCATTGCGAGTCGGGTGCGAGATTGGCCCGAGAGCGCATTGGTAGGCGCGTTCATTGGAGGACTTAAGGTCGAGCTAGCAGCTGAAGTGAGGTTGGATAGGCCAAGGTCAACCCGAGCAGCCATGGAGTCCGCACGACTGCACGAGGACCACATTGCCGCGGTGCGCAAGGCCAACAAAGGTGAGGGACGTACGGAAGCACGGCGCACGAGCGCGACAACCGAAAAAATGCCCCCACAGGCCGAGACTATGCCAGTCGACGATGGCGCGCGAACCACGAGCCACATGCGACGGCTTACGACCGAGGAGATCCAACGAAGGCGCGAGAAGGGGTTGTGCTTTACGTGCAATGAGAAGTTCACGCCGGGTCATAGATGTGCGTGAAAGCAAGTGTTCTTGCTTGAATTTGATGAAGATGAGCTGGAACGAGAGGAGTACGAGCACACCGAACGGAAGGAGACCTTGCTACATGTGATTAAGAGCAAGAAGAGGGAAGCAAAGAGAGGTCCGAAGATGATACGGTTTACGGCGACCGTACAAGGCAAAGAGCTTGAAGTGCTAGTGGACAGCGGGTCAACACTAAATTTCATCGACAAGAAGCTGTCCAGAGGGTTGAAGACGCCAATGACGAACATAAAGTAGTTTGCGGTGAAGGTTGCAAATGGAGAGGAACTCAAGAGTTTCGAGCTATATAAAGGGGTTCCAATATACGCACAGGGCCACGACTTAAAGGTTGATCTATACGCCTTACCTTTGATGGGACCAGACATAATACTTGGGGTTCAATGGCTCGAGACATTGGGGCCTATCACGATGGACAACAAGAAGGGCACTATGGCATTTGGACGAGCCCAAAAGCGAGTCAAGTTGCAAACTGAGGATCCAGGAGAAGAGCCCGAAGAAGTTGACGAGATCAATTTCATTATCCTTGAGGACAAAGAAATTCTCGAAGAGGGCGAGAATGATGAAGATGTGGTCATCGACCCCGGCGAGCCCAAGGACGATACCCATGATGGCCTCGAGAGATGGCGCGAGACTAGGCGAGAGAGGGCTCGAGGACGGGCAAAAAGGGTGAGCACACGTGTTAAGGCACACTCACCGGTTGTACACGACAACCGAGTCGCGAGGCGCGTGAGTCTAGGCCGGGTGAAGCAAAGGTACGCGACGGGTAGTGCGCGCGAATGTGAGCAATGGGCCGACAACGAGTCCAAGAAGAAAGTGCCCGGAAAGGTGGGCGAATGGTGCAAGGCGTGCGCGAGAGAGCGACGTGCACGGCGAATAGAGGCTAAGGCAAACGGTACACGAGGGGTGGATGCACTTGGGGCGGCTGTGGTGAGGCGGACGCACGAGTAAAGTGGGGTGCTGCGCTGGGCTCGATAAGCGGGTGCAAGCAGGGCGCGGCGGTTGGAGTCACGCGCGAGGCGCTGGACGAGCACGGGCGATGGGCCGAACAAACGGGCATGAGCGGCACGCGTGCGAATGGACGGGGCATGATGCGCCAGGAATCAAGCGTGCGGGAGGATGATGTCGAGGGATCGAGCGTGCGTGACACCCGCGCAAGTGGCGGGGACGCGCAAGATGGGGCACGCAGTCGAGCAGCTTGGGCGACGGGCGACGCGTGGGGAGGGCGCGCGCGCGTTACCGCGCGCGACAAGTACTAGGCTTGCAAGGCGACGCGCGACACGGGCGGCTAGGGTTTGGGCACGCGACGACTTGGTGAACAAGCAAGAGATTTGGGCGTGATTTACTTAGCTTAATTAGGAGTTTTTGTTTGGTTAGGAGTTTGAATAAAAGGCATGTGCCTATTAGTATTTCATTAGTTTGGTAAGTCTTTATTTACAAGATGTTTAGTTGCCTTAAGATTTATTTACTTGCATGAATTAGGAGATCTTCTTAGACTAGGATTAGATCTAGTTGGTATCTATAAATACCAACCGATGTACAATATGGTTAATGAGTGAATAGAAAATCGAACGTTTTGTTCAAAGTTCTCGTGTGTTTTCTCTCGTGAGTTTACATAGAGTTCGTGATTGAAATAGGACCAACATCCGAGTTTCGTCACAGTGATAGAAATAGGACCAACATCCGAGTTTCGTCACACCTATCGCGAAGTACGAAGGCGTCGGCGCGCGTATTAGCAAACTAACGCGAAGGAACCAAGGCATCGGCGCGGGTTTCGAGCGAATCGAGCTAGGCGTAACACACGATCCTTCATCATGCCTCCAGTCTGCACCAGCGCGCCCAGGCAGCGTGCCAGTGCCTCTGGGTCGCACGTCAGTGCGCCCAGCAAGCCTCAGCCGTGCGCAGCAGCACCCGAGAGGCACGACCAACGCCAGGGTCGTGCCAGCCCGCGCCCGGTCGCACCCAGCGTGCCCAGCGCCGCACCCGGGCACCAGCAGGCCCGGTGCGGGACCGAGCCAAACCCGCCAATTTAAGTATTTTCAGTTATAAATCCGGACTCAGTATATTTTTAAGTGAACCCTTAGCGCAGTCTATTTCATCTGGCAAATGAGCATTTAGAACCAAGCATCTTAGCATAATAATTAAATATTTCGAGCATCATACTTAGCATTATTTTGCTTATATGTTTATGTAGCCTAAGGAGAGTCGAGTCTCCGACAGCTACTTCAGTTTTAAGCACTTGCGTCAGATTTTGAGTATACTAGGTGGGAGCGTTTACAGGGCATTAGGTTGCGCAATTCAGTTATCCTTTATAAGGTACGTGAGTAAGTAAGTTACCCGAACGGTTGAATTATCCCGTTTGTGGTTCAATTAAGTTCTCCCAGGTGAGAGGCCGACCTAAGGGCCTTTCTATTCCACCCGATACCCGATAAGGGCCGAAGTAAGGGCCTTCAGTTTTATCGGGTGTGTGCACACAAGCGGCCGAAGTAAGGGCCGATAAGGGTCTTTGAGACCGCAGATAAGAACAGATTTTAGTTTCAGCTCTTATATATTTAAGTCATGATATGTTATTATGGATGCTGTCTAATTCAGTACTGCTCAGTATGGGGGTCATGTACTGTTGGGTTCGCTAGTACCGTACGGGCTGTACGCAGCGGAATTTAAAATTTTTAAAGTAAGTATTTATCGTATAAATACAACACCCGTACATACTAATTGCGAATTAACTGATCGTCATCTTTAAAACATGCATCATATACAAATTTTGATTTGTTATATTAAAGTAAATACCAGTAGAAATATTTGCCAAGTGTCTTGAACTCCTTCAACAAAGATGTGGATTGTGGGAATCGGTTCCCGGTTGTAACTTCAACGGCTTGAGGTTACTCGCTTTAGGAATCCAAGTGTCTTCCCTCTAATCGTATCCACCCTATGAAGCCCGGTTCCGACGACCTTTCTTCGCTAGTAGAAATGTCTCGATTTTCTTGTATAGGAATATATATATAAATATAATTTGGGAATTATCAAGAACACTTTCTTGAAATATATGAAGAACACTTTCTTCTCTCTTTGATTTTCTCTCAAAATCACTTAGCAATATTTGCAAACATTTTGCATCTATTTATACTAAACATTTTAGCATAAAATAATCAATATTTAGTAATATTTAAATAAAANCANANNNNA
>BKCP01003558.1:938390-972272 GCA_008636005.1 Striga asiatica
TTTGATCTACAAAAATAACAAACGAAGCAGAAAATAATTAGACTATGGAATTCATATTCATTTAATATTAGGTCTTTAACATTAAATGTCTCCCACTAATTTAATTAGAACCCTAATTTAATTATGAAAATCTAATTTTCATAGTGGGCTTGAAGTCCAATAAAAATATTTCATGTCCCAATTTTATGATGCCACCATGAAACAATTTTATCGGTAGTCAACTTTTTGACAATTGTATCTTTATACAACCTTCAAGATGTTTTGCCTCACTTTCCTTATATACCTCAATTTTATGACCGTATATATTACTTGGTGTCAAATCAAACCCATCAAACATACATGATAACGGCCCATCAAAATGTCCCACGACTCATGGTCAACACAAAGAGGAATCCGTCTCACGTGTATCGATATACTCAGTAGAGTTCACAGCTTTCAACACAAAACCACCCCACGACTCATGGTCGGTGATAAAGCATCGTAGCGTCTCATGTCGTCTACTTTTGATGGAAGGCCTGGATTAATAAGTTCCAACTTATTTTTATCCATTATTGATTTGATATGGAATTAATCAAATTAATCCGTTTTGGGTTCCTTGATCTCATCAATTACCATCTTTACGTTTATTTACCGGTTTCAGTCATATAATGAAACGAAAGCGTAAATAAACCTAACATACATCTAATGCATGGTGGGATGATCATGTCCTTTCCTATTCGATCCATTCGAGCCAAAATGGATCTATGCATATGTACGTGATAAAACAAATAATAGAACTACTTCTATTACATTTATTCTATCTACCCGTACAAGCACAGGCCTTCGAGATTACAACTTGTAAAATTACCCACACATGCGTGGGCCTTTGTCATCGAACGGTCTCCACCTTGATCTAATCTCTAACGATACAAAATTTAAAATTTTACAAATTTCATCTCAAGAGACTCGCAGGTCTCGATAAATTACATTTCTTCAATCATATTGAAAACATAATTAAACATCCATTCATTCATTCAATCATATTGAAAATGAAAACATCCATTCAAACATAATGAATATGAGGCTCATGATCATCCCTAAATCATTCATCTAATGAATAATTTTTTATTTTATTTTTTTTTTTTTATTTAAGTCGCGACTCGCGACTCGACTCGCGACTCGCGAGTCGTGTCTCGCGACTCGCGAGTCGTGTCTCGCGACTCCCAACCTTATCTCGCGACTCGCGAGAAAAACTGGGGCTCGGAAAAACTGAAACTATCATGTCGCGACTCGCGACTATGATTCGCGACTCGCGATTTCAAAATTTTTTATTTTTTTTATTTTTTTTATTTTTATAATTAAAATATCTATCTCATAAACATTTAATTATCTTGCTTATCTCATATGCAATAACAAATCAAAATCTGTTTTAAAGACGATAACCGTGTCTCTGATACCACTGTTGGGTTCGCTAGTACCGTACGGGCTGTACGCAGCGGAATTTAAAATTTTTAAAGTAAGTATTTATCGTATAAATACAACACCCGTACATACTAATTGCGAATTAACTGATCGTCATCTTTAAAACATGCATCATATACAAATTTTGATTTGTTATATTAAAGTAAATACCAGTAGAAATATTTACCAAGTGTCTTGAACTCCTTCAACAAAGATGTGGATTGTGGGAATCGGTTCCCGGTTGTAACTTCAACGGCTTGAGGTTACTCGCTTTAGGAATCCAAGTGTCTTCCCTCTAATCGTATCCACCCTATGAAGCCCGGTTCCGACGACCTTTCTTCGCTAGTAGAAATGTCTCGGTTTTCTTGTATAGGAATATATATATAAATATAATTTGGGAATTATCAAGAACACTTTCTTGAAATATATGAAGAACACTTTCTTCTCTCTTTGATTTTCTCTCAAAATCACTTAGCATAATTTGCAAACATTTTGCATCTATTTATACTAAACATTTTAGCATAAAATAATCAATATTTAGTAATATTTAAATAAAATCAAATTTTATTTAAATAGTATTTACTAACCATTGACTTTGAAAATAATAAGATATGTTAAGTAGTTCAAACAACCATTAACAACCATTTTATTATAATCATATTTCTTATTTTAATCCTTAAATCATATTTAAAGATATAAATAATAATTGGATAATAAATCTTGAGAATCTTTCTCAAGACTTTATTATTATATCATTTTCCCAATCTTATAATAATCATATTATTATTATTTTGGATTTGAAATTTAAAATCCTATTTTAAAATTCAACTTTATTAATTTAGTAATTACTTTAATTACTAAAGTAATATCCAAAATGTAATTAATCAATCTTATTGATTAATATATTCCTTTAATTGACATCTAATCAAATTAGATATTTATCAATTAATTCTAACCATTAGAAATACAATCTTTACCTTTGTTCATAATTAGTGTGACCTTTTAGGTTCACTATTAATACTAGTAGTGGGTTTACAACACTTTGTAATTTGAGTTAAATCTTATTAACTCTTATTCAAGAATTAACCCCTTAATTCATGAACCCACATATCATGGTAACACCTAGCAAGTATCATGAATCTAGTATTAAGTGAATAGCGAGTAAACCTATTCCGATTACAACTCCATACATGTAAAATCCTTTCGACATCTAATTTCCCGATTAAGTCTTGGGTATGATTTTGTCGAAACCCAAATTGACTTAATAACTATGATTCTATTTCATGTTTATTAACCCGGTTATGAATCACTATTCATCTCTGCCTTGGCCAAGGACTTTGGATTAATAACTATGAAACACATAGGAAATTCACTTATCTTCATAAGTGTCGAATCCTTTATTGGCCACTAACAAACTTCCATACATATTAACATAATACCCAACTTATCCCTTTAAACGATAGTGCTAGCTACCAAAAGGATAAATCAAAGTAGAATGTAATATGCACAAAGTTACCATTGTGCCTCAAGTCTTAGGATTAGTCATGTACTATTGTAACATGAAAATTCTTATTCGACTGAATAAATTCTTCATTAAGAATTTTCATACGGTCATGTTCAGTGAACTTGTTCTCTAACAAGCACCCACATAAATGTACTTACGTCTTACGCTAATGTTGATGGAATGCAACATTCTTGTCCAACAAGCATACAAACTATGTGCAAGTCTTTTATGGATTATTCGATATCCCATCTCGAAACATCCATCGACTTGGAACTGTATTTAAGATCACGGCTTTCAAGGTATGTTCCATGATCACCATCTCTATGCGCAACCATACCTTATAACCATAAGTGATCTAGGGATTTTATCTTAAGTGTATTTATAAGATAAATGCTTTCTCTTAAGATAAAGAAATGCCTTATTCATAATATAATTCCAATAGACTGTATTTACAAGTAAAATACGTCCAATCAGATTGGAACGCCGGGTACCCTACTCTAACATGTACTGGGTTCCACATCATCATTAATATATGTACCGTGTCTGAGGTAAGTTCGAGACAAGTTAAGTTCTCCCAGGTGAGAGGCCGAAGTAAGGGCCTTCCTATTCCACCTGGTACACGATAAGGGCCGAAGTAAGGGCCTTCAGTTTCATCGGGTGTGTGCACACGAGCGGCCGAAGTAAGGGCCGATAAAGGTCTTTTAGACCACAGTTTAAGTTCAAGAAAAGTTTACAGTTCAGCAATCTTATTTATTTTATGTTGCTTTTAGGTTTATGTTTACAGTTAAGATTATTACAGTTCCAGTTTTTCCCACGAGCATGCAGATGTGCTCACACTCCCACAGTCTTTCTTATTTCAGGTGTCGGAGTCCAGCGTGCCGGGTGAGCAGACGTGGCAAGCGTGGTCATGAGCAGTGGACATTTTTACACACATCTTATGTTTTAAAATCCATGAATTTGTATGTAATATGTATTATTCATTTTAAGCTTCCGCTAAGTTTCAGTGCGAGACAGACGGACTGCATGTATAACTCCATTATCGCCGTAGTGGCTCGTTGGGTTGTATGTTTTATTTATGTCCGAGATAGTAAGTTAAGAACGTTTTCGTAGCATCCCGCAATTAAGGAAGTATTTTCAAAAATAAACTCGCACGATATTTAGGAAATAAAAATAAAAAAATTAACTCTGATTTTCAAAAGTCAAAGCTAGTCAAGGCAAGGTGTTAAAGCTTGGTATCAGAGCACCTAGTGTTCTGGATACCTTAAAAAGTTTTAGAAAAGCATGACCACACCACGCTCACTCCGCGCCGACTCCGAGGTAAGTCACCTAAGCCAAATTGTATGGTTTGCAAGTGCTGGTTTAAGTTCAAGTGTGAGGCCTAGATAACCATCCTCCTATAAGAAAGAGAACTCTAGAGAAAGAACTCTAGAAAATTGAGCTAAGACCAAGAACTCTAGACAGAACTCTAGAACAGCTAAGTCCAAGGACTCTAGCCTAAGTCAAAACTCCAGTTGAACCAGAACTCTAGACTAAGTTAGAACTCTAGACTAAGTCAGAACTCTAGCCAGAAATCACAAGAGTCAAGTACTAGGTGTTTTCGATTTCATCAAACATTTCAAGTATGGTATGGCTATTTCTTAATTGGCTATACTGTTCACGTTAAATAGTTAGTGGCTATCCAGAGTGCTGTCCCCCAGAACTCCGAGCCTACCCATCGAGCGGGAACATGCTGTAATCATTGGCAAGCTCCAAGGATTGGTAGGACGACTACTAGCGTATGAGGACGGAGGATGAGTATGATGAGATAACATGGGACTGACACGAAGAGATTCTGGAAGCCAAGTTTTCAACCTCGCCCTATTTGCGAGAGATAGAGCAAGAGTCCAGTGCCTTTCAGCATGAGGCCACTCGGTAGAGGAATGCGAGCGCAAATTCGCTAACGAGAGCGGTTTTGCTCGTCACCTCACAGGCACGAGAAGAAGGAAGCATCTTCTTATTGGAGGCAGAACCCTTGACGTAGACGCGTTTGTGATCAAGATGAAGGACTTCGACAAAATTCTCGGCTTGGATTAGTTGACGAGGTACCACGCGAACATCAGATGTCGTGACAGGGAGGTGACACTGTACTTATCCGAGAGAGATCGCATCACGTTCTTCGGGACGAAGGCCCAAACCTTATCGTGTGTAATTTCCATGGTGAAAGCGACGAAGTACGTGCAGAGGGAAGTCTGTCAGGGATTCCTTTCCAGCATCATTTGGAAGACTTAGAAGAAGCTGACACACAGAGAGATACCCATAGTTCGTGAATTCATGGACGTTTTTCCGGAACAGCTTCCAAGAGGACCACCCAATAGCCAGGTGGAGTTCGCAATCGACTTAATCCCTAGAGTGAGACCAGTGTCGAAAGAACCGTAGTCCGAGGCATCAAAGGAGCTTCAAGAGTTGAAGGCTAAGATTCAAGAGCTATTGAGTCTCGGTTTCAATCGACCAAGCGTTTCACCTTGAGAAGTACTGGTCCCCCTTGTCAAGAAGGAGGATGGGTCTATGCATATGTGCATCGACCTACCGGGAATTGAACCAGTTGACGATGAAGAACAAGTATTCACGCCCCAGTATAGAGAACTCATTCAATCAGCTAAAGGGAGCCAGCGTATTTTCCAAGATAGATCTGCGTTCCAGTTATCATCAACCGAAGATCAAGAAGGCCAAAGGGGCCAAAACAACTTTCAGGATGAGATGCGGACACTACGAGTTCGTAGCGATGCCGTTTGGCTTGAGCAATGCGCCTGCGGTATTCATGGGTCTCATGGACCGTGTTTTTCACCCTATCTTAGATCGATTTGTTATCATCTTTAGTGATGACATTTTGGTCTATTCCAGAAGCCCATAACAGCATGAGAAGCACTTGAGGCCTGTTCGGAGACCCTTCGGCGTGAGAAATTATACGCTAAGTTCTTAGAGTGCGAAGTTTAGCTTGACAAAGTGGCTTCTCTAGGCCACATTGTCACTCCTAGAAGGATTGAGGTAGACCCAAGAAAGATTAAAGCAGTTCGGAACTAGTCAACCCCGGGAAATGCCACTGAGGTTTGGGGTTTTCTCGGACTAGTTGGCTAATATAGAAGATTCATTGAGGGGTTTTCCAAGTTTGCCTTGCCCTTGTCTCAACTGACGAGGAAGTCAGTGAAGTTGAATGGTGCTGTTGTTGTGAGTCAAGCTTCCAAGAAGCTTAAAGCAGGGCTTATGACGACGCCCGTGTTAACTATTCCGAACCCCAAACAGGGTTTCACTATTTATAGTGGTGCCACTAAGCAGGGTGCGAAGTTGAGTTTCAGCTCCGCATATCACCCACAGGCCGATGGCCAGTCGGAAGGGACCATCCAGATGCTCGAGGACATGTTCGGGCTTGTGTCCTAGAGCAAAGTAGTTCGGGGGAAAAGTTGTCACCCACTGTGGAGTTCGCTTACACTCACAGCTATCACTCATCGATCAAATGATGCCGTACAAAGTTTTGTACGAGTGCAAGTGCCACTCGACCTTTATTGGGATGAAGTTGGCAAGAATCAGATTCTCGGTCCCAAGTAGATTGAGGACACAGTGCAGAAGTTCGCCAAGATCCGAGTGAGGCTGAGAGAGGCGTAGAGCAGACGTGAAACCTACGATGACAAGCATAGAAGGGAGCTAATGTTCAAATAAGGAGTTAAGGTATTCCTGAAAGTCACGCCAATGAAGGGCGTTGTACGTTTAGGGAAGAAGAAAAGAATTGCATCCCCGTTTTATAGGGCCTTTAATATTCTCAAGCAAGTTGGCAGAACAGGCTACCGTCTGGCATAGCCCCAGAACTTTCGGGTGTACATAGCAGTAAGAAGGTCGGGCAAAAACTGACACAGGATGAGTAACAGTAGCAGTCCTGGACCGAAAGGTTCGACGGCTAAGAAACAAGGATATAGAGCTCGTCAAGGTTTGCAGGAGTCGCCACGACGAGTCATAAGCCACTTAAGAGAAAGAGGCCCAGATCAGACCTAGATATTCAGATTAGTTATTTCAGAGATAGGCATGTAAGAAAAGTTTAGGACCTGAACGGTTGAGTATCTCCAGTTCTTGGTCGAGTTGTCATGACCCATAATTAGTGGAAGTTGTTTCGACCCTGGCTCATGCAAGTGTATACCCAGATGAGTTATGTATACAAGAGATTAAGCTTTGCCCAAGGGCAATGACCCCTAAGTGGGTCCCCGCAGCTACTCATCGCCTGAGTTAAGAGGCCAATGCCCTCCCCAGGGTTCCGAGGCAGCTAAGGCCGCCCGGAGTGTGCCCATGATTGCCGGTCAAGACCAGACGATGTAGCTAGCCAGATGAAAAATCAGTTATGTCAGCTAGATATCCAGATTTTCCAGTCTTGAGATGTTCAGTTGTACTTATGTACATTCATTCGTACGTTTGTATATAGTTCATAGTATGAGTTCTGACTTAATAATTTAGTACCCTAGTTCTGTATTTCCGAGGACGAAAATAATTTTAAGGAGGATAGGCTGTAACACCCCGATATTTATTATAATATTAAGACGATTTCACTGCTCGACTTTATAGTGAAATTCGTAAATTTCAGAAATTCAAAATTTATTTAATTTATATGATAAATGCTCAATTATGTTAGATCATCCGTTAAAATTTTCTGTCAAGTTAAGGTCAAGATCAATCCATTAATTTGGGTTGATAAGTGTAATTTAGTCGACTCGAGAATTTTAGCCTCGGACCCTAGTCTCGATCCGAATAAATTTCCAAGTCATTTCTGAGTAATTTTCCTAAGTCATTGCTGAACTTTAGTAGAATAATACTTAGAATATTTTCTTAGTGTTGAGCGCGCCAAGTCAAGCCTTCAGCCTTGCATTCTCGAGCCCTAGCATTTAACCGAGCCGCCAGTTTTCAAGAGGCTCGAACCGAGCCTAAGTCATGGCTGAGTCTTGTACAAATCATAACCATACATAGCTACATTTTTTCTAAGTGTTGGAGTCATGTTTCAAGCCTTGGCAAGTCCCTTAGACGCGCCCCAAGCCAATTCACGCGAGCAGGCCCGCAGTCCACGCGCCCAACCGTGCCGTCGCAGGCCGCGTCCAGTGCTCCAGCACCCAGGCCCAGGGCGCGTCTAGGGCCAGCGCGCCCAAAATTCTGCGCAGCCCACCTTCCGAGCCCATTTCACCAAAATCCAGCCTATTTTCACCGAGCCCAAATTTGTGAGGATGTAACCAGCTTACTAAGGAGTATTTTCAGCCCACATGTCCCTAAGAAAGTCTTGGTCAAAGTCAATTTGGCCTTGACTAGATAGTGGAGAACATAGTTGATTATTTTAATGCCTTGAATGAAGAGAATGTCCCCCCTAAGTCTTGGAACCCTACCAGACATGCTCCCTCAGTCTTTGTGCTTTAAAGAGCTCACCAGAAACCGTGCAAACTCAGGTGAGACAAAACCAAGACCACCCATTGTCCTATGTGCATGTGGAGAAGGGTTTGTTCCCCATATTTGTTCCATCTTTGACCAAGACTTAAAACCTCAGTGATTTATCTATATAAGATCATTTCTACAGACCTTAGAATCTCTTAGACTCATAAATATTCGGCCATACTTAGAAAAATAAGAGAAAAACCAAGAACTCCCACCCTTAGCCACACACACGTGCGAGAAGGCACGAAGAAGGAGAACTCCAACCATTTTCGAGTTCTAGCCATTTTTCACCGAGGTCAAGTAAGTCCATTGTGTTCTTTGGTTTATTCTAAGCCTCCAACACCCCTTGACCTTGACCAAATTCCATCAAGTCGAGCCATAGCCTCTCAAGACCTGAAACAAGCCCTATCACGTCCTTAGCAACCATTTTCCATCTTCGGTGTAGGTAAGCCTAAGAAATCCTTTTTCCTCAGCTACTTTATGATAAAATAAGATTTATCATGAAGAGAAATGAAGTCATACATGCCTTTATCCATGAGTTTCGATTTTTAAGATTTAAATGCCTTAAATTCGGATTTTTAGCTCCATGCATGTTTAATAAATCATGAGAAAGATTATGTATAAGTTTGAGCTTATTTGGAGTTCATTTGCTCGGTCAACTAGTCTATGAATTTATGCCATTTTTCACTCCCGAGCCAATATGTTATGCATGTGAGTTAAGCTTATTATCTAAGCCTTAAAAATTATGTTTTTGCATGTATAACTCTCGGCCATAGTCATATGTTCAAGTTAGAGAAGGTTGTTCGGTCAACTCGTTCATGATTTTATGCGAAATTTTACCTCCGAGCCACATTACTAGACATGCAAGTTTATGCTATCATTTAAGCCTCCTTAGTCATGATTTTTGATGTATAAAACTCGGCCTTAGTCATTTAAGCAAGATTAAGAAGTGGGTTCGGTGGCCCAAAGTTCGTGCGTGCCATCTAGGCCCCACCGAACCAAGTCCATGCATGCCCGAGTCCTCCTAGTGTTTTATGTGCCATTTACGCCCCTTATATCATAAAATATTGATGTGAGTTGGATCTCACTAGATAAGTAGCCGGACGGCCGGCGAGGAGCCGACTGGGGCCGCAGCCGTTCTTGCTCGTCCGTTTCTTGTTCGGTACGACGGAATTGGACAAAGAAAAGAGAGTGAGAGTACCTAGAAGCATAAAAAAATCTCAGTCAATTCCAACAGGCCGCACGCCAGCGCGTCAAGCAAGCCTCGACCGTGCCCAGCAACACCCGAGAGGCACGACCAACGCCAGGGTCGTGCCAGCCCGCGCCCGGTCGCACCCAGCGTGCCCAGCGCCGCACCCGGGCACCAGCAGGCCCGGTGCAGGACCGAGCCCGGTCAGTCCGAGCCAAACCCGCCAGTTTAAGTATTTTCAGTTATAAATCCGGACTCAGTATATTTTTAAGTGAACCCTTAGCGCGGTCTATTTCATCCGGCAGATTAGAACCGAGCATCTTAGCATAATAATTAAATATTCGAGCATCATACTTAGCATTATTTTGCTTATATGTTTATGTAGCCTAAGGAGAGTCGAGCCTCCGACCGCTACTTCAGTTTCAAGCACTTGCGTCAAATTTTGAGTATACCAGGTGGGAGCCTTTACAGGGCATTACGTTGCGCAATTCAGTTATCTTGTATAAGGTACGTGAGTAAGTAAGTTACCCGAACGGTTGAATTATCCCGTTTGTGGTTCATTTAAGTTCTCCCAGGTGAGAGGCCGACCTAAGGGCCTTCCTATTCCACCTGGTATCCGATAAGGGCCGAAGTAAGGGCATTCAGTTTTATAGGGTGTGTGCACACGAGTGGCCGAAGTAAGGGCCGATAAGAGTCTTTGAGACTGTAGATAAGAACAGATTTCAGTTTCAGCTCTTATATAATTAAGTCATGATATGTTATTATGGATGCTGTCTAATTCATACTGGTCAGTATGGGGGTCATGTACTGGGTCCACATCATCATTAATATATGTACCATGTCTGAGGTATGTTCGAGACAAGTTAAGTTCTCCCAGGTGAGAGGCCGAAGTAAGGGCCTTCTTATTCCACCTGGTACCCGATAAGGGCCGAAGTAAGGGCCTTCAGTTTTATCGGGTGTGTGCACACGAGCGGCCGAAGTAAGGGCTGATAAGGGTCTTTTAGACCATAGTTTAAGTTCAAGAAAAGTTTACAGTTCAGCAATCTTATTTATTTTATGTTGCTTTTAGGTTTATGTTTACAGTTAAGAATATTACAGTTCCAGTTTTTCCCATGAGCATGCAGATGTGCTCACACTCCCACAGTCTTTCTTATTTCAAGTGTTGGAGTCCAGCGTGCCGGGTGAGCAGACGTGGCAAGCGTGGTCATGAGTAGTGGACATTTTTACACACATCTTATGTTTTAAAATCCATGAATTTGTATGTAATATGTATGTGTGTACTATGTATTATTCATTTTAAGCTTTCGCTAAGTTTCAGTCTAGACAGACGGACTGCATGTATAACTCCATTATCGCCATAGTGGCTCGTTGGGTTGCATGTTTTATTTATGTCCGAGATAGTAAGTTAAGAACATTTTCGTAGCATCTCGCAATTAAGGAAGTATTTTCGAAAATAAACTCGCACGATATTTCAAATAAAAATCGAAGAATTAACTCTGATTTTCAAAAGTCAAAGCTAGTCAAGGCGGGGTGTTACAAAGAAGGACTAATCAAATTCTTCTTCTCCAAGACTCTCTCTCTTACACCTATAAATAGGACTCTTCTCAAAGTCACAAATCACACTTACGGCACCTCAAAAAATCCAACACCACAAAAACCAACACCTCATAAATCAATGTCTCAATTCAAAGAGCTCCCAATAATTCTCTTGAAGATTTAAAGGTGTTCTTGAAGATCCACGACATCCAAGTTGAAGACCCTAGCCCAAATTCAAGAAGAGAAGAATAAGAGGAGATAATAGAGATTGTACCCGCAATATCATTTGATCGAAAGAAAATCAAGTCGCACAAAAGTTTTATGTTTTTCATAAAATTTGTTGTTACAAATTTGGCACGCCCAGTGGGACCATCTATACCTCTCATCTATTCTCTCTAAATCAAGTTCGAAGATCTTTGAAGATGCATGAAGACCTATTCGAAGAAAATGTATAAGGGGGCAATGAAGGACGATGTCTCCCCAAGCCATTAAGCCATCGAAAATCGTCGTGTTCATCAAACATCCGAATGGAGGAAACAAAAGTGGTCTTCCATATTCTTCTCAAATTCTATGGGGGCAATTTACATGAAGAGCTCTATGAAATGATCAAACGCTCCTTTGATACGAGCTTAAACTATCTACAGTGCTCCTTGACAAGAGCCTAAACTATCTACATATTCAAATGCTCCTGGACATGAACCTAAACTATCTATATGGCTTCTTGACACAGAGCATAAAATGTCTACAAACTTGAAGGCTCATTGACACGAGAATAAAAGGTCTACATATCAAGATCTCCCTGACACGAGCATAAAAGGTCTACATATCAAGATCTCCTAGACACAAGAATAAAAGGTCTACATATCAAACTTGAAGGCTCCTTGACACGAGCATAAATTGTGTACATATCAAGATCTCCTTGACACGAGAATAAAAGGTCTACATATCAAACTTGAATACTCCTTACACAAGCATAAAATGTCTACATATCAAGATCTCTTTGACACGAGAATAAAAGGTCTACATATCAAATTTGAAAACTCCTTGATACGAGTATAAACTATCTGTCAAATCAAATCAACACTCCTTGATACGAGTATAAACTATCTATAAATCAAATCAAATGAAGAACTCCTTGATATGAGTATAAACTATATATATATCAAGTCAAATGAAGAACTCCTTGATACGAGTGTAAACTATTTACCAAGTCAAATCAAGAACTCCTTGATACGAGTATAAACTATCTGTTATATCAAATCAAGACTCCTTGATAAGAGTTTAAACTATCTACAAATCAAGTCAAATGAAGAACTCCCCGAAATGAGTTTATACTATCTACAAACTCAAGTCGAAGAACTCCTAGATAAGAGTTCAAACTATCTGCATGTCTAAACCAAATTCAGAATTTTGAGATTCATTCACTACCAAGACACTTTGTCCGTGAACAAGTCTCAAGGACGCATTTGTAGACATCGAAATTTTAATATTTTATTAATTAATGTCTTTATTTATTTTTTGGACATAAATTCATGATAAATAAGATATATAATTAATAATGTTATTATTTCTAGTCCACCAAGCCAAATCTTAAGATTAAGAAAGAGATTATATCAAATCATAGGATAAGGAAAGAGATTATATCAAATCAAGAAGGACCAATCAACATGATGTCTTCTTCTCCAAGACTCTCTCTCCTACAACTATAAATAGGGCTCTCCTCAAGTCATAAATCACATCTAAGACATTTCAAAATATCCAACACCACAAAAACCAACACCTCATAAATCAAAATCTCAATTCAAAGAGCTCTCAATAATTTTCTTAAAGATCCAAAGGTGTTCTTGAAGATCCATGACATCCAAGTTGAAGACCCCAACCCCAATCCAAGAAGAGAAGAATCAGAGGAGATAATAAATATTGTACCCGCAATATCGGTTGAATGAAGTAAATCAAGTTGTACAAAAATTTTATGTTTTTCATAAAATTTATTGTTACAAGGCTTATTAAGACTTTTTAAATTCTTTAAAAGTCTTAAGATATTCAATTGAGATTTTAAAAAGTCTTACAAAATTCTAAGGATTTTATTTATATGGAACTAGGAATTATTAATACTTTTTAAGATTTTGTAGGATTTCTAAAGAAAAAATCTTATACCAAATTTCACTTCAAATCACACATCAAAACATAAAGGGGTGTATTCAATTGAGATTCTGAGGATGCTTGGATATAAGATAATTTTGATTTTGATTAGATTAGTTGGTTTGGTGTGATTAACTTTGAACAAGTGGTATTATTAATATATTAAAATAATATTTAAAATAAAATAATTAAAGTTGATTTGATGTAAAAGTAAGAGGGATGATGAAGTGATATTTAGTAAAAATTATGTGAGTAGATGAATAGTGAATCAAAGTTGATGATGTGTAAGAATGATTGAGTAGTATTATTTTATTATATTGACAATATTGAGGATAGTGAGGTTGAGTTAAAGTTGAGTAAAATTTGAGTTAAAAAAGGTAATTGGTTAAAAATGAGTGGGTAAATAATTTTTTCCATCCTGTACTATACGTGCTTTTGAGATTTTCAACCTAAAGTATTTTTTGTTGTAAAATGCAACCTGAACTATATATATACAATTATTTGCACGCTCGACTACTTTTTAACCGTCCGATCATCCACAAAAAAGGACACGTGTATGGTCAAGATGTGGTCGAGCGTGCAAATAGTGACTGTATATGTAGTTCAGGTTGCAATTTATAACAAAAAATAATTTAGGTTTAAAATCCCAAAAGCACGTATAGTACAGGTTGGAAAAAATTATTTACCCAAAATGATTAAATTTTTTTGAAAATATTTGTATCCAAGCATTAAAACTTTTTAAATTTGGTGACTTTAGAGGACATTTGTAAAATTTTCATGACTTATTGGACTTTTTGAAACTTTTAGAGAATTCTCATTAGTGACTTTTTAAGACTTTCATAATGGACTTTTTAAACTTATTGGAACTTTTATATACTTATAGTTATAACTACTATGTTTGCATGAAATATTAATAAACGTAGCATAATAACTAGTATCAAGAAGAATAAATGAAAAAAGAGGTTTTATATATTAATCTTTTAAAAATTTAAGAATAAACTCATTGTTTTGCGACATGAGTTATTCATGAACAAATTATTTAGGGTTTTAGATTTATTAAACGAGAAAATCGATCCGAGCTTCAGCGAGTCGAACTCGAGCAAGGCCTTATATTTGTTTGTTAATAGCACAAACTCAAATATGTGTTACACATCTCTGCTACAGTGACACTTATAATCAGCCCAAATTAAGATATATTTATCTAATTACTGATTGATATTATTTTTAATATTTCTTTGCATAATGTTGCAAATATTAGAAAAATATTATTATGATATAATTTTTACAAGATACAAATATTGTCGAAAAACAGTAATTGTATCTTATAACGTTATCAATAATATGAAAAATAATTCAATATCAACAAATAAACTATTAGAAAATAAAATAATTTTTTAATGTTAAAAAATAGTCAGTTATAGCTTTGGAATTTTTAACCCTAGCCCCAATTTCGTCGCCCAAATTTCCGTCATCTTCTCCTTCAACTTCCCGTCATCTTCTCCTTCAAATTCCAGTCATCTTCTCCTTCAAATTCCCGTCATCTTGCCTTCCTTGGTGACGATTCGACTCCGGCTAGTGGTCGTTACTGGCCGCTCGGCCCTCCCCTAGCTTCGCAAGTCCTCGATGTCCCTGCAGGTGTCGTGATTGGGGGCTTTTCTGTGTCGCCGGCGAGTTTGCGTCGTGTGGTGGAGCTAGCTCAGTATGAGCCGGAAGGTCTTCCTTGGTCGCCGGCAGTCGTCGATTGGAGGTGTGAAGCCTCGATCTTCCTCTGGCTGGCATTTTGGAGGTCCTCCTGGTCGGCTTTGCTGTTCATAGCGGGGCTTCCGGTGGTTTGGGTTCTGGTCAGCGGCGGTTTGCAGTGGTGTTGGGTGGCGCGTGGGTTGGGGGTCGGGGTGGGACTCCGGATGCTGTGGCGGTCCTGTTGCGGCGACTGGGGTTGAGGGAATGAGCCATCCTCATCCTCCCTTGTCAGCTAGTGGTGTTAGGCAGCGGGGGACCTGGTTTTTTCGAGCTCGTCTTGTGATGTTAGACGGGTTCGGGCCAAGACTGGTGTGGGGACGGATTGTTTGCCTCTCGATTGGTGACGGGTTGATTCTGAGATTGGTTCGGGCACAGAGTTGGCTATTGTATAGGCGTTTGTGCAGTTTCAGTAGTGGTTCTTCGGGCTTAAAATCTTTCTTGTGTCGATTGTTCACTGTTCGTTAGATCGGGTTCGATTGCTGGGGAAGGGCTTTGCGTGTTTTTGTTATTGTAGTTCTTGTTTTTGTGATATTTTGTGTTGTTTGTGTTGTTTTTGTGTTAGTATCTACGTTTTAGGTTTGAGCCGTTAGCCTCTGTGAGTCCGAGTGTTATTTATTATCCTGTTGGGATCCGACACTCAGGTATTACCCTGTGGGGGTCCTTGTGTTGTTTAGTTTTGTGTTAGGTGATTCGTGTAGTTGTGAGTTGGTCATTCTAGCGTTGCTGGCAGGCTCTAGGCGATCTCCAGATCTGCTTCTCAGTTTTTTCAGTCTTTGGTTGTACTATTTAGCCTTTAGCTGTCTTCTCTTCGCACTTTGTGCGGTTTTATTAATATAGTACCTTTATCGTTTCGGGGAAAAAAATAGTCAGTTACAAATTAAAAGAGTGAACAAATAAATTATTTGCAAGTGCAAACTATAGAAGCGTTTACCTTTGAAAAGTCAAATTTAAAAGATACCAAAATGAGAGAATAATTGTATACACACATAAAATAACCATAAAAAATAAAAGATCACGTTATGTATACATAATGAAAATAAAAATTATACAAGGTATCAAAATAAATGAGTAAAATAATAGAGTATGAAAGTGACATGAGATACAAAGTCGTGTTAGAAAGAAAAAAGAAAGAGAGTATGAAGAGAGTCACATATGCCCAACAAAATTACCAATTTGATGAGATTTCTGCTAGGACTTTCTATTTGTAATTTTGTTACAAAAAATCTCACAATTTAAAAAGTCTCATAAAGTTTTCATATTTTGAATATCGGGTGACTTATAGAGACTCTCAGAATGTTTTAATTGAGTGCCTGAAGACTTTTAGACACTTACAAAAAGTCTTTAAATGTCTCAATTGAATACATGTAAACTTTTGAGAAGTCTCTAAAAGTTTTAATCGAATACAACAAAATTCTGAAAGACTTAAAAGTTCTCTAAAAGTTGAAATTGAATATACAGATTTCGCAAGATTCCTCCAAAATATGAAAATCTTATAAAGCCTCAAAATGCACTTAAAATCTCAATTGAATACACCCTCCTAAGAATACTACTAATTTTCAAATTTACGGTTCGCACATTAAATATGGCCCAAGGTTGGTTACCAAAATATTTTTTATTCAGTTTCCTGAAAGTAATAAATCAAATAGATGTCAGTTACCAAAATTTACGGTCATAGTTTACTATAATTCTCCCAAATCTCTATGTGAGTATAAACATCTCCATATTTACCATTATTGCTGCCAAATATATCTCCAAAAATCATCCCATGCAAATGGTTGGGCTCAACTACAATGGTAGTGCCAATGCCAATACAAATTCATTTGTGAAAAACCATTTGCTCGATTTGTTATGAGGATTTCAAGACCTCAATCAAAAACTTCCAATCAATCTCTATTTGTGGCCACCTTTTCACGAGATCTGGTATGTTCTTGTCCCTTTTTATTGTCATACTTAGAGAGTTGCAGATGTTCCATTCATTTTTTTAGTTGTTTCATTTTGAATTTTTCCATCTTGAATTTTGATGTAAGCATTTATATGGGTTTTGGTTCAAAGAAATATTTTACAATTTTGTTTTACAATTATGTTTGCTAAGGTTCGAAAAGGAGAAAATTCGAACCACCAAGTATATCGCATGAAGTAAACTATCAGGGGCATTAAGACTTCATGTCTGAGCTGGACGGTGAAGAACAAAGAATTTCTCGAGTGAGTCCTCGAATAAAAAAAATTAGAACCTGAGAAGAAGAAGAGTGATATTGCGAAAAAGAGGTAAAGGTAAGATGGTTGATTCTTCATTTTGTCAAATGGGTATCTGTAAGAAAAATTAGTTTTGTACCGATTTAACGATTCTATTTTTCGTGACGGTACCGTAATTAACCAACTTAAGTGTGAACACAACGTTGTATGTTCTAACCTCGTCCTGCTTGAATTGGTGCTTGAATGTTGATTAATTCAAGCAGGACGAGGTACTGAACATACAGCGTTGCATTCACACTAGGGACGGTACCGTAATTAACCAATTCAAGTGTCAACGCAACGCTGGTTGGAACTTCAAGCAAGACGAGGTACTGAACATGCAGCGTTGCGTTCACACTAGGGACGGTACCGTAATTAACCAATTCAAGTGTGAACGCAACGCTGTATGTTCCAACATCGTCCTGCTTGAATGTTATTCAAGTGTGAACGCAACGCTGTATGTTCAACACCTCGTCCTGCTTGAATGTATAAGTAGAAGACTTAGGAAATTCTCAAAACCTTTTTAAGGTGAATGAGAAATTAATTCTAAGTGTTATATATTAATTAATTGAGTTTAAATAACTCAATGATTGTAGGGTTCACAAACATTCTATATTGACAAATGTTTGGACAAACTAAATCAGCCATAATTATGCATTATATATGCTAGTATTGTAGAAGGGCTCGTAGGGGACAAGTAGAAAAAAACGGAACTCGATTCCGAGTCCGTATGAGCTCGTACGAGCCCATGGCGCACGGGCGCGCAACTGGCTGCGGAAATCAAAGGGTTGCAACCCTTGGTGACTATAAGGTATCTTTTGGCCACTAAATGCATCCGTTCTCGTACGGGCACGTCCCAAAAGGTGTCTACTTAAACCTCTCGGAGGTGTTTCCCTACATCTATAAGTACCCACAAACATGAAATCATTTAGTATATGAAATTTTCCAAGAGTCTTTGCATTCTTTTTACAAAGTTCATATTCATCTTGTGTTCTTTGTGTTCTTTCTAATCTTGAGAGTTCCAAAACTTGAGTATTGTTCGTCGAAAGTTTGTGTATTTGAGTTACCGCTATACACAAATCGAAGTCGTTGTATCTTGGAGGCGTTAGCCATGAACCGTGGGTAATATACGGGGCTCTTTCGTCTTAAGGAGAGCGTACCTTACGTGCCTCGACTTTGTTCGTTTCGTCATTTTCCTTCTGATTTAGGAAAAAACGGAACTCGATTCTGAGTCCGTATGAGCTCGTACGAACCCGTGGCACACGGGCGCGCAACTGGCCGCGGAAATCAAAGGGTTGCAACCCTTGGTGACCATAAGGTATCTTTTGGCCACTAGATGCATCCGTTCTCGTACAGGCACGTCCCAAAAGGTGTCTTTTGACACTTAAAACCTCTTGGAGGTGTTTCCCTACATCTATAAATACCCACAAACATGAAATCATTTAGTACATGAAATTTTCCAGGAGTCTTTGCATCCTTTTTACAAAGTTCATATCCATCTTGTGTTCTTTGTGATCTTTCTTATCTTGAGAGTTCCGAAACTTGAGTATTGTTCGTCGAAGGTTTGTGTATTTGAGTTACCGCTATACACAAATCAAAGTCGTAGGCGTTAGCCGTGAACCGTGGGTAATATACGGGGCTATTTCGTCTCAAGGAGAGCGTACCTTACGTGCCTCGACTTTGTTCGTTTCGTCATTTTCCTTCTGATTTCTTAAGCCATTTTTGATATTCACATACCACACTCATAACAATCTTCAGACGAAATATTTGTGAGTTCATAAGATGGGAACCGAAGGAAATCAAACGTCTTCTTCAAGTGCTCAACCGATGGTAGCTGCTCCCGTCCAAGGCGAGAGACTGCCGAAGTTCAATGGATCTGATTTCAAGAGGTGACAACAAAATATGTTGTTCTATACTTAAAAGTGTGGGGGTGTTTGGCAAAGGTTGAAATACCTAAACCAAAACAAGTGAAAATTGGACCAAAGACTATTGATTATATATTTATTGGTTATGCAAACAATAGTAGTGCATATCGATTTTTGGTGCACAAATTAGAAATTTCGGAGATTCATAATGGAACAATTATTGAGTCTCGAAATGCGGTGTTCTTTGAGAATATTTTTCCTTCTAAAGACGAGGAAGTAACAATTCCGAGAAAAAGGACATTCGAAGAGGCCAAGCTACCTCAAGAAATTGAGGATGAGCCAAGGCGTAGTAAGAGAACAAAAGTACCTAACTCTTTTGGTCCTGAATTTCTAACTTATGTGTTAGAGAACGAACCGAGAACCATTCGGGAGGCTTTGACAAGTCCGGATGCTCCTTTTTGGAAAGAAGCTATCAATAGTGAGATAGTATCCATTATGCACAATAATATATGGGAGTTGGTTGATCTCCCACCGGGAAGCAAACCTTTGGAATGTAAATGGATCCTTAAAAGGAAGTATAAAACTGATGGAACTATTGATAAGTATAAGGCCCGATTGGTTGTAAAAGGGTTTAAGCAAACGGAGGGATATGATTTCTTTGATACATATTCTCCTGTAACTCGAATCACGTCTATACGTGTTCTCATTGCAATTGCAGCAATGCATGACCTTGAGATTCATCAAATGGATGTGAAAACGACCTTCTTAAATGGAGACCTCGAGGAGGAAATTTATATGGAACAACCCGAGGGGTTTGTTGCTCCCGGAAAAGAACAAAAAGTGTGTCGCTTGGTTAAGTCGCTTTATGGACTAAAACAAGCACCTAAGCAATGGCACGAAAAGTTTGACAAAGTTTTGTCGAATGGATTTAAAATCAACGAATGTGATAAATGTGTCTATATTAAAGGTAACGTCGATTCATTCGTGATCGTATGCCTATATGTGGACGACATTTAGATCTTGGGAAAAGATAATGGTTCAATTCTTAGTACCAAGAAAATGTTGAAAAATAATTTCGACATAAAGGATATGGGAAAAGCCGATGTGATCTTAGGGATTAAAATCTCTAAAAGTTCGGAAGGAATTGTTTTGTCACAATCCCATTATGTTGAAAACATCTTGAAGAGGTTCAATGCATTCGATAAGCCTCCGGCTAAGACTCCTGTTGATTTAACTCAACACTTAGCTAAAAATCGAGGTGAACCAGTTTCCCAACTAGAATACTCACGAGTAGTTGGGAGCTTGATGTACTTGATGAATTGTACTCGGCCCGATATAGCATATTCGGTGAGTAAACTAAGTAGGTTCACGAGTAACCCGAGCGAAGACCATTGGAATGCTCTGATTCGGGTACTTAGGTATTTGAAACATACCTTGAGTTTTGGAATAACATATACGAGGTATCCAGCGGTACTTGAAGGGTATTGCGATGCAAATTAGATATCTGAAACAAAAGACTCCAAGTCCACTAGTGGCTTTGTGTTCACTATCGGGTGGAGGAGCGGTGTCGTGGAAATCTTCTAAGCAAACGTGTATTGCTAGATCCACGATGGAGTCTGAGTTTATATCCATGGACAAAGCCGGGGAAGAAGCTGAGTGGCTTAGGAATTTCCTCGAGGATATTCCATGTTGGAAAAAACCAGCGCCCGCCGTGATGATACATTGTGATAATCAATCGGCAATTAGAAGGGCACAAAGTAGCTTGTACAATGGTAAGTCTCGACATATACGTCGGAGGCATAATACCATAAGACAAATGATCTCGAGTGGGGTTATTTCGATTGACTATATCAAGTCAAAGGAAAACCTAGCGGATCCGCTTACTAAAGGCATTAATCGAGATCATGTAACACCCCGCTTATCAGAGTAACTTTTTCGCAACTTTTACTTCGAAAATGCTAATATCTCTTTCGAAATCTTTTGCGAATAACTCGGGATGCTACTCAACCTTACATCTTGAAAATCCGTTTATCTTTAAACTCTTGTCTAATACATCTTTTAGACATAAAGAAATAGATTTCCTTTAAACTTGCATTTAACCATATTCATACTTCTCGAAATGGTAAAAACTTCAAATCATAATTTCATTTAAAATGCAAGTTCAATAATCATTGTGCGTAGCGGAATACTTAAAAACATGGTTAATTATACAGACTGTTATAAATGTCCGTATCAAAGCTTGTCTTCATCTGAGTCCACGATCCACACCAACACTGCTCCACTCACACCTCCTCTTCGACCTGTTACCTGAAACTAAAACTCATGGGGGTGAGTAACGAATAAAGATAATCATAAACCGATATTGATCGGCAACTTAAACTTTTCTCTTCTCTTTCCGATAGTTAGTCGGATACGTGTGCACACTCTGATGGATATTTCTCAGGCAACTCATCGGCCTCCATCAGAACTTAGGAAGTACTCGTAAGGCAACTCGGCGGCCTTCTTCCCAAGCGTAATAAACTTATAACTTTAGGATATACTTTGAGACAACTGATGGTCTCCTCATCCCATATGACATCAATATCGTACTCAATGTGATACCCATTCAGGGTCCCCACCTTTTGTCTTTGAAAGCATTTGAAAGTCGATAAGTGTTGTACTTGATAATTTCATCTGCAAGTTACATCAAATATAAACAAATATACTAAGTACTATGCTCGTATACTCAATAAGATTCTCGGATTCTTAAATTATCCACATCTTATAGAAATTCATTAAACATGCTATTGTTCAAGTTAATACTTAACTTTTCTTTTAACTTTTACTCAAGGTTAATTACTTAACCCCATATAAATCATGTCTGCAAAACCATAAATATTGGTTTATACTCACATGTTACTTAAGTAACTCAATTGTGAAAATAACTATATTTCACATTATACTTGATTGAGTACTTAAACTCAAAACATGCTTAACTTTTAACATCATCAACATGATTTATAACTCATCTTACTTGATCATTTACTCAATCAAGTACTTAATTCATCATACATCACATCTCCCAAATTTTATATATTTGGCTTATACTAAATTTTCACTTAATTAACTTGAAAGTGAAAATAAACTCAAAATATACTCATCTTTCAATCATAATATTTAATCATGATATTAATATGTTATACTTAATAAAATCTTTATAAGATTATATACTCAACATATTAAACATAAAACTTGTCAAATTACTCATCACTTATATGAGAATAGATCATAAAAATCTCAATTTAACAACTTGAACATATCATGAATATTCTTGCATATATACTCATCTTTTATATATATATATATATATATATATATATATATATATATACTCATCTTTACTTATATGCCATCTTGTCATCTTAACTCATTCATTTCTCATCTTCAAATTATGAAACTTAACATTCATAATCTCAACTCATATTTAGACATGTCATCAAAATTTCATAATTTTATCATGCTTATACATCAAGTTATGAGAATTTAAAGTCATAGTGAACATAAAATTCATCTTACATGTTCATCTTCAAAAATTCATAACTTAAGCTATACTTTCTCAAATCACTTAATTCTTGTTCTCATGTACTCATCTTTTACATAAGAATTAATCATCTAATTCATACTTTTCCAGCTTATTCATATCTTTAGGAAAATCTCATGCAAATCAACATCTTATCACATCAAGTACATATATCATATAATTGATCTTTAACAACTTTAACTCTTTATATTCATAGAATCAATTATAAACTTAACTTCTACATCATGATATACATACTTATAAACATGTAAACTCATTATCAAAACATGAACTTAAGCATGTAACTTTAAGATAAGTAAATTACCTCCTTCTTGCTAGAGTAAAAACTTGATTCTTTACTTCAAATTCTTCACTTCTCCAAAGTTTCTACTACTTATTCTCACTTTCACTCTTATATAACTTTTGGTACTTTTATTTGGTGTACAAACTCTGAGTTTTAGGCCTCTATTTATAGGCACAAATTGGCAATACATCATAATGGAGTGAATAAATGATCATAATAATTAATTTAAACTTATAAACTTATTTAATCATAAACTATTTTATGCTTAACTTATCTACACATCAAAAACTTAAATAATCATCAAAAATAGCCTTTGGTAGAGATCACAATCGGACTCTCAATGATCATACAAAACTGTCGGCAACACGACTCGTGTGGCATGTCACACGACTCGTGTGACCTCACACGAGTCGTGTGGCTAGTCACACGACTCGTGTGACACCACACGACTCGTGTGGCTATGTCACACGACTCGTGTGAAAAAGCCGAAGCTAACTTTCATCACCTTAACCTCCCACACGACTCGTGTGACCTCTCACACGACTCGTGTGGCTTCACACGACTCGTTTGTTACTTCACACAACTCGTGTGGCTAGTTCCTTGATCAACTCTTAATTTCGAACCAATAACTGCATATCTTGGTCTCGAAATTACCTAAATCTTGGAACTAAAACTGTTACTTTCTTAATAACTGAGAGGGATATTACAGATCAAATGTACAAGTTGGTTAGGGGAATGGGATTAAAATCCGCAACATAAGAATAGTCTTAGCGGTAACCCAACCTTGAGAATCGGAGATCCCGAAATTTTGGTTTAATGGGAAAACTAAGTTTTGATAGTTCAGTGAAACACTTGAAAACTTCACTCATTCCCAAGAACCGTCAAGTGTTAAAATCTGCCTAAGTGGTGAGGTTAAGTCGAGGACTTTTAATGATTCCTATACCTATGGGTGGAGTAAGGCAGGATACCCTTTATAGGAGAATCACCTTTGTAAGTGAGAAGCAAATAGGCCGCTTCAACGAACACTTACTACACCGAGATATGGTCCAAGGCCGAAATGGACACAACGTAAGAACAAGAAATTGTTAGAGCTGTTGTTGTGTGAGTACTATTGTCTTGGTGCACACAAACAGCCGGTAAGTTCAAAGCATCGCGCTACTAACCGGCTAGTGTATCCGATAGTATTTCACTAAGGAAGATTCAAAACCACAAGCTATCTATCCTGATGCAATGATGGTTCGCCAGAACTCTCAAGTGTTGCATACATGCATTAATTTCATTCATGTGGGGGATTGTAAGAAAAATTAATTTTGTACCGATTTAACGATTCTATTTTTCGTAAGTAGAAGACTTAGGAAATTCTCAAAACCTTTTTAAGGTGAATGAGAAATTAATTCTAAGTGTTATATGTTAATTAATTGAGTTTAAATAACTCAAAGATTGTAGGGTTCACAAACATTCTGTTTTGACAAATGTTTGGACAAGCTAAACGAGCCATAATTATGCATTATATATGCTAGTATTGTAGAAGGGCTCGTAGGAAACAAGTAGGAAAAAACAGAACTCGATTCCAAGTCCGTATGAGCTTGTGCGAGCCCGTGGTGCACGGGCGCGCAACTGGCTGCGGAAATCAAAGGGTTGTAACCCTTGGTGACCATAAGGTATCTTTTGGCCACTAGATGCATCCGTTCTCGTACGGGCATGTCCCAAAAGGTGTCTTTTGACACTTAAACCTCTTGGAGGTGTTTCCTTACATCTATAAATACCCACAAACATGAAATCATTTAGTACATGAAATTTTCCAAGAGTCTTTGCATCTTTTTTACAAAGTTCATATTCATCTTGTGTTCTTTGTGTTCTTTCTTATCTTGAGAGTTCCGAAACTTGAGTATTGTTCGTCAAAGGTTTGTGTATTTGAGTTACCGCTATACAAAAATCGAAGTCATTGTATCTTGGAGGCGTTAGCCGTGAACCGTGGGTAATATACGGGGCTATTTCGTCTTAAGAAGAGCGTACCTTACGTGCCTCGACTTTGTTCGTTTCGTCATTTTCCTTCTGATTTCTTAAGACATTTTTGATATTCACATACCACACTCATAACAGTATCCACTTGTCCTCCCTTCTTCATTTTTATTTTCAAATTCTGATATTGCCGTATTAATCTTTAATTTGATTTTGTTGGGTTACAATTTTAGCGATTGCGGTGTTTATGTTGCATCGTTTGTCGAGTATTTCATCATGGATACTCCCATTCCAACCAACTACGATGTCGATTTAGAGAGGTTGAGTTACTCATAATTGTCGCACCAACATGGTAGAATGAAGCAAGAGAAGGCATGTGAGAGTGACGATGATTCGCCTGGGTCGCTTCCTGATTTGGAGCACGCCAATTTGTTGGCAATTACTACATGAAGTTAAACTTGTCAAAGTCATCGTTTTTTTTTTTTTTTTTTTTGTATGTTTATTGAACCGACTTTGAAGTATGGGTACTGAGATATGATTATCTTATTTGATTTACTTTGTTTTGATGTTTTTAGTATAGTTTTGATTGTGCACGGTAAGTATGATTGAATATTCATGTTTTGATTTGGATTTCTAATGACGATGATATTATAATTTTTTTTAATGCACGACAGTGATTTTTTTGTTCATCTAAAGTTTATGTTTGGTATATAAAACACGAAGAAGTGTAGTAAACATATACACATATTATACTTTAGTTATACATAATATATATTGTTGGTTTTGTCAAGTGTACAAACTTTTGGATAATTGTTGTCAACATAGATCATAGTTAAAAGCCTAGCAAGACCAATATTTCTAATGAAGGTGATATTATATTTTTAATGCTTGTGGTATTCAGTGATTTTGTTGTTTATTTAAAGTTTGATGTTCGGTATATAAAACAAGAATGGGTGTAGTAAACATATACACAAAAATATACTTTAGTTATCCAAAATCTGTAGTGATTAGCTATATAAATAGACTTTAGTTTTAACATATTCTGAACTGGTTTTTATAAACTACAACAAATATATCAAAATTTGTTAAAAGAAAAAGAGGTTCGGTTCAAGTATACGCAACATATACCTACATTGCTAATTAATATTGTTGACCCCCCGAGTTAAAAAAATGGGCCCACAAAAGAGAATAAGACAGCCTACGTCCAATAAGCCGAGCTGGATTCACAGACCGACCATCAGACAGAAAAGAGTTGGGTCAAAAGAGGCAATGAGGTTGAATCCAAGATAGAGACTTCAATCCGAGCTGGGCTAACAAGTCGAGTAGAATGCAATAAAATAACACTTGTAGCTTAATGATGAAGAAGTACATCTTCGTCCGCTAATCTGCGGGCCTACCAATCTCAGAGTAGCACGATGCATTAAATGCCCCTGTCCAATCATTTAAATACGAATCGTACAGACTCGAAGAACAGCCCCCGAGCTACAGTTACTAAAAAATACCCTTGTATTAGATTAAAAAAAGGGGACTAAAAAAATATACAAACTCACGAGATAAAGATTCTCGTATCATATACTAAGTTTGATATTCGACCGAGCAATAAAAATATTGGCTGACCTAGGCCACTATTATTCCGTCACATTCGTGCATTGTTCTGCACTTCTATTTTTATTCGGTTCTTTCGACAAAAAATATTCATATATGTCTTAACCAAGCATCCTTAAATTCGGTTCAAAACACTTTTAAGTTTTAACTCGTTGATCAAATTCGTTCATCAACAGTTTGCCGCTAGAAGGAGGGCTCCATAAGTTATTTGGAATCAATCTTCACTTTGTGAACACCACTACAAGACTCTTTTTTTCTTTTTCCCAAAAATGGCCGGAATACGATTCTATTTGGCAAAGACCCCTAAGACTCCGGCACGAAGCATATTCAAGACTCCGGAGAAGGTATAGCAGAAGCAGCAAGACCCCTAAAGACTCTAACGCAAAGCATATTTAGGATGCCGAAGAAAACCAAAGATGCGATGGTAGCAACGAAGACCCTGAAGACTCTGACGCGAAGCATATTCAAGATGCCGGAGAAATCCATAGGTGCAACGGTAGCAGCAAAGACCCTGACGTCTCCGACGTGAAACATATTAAAGACGCCAAAGAAAGTCCAAATACGCAGCAAAAATAGCGAAGACCATGAAGACTCCGACACCGAATGCATTCGAGGTGCTGAAGGAAAAGGACACACGCACCGCTAAGAACCCAAGAGAAACGCCGGCCCCAATGGAAGCAATAGCCCAAGTACCAGACAACACGATGAAAATGCGATAGGCGGTGATTTATCGAGCCTGGACGAGAGAAGCCGGAGAGAGTAGGTCAGCCACATGCATTCGGGCAAGGAAGACCGCTCCTCATCCGGTCCTTTCTCGTCTTGGGTGCAGAAAGATCGAAACGATAGGGTCGAAAAGCGCGACCTTGGGGAGGTCGTGAAGCTAAGGAGGAAAAATCGCCGAACTCGAAGTCTCGATAGAAGTGGGTTCGCACATTCTCGTTACCGTTTGAACTCCTGCTTCGCCCCCTACCGAAGAATGTAACGATACCTCAGACTGAGCAATGTGATGGCAAAACAGATCCAGACACCTTAGCCCCATTCGAAATTGATAGTAGTTGAGGGGCCAGAAGAGAGCCCGAAAAGAAACATCGCTCGTATTGACGAAAGAATCCAAGATATGGACTCTTATCAATAAGCGGCAAACAACTAACAAGGAATGCATGTCCACCCCAAATATCAAAGTGCCGGGGGACTTGAGCTCAAAAATGAAAAAAATTACGACCGACCTGAGGTCTGACGAGGGAGTTCCCCGGGCCAACATAAGAGAAGTGGGAAAGAGACCGACCGACTATCCAAATCGTAGTTATTGCAAAGACGCGCAATCTTGAGTGAAGGAAGCTAAAATCCCATGCAAACAATTAACCTTTACCACCCGGTTCCCTCCAGGCTAAGAGTAAACATCAAAGGAGGTCGGTCCCCAAGCATTTTAAAAGTACCAGAAAGTGTAAAGGCCGCAATGCTAAAAATCTAAAAGGCCTATAAGCTGCAAAGTTGTAATGCCGTAAAATTAAAAGGCCTATGAGCCGCAGGGTCGAAATACTGTTATAACTAAGCACTAAGGTGCAAAGACCGAGTACGAAAATTACTCGGTTAGGCTAAAAATGTCATTCCGGGCCGAAATGCCATTATAAAAACTAAGATGACAAGACCCGGTACAAAGATTGCTCGACTAGGCTAAAAATGTCATCAGGCTAAAAATGCCGTCAGGACGAAAACGCCACCAAACAAAACGACCTCAAAATGCATTCCAAATCACGAAGTCTAAAAATAGCGTAATAATGCGTATGTTGATGGCTGCTTCAATTTTCGAGCTGACCAAGAACAAAACTCACGACACTCAACTAAAAAAAAAATCGCTCGTCACTACATAAAACTCATGTTTGCTGCTCAAATCTGCTTAAGAAAATAATGTGTGTGCCCTGTATATCTGCTACCCGCAAATACGCACACTTCTCTTCTTTATTTGCTCTCTTTTCAGTCAAATACTTTCCGTTAGATATTTTTTTTTCTAATTGTCCTATCGGAAATATACTAGATATGTTGTTGTTGTTGTTGTCAAGATTCCTTTCTATCGTTGGGGAAATGGAGTTGGGGCATGCCATTTCCTCCTGGGTGGATTAGTCCCACCCCTTTGGGTGTGGATCCTGAGCCCGAGCGAGCCTGTAGCTGTGGTTAGCCGGCCACCGGTTGGTGAGGTCCTCTGGGCGTAGGGACATAGGGTCGGGTGAGGCCCCGAAGTGAATGTGAGGATACCATCCAGACAGGAAAAATATTAGAGTTCATTTGCATGGCAAACATATTTACATGACAACATATAATAAAAATATATTTTAAAATTATTTCCAAATAATTTAAAAGGAGTTATTTCCCAGTTGATCTAAATTAAATCATAGTTATAATTTATTAAATATCCAATATTTTTTGGATGATTGGACATAAAGAAAAGAATTATTATCTTGTCGGATAACTTTTATTTTCAAAAAAAAAATTAAATTACATCGAATACAATTATTTTCTCAAACAATTCACTACTCATCTAATGCAAATTTTTTCTCCTCAATATTACAAATATATTTAAATTTTAAAAATTATTATTACACACATTTTCCAGCAAAATTTACTATCAATCCACCCATATATTTTTAACTATTAATTGTCATTTTACTAATTATATATTATATGAACTTTAATCATAATATTTTATCTCTCAGCTATTCACAAACTCAAAATTACTTCATTGTTTCGGTCAATCCATTTTTCATAATATAACTCACTTTATTGAGAAAATTATAAATTTGGTCCCAAAACTTTTGTTGTTTCCCACATTTGGTCTCAGGCACGCCAATTATGGTCCTTTTTGAATTTTCATTGCCAAAATGGTCCCACTCCGTCAAGACTTAACAGTCAACATTTATAGCCTGTGACCAAATGTGGGAAACAGCAAAAGTTCTGGACCAAATTTGCAATTTTCTCAAAGAGTAAGTAATAAAAATTATTTAAATTTATTTTTATTAGAAACTTTTTTTTTAAAAAAGTTTTAGTAAATGTTAAAAAGGTATGTTACCATTCTTTTCTAACAATACATTTAGTTTATTTTTTAATAAATTATAAAAGATAAATATAACTAACATACAATTCTTTCACATTTTCTATTGTAAATTAAAGTTTAACTTGATCTTTTTACATAAAATGATTATTTAATTGGGTAACTTAACAAAAGGTGTATAAATTAATTTTATTAATTAGTTCATGATAAATGAGATGCAAAAAAAAAATATAGGATATATTTTACTATAAATAAGTGAGAGCAAATGTTTATTTTCACTTAAATTAATGCCAAAATTTGTTTTATTATGCTTAAAATTGAAATTTTTTATGTAGATGTAATTTTCATAAATAAATAGATTTTTCAATTTATAGTTGTCAAGATTAAATTAATAAATAAAAAATATTAAAATAAAAATAGACAGTAATAAAAAAATAGTTTAAGTTGGATTTTTTTAATTCGTATTATTTTATAAAGTTTGTAAGTATATATATAAATTATCACATTATATTAATATTTAAAAGTGTAGACGGATTAGTATTATTGTAAGCATATTCACATTTTTTCTTATTTTGATAAATTTGATTATATCTTTTGGTTAAAATAATATTATTTCGAATTATTCTTTAATTTAAATTATATTAAAATAATTGTCAATATTTTTTAAGTAATGATGATAAAAATATTAGAAAATAAAATAAATACCACTCAATTAGCAATTATGTCGTTTACTTTTCCACTCAAAATTAAAATTTATCAACGCCCTTACTTTTCCAATCGATATTTATTTTTATAAAATTATTTTTAATATTTATTTCTCGCATCATATTCATAGTAAATTAATTTTATTATGTCATTTCGGCTTTGAGTGAATGAGAGAGACTTGAAGAACTTGAAGAACTTATTTTTTTTAAAAAAAAAAAAAATGCAAAATTGGTCCAATCTAACGTCCTCACATGAGCCCCGTCAATCGGACGTGAGACCATTTTGGCAACGAAAATTAAAAAAGAACCATAATTAACATGTCTGGGACTAAATGTAGAAAACAGCAAAAATTTTGGGACCAAATTTACAATTTTTTCCACTTTGTTCAATCATTCAAATTTTTATAAAATAATTTATATCCAATCATACGGGTAATGATCACGTGAAATGAACGTGTGATGAATTAGAGTAGTAAGCCTTATGACAACAAACAATGATGTCATTTAATTTTGCCAAAAAAAATTATAGTACATCGAACTCGAGTTTGATGTATGACGTTACATCCTCTGTTATACCGGAAGCCACATATCTTCTAAAATTTAAGGAATCTTCTTTGGTAAATAGTACTCATGCAAAAGCTTCAATTTCTACCTTGGTCTTACTGACACTTGTCTCTTTGACGAAAAGGACTTTGACAACTATTTTTCAAAATTTAAAGACACTACAATACAACAAGTCTTATATATTATCAAACAACCACATTTATGTCAATTCACATTTTGTATTCAATGTTGGTTATGTGTGGGCCACTCAATGCAAAGAAGTATTTTCCATAATGCAAGCAAGGAAGTTAAAATTAAATGTTGGACGAACCCATTAGTAATGAATGAGTTTACATAATTAATATATATATATATTTTTTTTTTCATTTTATGCTTGTGAAACTTATTTTTGTTACATTTACATGGATTTTGAATCCTATTCGAAGCCAAAAAGATTCTCATAATTTTGCAAAAATTTGACTAGCATATATCAATGGCATAAATGTTACGTGGACCCTCATTATTTGGCATCATCTCGAGCGACCAATTACGAAGCACATGACTTTCCATGATAAGTCACGTGCGACCATTTACGAGGCACGTGACTTTCCACCCAATTTTGTAGACTTATATATTTTATCGAAATATGTTCTTACTATGTGAAACGGATGTCATTTACTATATCACAACGCTAACTTTATTTTCCTTAAAGTACGCCTTTATGTAATCTAATAATCCTTTTTCACACTAAGTTTTGGCATTTTCCAAATATATATATATATATATATATATATATATATATATATATATATATATTCAAGAAAAAAAATCTAAAAGAAAAGAAGTTCCTCTACACCAGTTCACCATTTGTAATATGATGTATCTATAGTCCAACCAAATTAAATATCCACAAGGATCATCCTGGATTTAATAATAAAAGATGTAATACCTCACCAATTGACTTTTGTTTTCACTTTTGAGAAAGACCATATACATTGGTCTTAATGTCATCCCCTCCTTATAAATATGCATTGGTTAGAAACAAACATACACATAAAAACACACATAGAAAGAAAAAAAGAAAAAAAAATGGAATGGCCAGATTTTCACTATTCTCCTTTAGAAGAAACTTTGCATGGAATTTTTCCAAACCAGTTTGAAATGAATCAACCAATGGGATGGACATATGAAGAAAACAAGTTGTTTGAGGTTGCTTTAGCCGAAATCGAGCCCGGTTCTCCAGCTTTCTTCGAGAATGTCGCATCAAAAATTCCTTGGAAGAGTATTGAAGATATCAAGAAGCACTATGAAGCATTGATTGAAGATCTGAAAATGATTGAAACTGGAGAGGTTCCAATTCCTGACTACAAACAAGCTGATCAACAGCAAGACGAGGGCAACAAAGAGGGAGGAGATTCTCCATCAAATGAACCTAAATCAATAAGAAACGGCCAACAAAGGCGAAGGGGTGTTCCATGGACTGAAGAAGAACATCAGTACATCTCTCTATACTTCTTCATAAATTAATATTTCTAGCATATGATTATATACATTGATGATACCAATCCATTTCACCTATTTTTTTTTTTCTTTTTGAAAAACATAACAATATGATCTCTGATCAATTTGAGAAGCTGATTCAAACTTTTAGAAATTCTACCTAGCTCTACTCAATTTAAACATGTACTTGAAACCTTATTTTTTTTTTTATAGATGAAATTATTAAAATGATTTATCTTGCTTAATTGCTAATTGTTGAAATTAATAAACCAATCATACTAAGTATTCCTAATGGCTATTTTGTGTCTTATGAGATTGTAGCGAACAAATATATAGTTATGTCGTTAAGTATTTACTTAAGCAAGATTCTATTCATACATAAATTACACATATACAATAATGAAATTACACATACGTTACGTGCTAAATCATTATTATTATTATTATTATTTTTCAATGCTTTTGCACTTTTTTGAAGTCATCTATAGCATTTACTTGGTTTGGATTTTGTGTGTCACCATCCTATGCATGCAATTAATTCACCTTTAAATATTTTTTGCACATTTTATGGTTCATCATCTTGACTTGAAAAAAGCATAGAGAAATAAAGAAATAAATAAAAATAAAAATAGCTAATTAGGCATTTAATGTGCAGGTTGTTCCTTATGGGACTGAACAAATATGGGAAAGGAGACTGGAGGAGTATTTCAAGGTATTATGTGATCACGAAAACCCCAACTCAAGTTGCGAGCCATGCACAAAAGTACTTTAGGCGTCAAACAAGCTCCACCCCAGCTGACAGGCGGCGCCCAAGCATTCATGACATTCACACTGTCAATGCCTCAATGCCCCAAACAAAACTCAACTCTCTTCCAGAAATCCCTTTCATCCATAACAACATCACCTTTAATGCAGCTGCTATTCTTGATGATGATGATCAAAACCAAAACCCTATGTTTTTTCCACCTCACCATAATCCATTCTTTGACAATCAACCTTCTGCTGCTTTTACCGACTTTCTTCCATCTTTGGACAACCAACAATGGGGTTGACAATATATATATATATATATATATATGAAAATGTACTGTTAGGAATTTAGTATGCCTGCTTGGATTTTTAATAGACTTACTTCATTTGCATTTCTATCAATATGAATCAGTCTTGGGTTTCCAAGAATATACACAGTATATATGTATGTTCAAGTTTCTTACATATATCAAGAAATTAATAAATAAGGAGGGAATTATCGTTTTTTGTGAATGATCTTCTGTCGAAATGGTCGGCTCCTTTCGGTCTTTAAATATTCTATAAACATTATATAGTTCAATTACATTCCACAATACATGTGAGCTAAACAAAAGTACTGTGAAAACTTAGATTTTTATATGTTCTCTCGACTAAATAACAAACACATAAAACCCTCTCCAACCGATACGCATAAAGCAAGATGTGAGGAAATTTTTGCCCGCTCTCGATCGCAAAATTCATTCTTGCTTTCTCTCTCCTCATCGAAACGCCAATTCGCATTCGATGCAAAACTTTTGCGTCTAAAGTTTAGCCTTCTACAAATAT
>BKCP01003558.1:972411-1022557 GCA_008636005.1 Striga asiatica
CATTATATTTAGTAATTACATTTAGTACTTTTTGTTAAGTTAAATATTGTTTTATTCATTTTCTATTATATATTATATAGTGTATTTTTAAAAGAAAAAAAAAGGCACAAACCATATCAATATAAAAAAGACTATAAATTTAACATATAAAAAATTATTAATATTATCAAATTAGTCTTCAAATCTATATATATATATAAAGAGGTTGTTGGAAAAATACATTAATAGAAAGTTTGACCTAATAAATAAAACAATTGACTTACTATAAATGGAATGTTAAAAAAAATACATTTGAATCTTTAGTAACAAAATCTGAAACCTATTTTTTTGGTAACTAATTTAGAGATTTTTATGGCAGAATTTGAATCCCATTTTTTTGCATCATATTTTATTTTTTTACCAAAATTTAAATCATATATTTTGGTAAAAATTTGGAGATTTTTATGCAAAAAATATGTTAATTATTTATGAAAACAATTCTAAATACAAATTAACTTAAAAACCGTACAAATTGGATACGAATTTAGGAAACAAATAGTCGTATAATTCTAAACCAATTCTTTCAATCTTATTGAATAATTTTTCTTTCAACAAAAAGTGTGTAAATTGGATAAAACCCGTGCAATTTTTATTTTAGAATAAAACTGATATTTGGACGGGATGTACATTCAAAATTGTGTCCACATTTTTGGTAACAAAAGCGGTTCATCTTTGATATTTAAAGTCACCTTATCCAATTATTTAGGAAAAATTATGCGCAACTTTTCAAATTTTAAATGCTTCGATTTTCTTGGATTCTTATGTGTTTTACTGAGATTATGGTAAGTTCATATCATTTTTCTTTTTTTGGTTAAGTTCATATCGTTTTTTTAGGAAAGAGACAGTTGCATAAACATTAACAAATTGTTTCCATTTTTATTAAAATTATTTTCAATTCAATTTGTTTGGTAAAAAACTCGGGGCAGTGTTAGGAAAATTCAGTTGGATTTTTAGGAAAAAATTGACGATTATTTATTTGGTTTAAAAAAATATTCGGATCAATTTGTTTGATAAAAAATCGGTTTATTGGTAGGAAAATCTGCTTCATTTTCAGGAGTAAATAATGATTCTTTTTAATATATATAAAAAGGTTATTGGAAAAATACTTAAATAGAATGTTTGACTTTTTAATTAATTTGTTTGACTTAATAATTTAGGATAAATTGTTAAAAAGCACGTGCAATTTGAGTAAAAAAATGAGATTTTAAAAGCAATATTCGAACCAATTTCTTATCAAAAAAACCGGTAGGATGATGTTGAATTGTGGATGAGGATAATGTCAATTGATTCTTTCCGAATTGTAAGGTCACATGTAAAATATATATACCAAGGATATTTAATTTATTAGTTACTTAGGGAGCATGATTGTAGGAGATCAAATTATATCAATGTAAATGTAATATCGAGCCATATAAAACAAGTTTCTTTATAAGTAATTTAAACATTCTTGGTAAGTTTTAAATTATTATCTATAATAAATCCTTTGTTTTTTTATATATTAATAGATACTACCTCCTTTTTTTTTAAAAATGTCATTTTGACTTTATTAACAATTAACCAAATAAATGACGCTTTGTACATATTTTTTCATTATTAACCCTCATCTAGCTAATAAATACACTACATTCTTTCATATTCATTCTCCATCTTTTCTCAAAACATCCATCTCTATCCTCATTAATGAGGGTTATTATTGACAAAAAAAAATTCTTAATTACTGTACAACTTTTCAAAACGATACTTACTAAAAAAAGGAGGGAGTACTATATATGTACTTATATATCTATATTTATATCTATATATATCTATATCTATATCTATATATATATTGAAAGAGGTTGATTAAAAAATCATTTATATAAACTTGATAAAAACTTGGAGTCAAAACCTTTGACTTACTTCTTTTAGAAATTCAATCTACTACTATAAAACAACAATAGAGATTTACTTTAAGTTGAAAAAAAGTTCTCGCCTAAAATTTTAGATTTTACTACAATTGATAACTTTTTTTAAATTCTTTGAAAAATTGGAAGTTGATTTGTAATTTGAATTTTAGCACCGACGTTGGATGTGGCCGAGTCTATCAATGAGTACATGACATCATTGAATTTGTTGGATGGTCGTATGTACTTGAGCTCTGACAGTACATGCAAATCGGATTCTAATAATGATTTTTTGTCCGATCTCCATAAGCCTGAGTTTTTAAATAGTATCAAGTGTTTTAGAATACCGAACCATGAGTTGTATTTGAAAATTGGAACTCCAGTCATGTTGTTGCGGAACATGTATCATTCTATGGGTTTGTGTAATGGGACACGATTGGTTGTGACAAAGCTATCCACTCATATTCTTGAGTGTAAGATACTCACAGGAGATCATGCTGGTGATACGGTGTTGATTCCAAGAATGGCCATAACTCCTTCTGATGTTAGAATTCCTTTCAAGTTCCAGCAGCGGCAGTTTATCATTATGGTTTCTTGCGCCATAACTATAAATAAGAGCCAGGAACAATCCTTATCTCATGTTTGCTTATTTCTTAAGAAACCAGTGTTCATTCATGGCCAGATATATGTTGCTGTCTCACATGTCACTAACCGAAAATGTTTGAAAATCTTAATTTGTGGCGAAGATGACATGCCAAATAATCAAACCAATAATGTTGTATATAGGAAAATGTTCAGTAATATATGATCTTTTCAATTTAATTATATGTTTATATGTTTATTCTTATGATCATGAACTTTGCATTATTACACAATTTATATACAAAAGTGTCTTCTAAAAAGCGTAAAGATAATAATTTTCCCGTGCATCGCACGAGCGATTACTAGTTTATGAATAACATAGAACTATTGAAAATAAAAATACATAAAAGAAAAAACAAATATGTCCTAAATTACAAAACTAAAAAACATAAATTTAGTAATCTAACAAATTACCACTATTTCCTCACAAATTATTGAAAAGCTGCCCAAATGTGTCAGTTGAAAATGAATCAGATTGGGCTTGTTGGGCTATTTTTTCCAAAATTTGGGTCTTTTCACCTGCAATATATGCTCAAACTCTAGGATCTTTTATGGAACTGACACCTAGAAACATAATTTTGTTTTCTTCTCTCATTTCTTTAAAAGCGTGGGTATGGTTTTGCATCTACATTTGGTGTTTCATTTGTTTGTTTGTCTTTTTTATCTCCTCAAGAAGTTTATTTTGTGCTTTCTGCATGGTGTTGCTGATCGATGATGACTCATCATTTATCTTTCTTTTCAGTTTGACTTTCTTCACCTCAATAGGTCTTTCAAATGGATAACCAAAAGGAAATTGATCCGTGTAACGCCCCGATTCTTTTATCTATATGAGCTCAACTTTAGTTCTAAGTAACAAAAATTGATTTAACCAAGAATAAATCCTAAGTCTAAGCCAAGGAGGAGTCAATTGAAATTTATTTTATCCGAAAACGAGCCCAAGAAAAAATTAGAAAAATATTGCATAAGGGCCGAGGCCAAGGCGAGCCAAGACCTCGGCCCAAAGTCGAGAAACTGCAACCCAAGTCGCGAGGCACAAGAAGCTCGTGTGTGTGCCCAAGTAGCAAGCATCACATGACCCATTTTTCCCCAATAGGCCCAATAGCCCAAGTGGCCCGAGACAAGATACATTAGGGTTTGTTGTTTTGATTTCAAGATTCAAATTTAAATTGGTCAAATGCCTCAACTACCAAATCTTACTTTTAGGTACCCTTAGTCTTCATTTTCCTCTCCTCATTACCTTAAGCAAGAACCTCTCACAAAAATGTCCTAAATAAGAAAATCCGCCTAACCCTTAGAAATTTTCGGCCACTCCATCCCCGAGCATTTTTCTAGCGAGAACCGAGCTCCCTCACGCCTTGAACAGAGCTCCCGCACGACCGAGGACTTTAGCCCACGTCTGAAGGCCTATATCCCCCACACATTAGCTCCCAGTTGCATGTCTCAGGAGGCCCCAGCCGCAACACGCAGCCAAGGAAGCCGAGTCACCCGCACGCACACGCCCAAGCCACCGAGAGCTCCCGTCGCTTTTCATTTTCTGTTTTTGAGTCCCATAGAAGGTAGGCAAGCCTAAACCCCCTCCTCTGGCTTAGACATGATTAATAAAGGTTATAAAAATTAAGAAACCAAGAAAAATATGAAAGATTTAAGAAATAAAGAAAATATGCTATTTATTGCTCAATTTTCGTATTTAAAAATGCATGAGGGATAGAAACTCCTAAAATCATGAAATAATGTGTAGATGCTGAGGTTAAAATTCTAGGATTTTTAGAGTTTGTTTACTAGGTGAACTAAAAATCGAGATATAGACTTAAATCGGCAATTTCATGAAGTTTATGTTATGTGCAAGTACTTGCAGAGATCTTTACCTGAAAATTTTTAAATACTATGCTGAGCCTATGTATAAAAATTGAGAATCTTTGAAGGTCATTTGACAGGGTAACTAAAAACTGATGATTTGACTTAAATAATCTATTTAATGAAATTTAAGTTAGGTTGCGGTTAAAATTTAAGGATTTTTAGAAGTCATTCACTAGGTGAATTAAAAATCAAGATTTAGACTTAGATCGGCAATTTTTTGAAGTCTATGTTATGTACGAGTAAATACTGTGATATTTTGGCCCAAATTCTTAGATATTGTGTTGAGCCTATGTTTAAAATTTAAGAATTTTTGGAGGTTGTTTGACTATGTGAACTAAAAATCGATATTGTCACCTAAATCGGTAATTTTTGAAGTTATGTTATGAATAATTTCTTGCTAAAGTTGTTACACCTAAAATCATATTATATCATGTTGAGTTCACACTGTTGTAGTTATTTTTACCGGGGTTAAATCAAAAGATTCGAACACCGGGTCGTGTCTCAAGGAAGGTTAGCCGGATTATTTTGTATGATTATTCAAGCACAAAAATGGAAAATAAAAGAAGTGAAAATCCTAAACATTCTAAATCAAATTTGGAGGTTTGTTTATCGTCTACTAATTTGAAAAAACAAGTAATTGAACAGGGCAGACAAACTAGGAATCACAAATTTAATGTATAATGACGGAGCTAGGGTATCGGGGTCGATCAATTCCGGTTCTCAATACACGTAACGAGCAATCAAGAGCTCGGTTGAATGCTTCGCTAAACTACTCATCTAGAGGTCTATCCTCAATAACTCTTCGTAACAAGAGGATAGACATTAATAAGCAATTCTTGAAGCAATCAACACATAAGCAATACTATTACGAACAAGCTTATTCCTAACGAGCCTAGATCGAACGATTTCTCCCTTTTCAGTTTTAAAATCGATTAGATAGATTAAGATGGTGATCAATCATCAAAACCCTAAGTCAAGCACAACTCGAGAGGATGGAGCAATTATCATGCACATAAATGAAATCAAACCGGAACGATCTTCCCTTAACCCTAGCTAAAGGATTTAGCTACTCATTATGCATTCAACTCCAACACATATAATAATCAAAGCCATTCAATCAATGAGAAAACGAAACGAAAGCTTACGATTGAAGAATCCAATGTTGAATACACGAATAACCGAATCCACAAGCTTAATCTTGGTGTTTTCACAATCCAAGATCAAATCCTATGAAGAACTAAGAGAAAAACTGTTTTTGGAGTGAATAAAAACGAGAGAGAGTCTAAACCTAGGTGAAAAGTGAATGAAAAACTGATCAAAAAACGCAACTTAAAAAATTCTGCTGTCGCGACCTCCGCGGCCGCGACATAGACCTCCGCGGCCGCGGCGAAGAACATCTCGCGGCCGCGACTTCCCCGAGCCAGAAATTGGAGATTTTGTGTATCTCGCGGCCGCGACTTCCTCTTCTCCGCGGCCGCGGCGAACAATTTCTGAACGTTGGTTTTTGGGTTCGTCTTCTCTCATCCGGACTCGGAACTTGACCCCGTCTTCTCCAACACGACCCCAACTCATCCATCTAGACAGTAGACCTCGCATAGCCATGCACCAAGCCACCAAACCTGCACATCACCACCGACAAGACATACGGAAAACCGAAAAAAACGAACAAAAAGACCAAAAACGACTAAAACAAAGGATATGCGCGAGACGACTTGAAATGGACCAAAAACCAAAGAAAAATACCTAAGTAGGGGAAAAACAAGCATGAAATAAACAAGGAAAACATGACAAAAGTGGAACGAACAACTCCCCCACACTAAAACCTTTGTTCGTCCCGAACAACACAAAAAAAAAGAAAGAAAAGAAAACAAATAAGTGAGTAAGGACAATATAGTTCACGCAAGACCAATCTCAAACCAATTAATCAAACTGAGGAGAATTCCAACGAACACAAGAACACACTTCAATAGTTAACTCGGCCATATTGAGGAACAAAGACTCTCGAGTATGCAAATGTATATGCCTCACTCAGTTTCTTTCGCAAAATATAAGATAGGTGCACTCAAATTGGTCATCAGTCACGTTAATCATAAATTTGCCTATCGTCTAACTTTTACTCTAAAACAATCAAATAAATGAGACAGCGAATCAAGAGGACTTGTAGGGATGTAACATAGGCTCTTTGGACAGGGTAAGATAAATATAGGCTAAGTGGCTCAATATGTACAATCTAATCCATCACTTCACCATGACAATAACTCATCCGGTTGTTACTAACCGGTTTCTTCCACAACTCCAAGAACACGTACTTCCCAAACAACACACATTTTTTTTCTTTTTTTTTTCTTTTTTTTTTTGCGAAAACCTATTGGACATTATTATCTAGGTTTAACCTTCGGGTTTTCTGCCCGAGTCTCCTAGACCGGTTTCCCGTACTCATAGCTCATATCCACTACATTAGTGGACGGAGCTCTTGGAGTAGAATCCATTCGGTTTTCCCTCTTTTGTTTTCTTTTTTTTTTTCAAATATGAATATTTACACAGCAATCAGCCGTCACCTCCAACTCCCAACCCGCAACTCAATATCTTCATCACGAGGTTAACAAGAAAATTCAATTAAGGCTCAAAGGGGATGACTAGTGATTATTATTCTCGACAAAGAAAAAGGAAAAGAGAGTACAAGAAATGCCTCAATCATATTCACGTCACATCAACCTAATCCAATTATTTCAAAGCAGTCTCAAGGCAAATTCTGATTAACAAGATTCAAACCAATATCATACAAGAAACGATAAGGCTCAAACCTCACAAGGTAAATATGTTCCTCAACACAACTAAGCCAATCAATTAAAGATCCTAAACCCTAGACCGGTCAACCACATAATCACGTAAAACTCCCCCACACTGAAAACCAGACAACGTCCCCATTGTCAAGTCGCGGTGAAGGAGACTTAGACCACAGAACAGACCAACGCAAAAACAAAAACAAAGAAGCTGTACACAAATAAAAAGAGAAAGGGAAAAAGAGAACATACAAAGCACAGTGACAAGTCACTGTGCATCCGGAGGTGATGGTGGCTGGTGAGGGTGATTGGGACCCGAACCCCAACGGGTGTCCCACTGAGTGAAACGCTGGTCCCAGCTGTCCAGTCGAGCGTCCTGCTGGTCCTGCCGCTCGTGGATGGACTGGAGGCCGCCAGCGAAAGTGTCGAACTGCGTACCCATCTGAGTCCAGTGGGTCTGCTGCTGGGTCTCCCACTGGTCCCATCGAGTGTTCTGCTGTGTCTCCCAGCTGGTCCACTGCGTGGTCTGTCGGCTCTCGAGGGCAGCCCATCTGCCGTCCTGGGCGTCAAAGCGATCGTGGATCGAGCGGATGTCGGCGGTGTACTGAGTCTGAAATGTGGACCACCATTCCGGTGGCTGCTGCGGTGGCATCTCCGGGTTAGAGTTCGGCGCCGGCGTCCAGTCGGGTGGAGGTGGAAGTAAATGGTCCTCGTCGATATTCATCTGCTCATGCGCGTCTCCCTCCGTCGGTTGCCGAGACGACCCTGCCGGATCGGAATTAGGCTGACCCTGCTGGAGCTTTTTGAAATAGGTGTCGTAGGCGGTGCGCTTTGTGTACGCCTTAGCCGTAGTCCGGTTCCGAATAAGGTCGGCCTGCTTGAGCTCGTTGTAGTTGAGACTTCGCATCTCCGACCGCTCCTGAAGCGCTATCTCACCATGAAGTCGGTAGGCTTCTGGGGTGATGTCGAAATGGTTCGCGAGCGCGGTAACGAAGTGCCCCAGGGCCGGTAGTCCGCGTCGAGTGAGGGCAATCTCCTGTAAGGAGTTCTGGAGGAAAGTCATCGAACACACACGCACTCCCGCTCGCATCGCCCAGAGGAGAAAAAGTTCGACCTCACTGACTTTGTTCGCCTCCTTCTTGCCGGTAACATTGTAGCAGATGAATCGATGCACAACGGCCGTGGCCAGGTCCTCGATAAGCCCATTGGACATGCCGGCAGAATCCCAGGTCGTATGAGGGGAGAGTTCGGCCCAACTCTTCTTGGCGTCGAAGTCGAGGGCCTTGCTTCGTGTACCGGAGAACGTGAAACCACAGACTTTCTTCATGACGTCATTGTCCACCATGTGGTCCTTCCCTTTTAGCCGACAAGTGAAGTATTCGTTCCCATCGGCGAGAACGAATGAGCTGAAGAACTCAAGCATTAGAGTTCGATGCGAACTCTCTTCTATTTTGGCGTAGTCGGTTAGGTTCAACACCTTAAGGTACTTCATCACGTCCTCGAGAATTCCCAAGTCGTTCAGAAGGTCCCAATCCACCGCCTTCGGGCGCACGACCTCCTTTTGCGAGAGACGGGCATAAATCTCACCCTCCTTTCGAGAATAAATCGGGAACGGAGCGCCATATTGGTCCGAAAGGTCATTCCAGTCCTCTTCCGGAGGGGCATCTCGAGAGGACTCGCCCGCTTGACGCTTCCAAGGCGGTTCTTGAGTGGTTTTCTTCTTGGTGGGACGAAACGGATTCTTGCCCATTGGAACGGTCTTTCGGACAATATGTCGAACACTTGGCGTGCGGAACTTCGAACTAAAAACTTGAAAACAAGTCGAAATGGCTCGATCCCGGAGTTGGCCTCCTCACGCCTCAACAAACAACGGACTTCAAGAAGAGTAAGCTATCGGTACCTTGTTGGAGCGAGTTCGGGCCGAACACGAGCAATTACGTCATGAGCTAGGGTTCGAGTGAGGTGGGTTCTGACTGGAGACGGAAAGAGATGCCGGAGGTGATGAATGGCGAACCGGAATAGCTCGTGCCGGAAGTCGCCGTGGAAAGTCGCCGGAGCCGATGGTTTATCGGAATTGGTGGTGAACTTGTGGCTAGGGTTCGGAAGGGGTTGGAAATTTCGCGCGTGGTTTGCAAGAGACGAGGGTTATTGCGTCGCCGGAAATCGCTGGCCGCCGGAGGAACGTCGCCGGAGAGCGATTTATCGGCGGTGGTCGTCGGTTGAGCGGAGGGGAGATGCGGTGTGGTTCGTTTGTGCCGTTCGAAATGTGGAAATGGGAGATATGACGTTCCATTAGCAGACAAGAGTTTAAAACGATCCGTCGCGGGCGCCACGGCCGCGACTTCATCCCGCGGCCGCGAGATATTAGTCGCAGAAATAGAAGTCTCGCGAATTGACACAACGCCGCGGCCGCGGCGATGAAATCTCTCGCGGCCGCGAGAAATCTCCGAGGCCGCGAACTTTTCCCCACAGAAACTGATGTCGAGAGCAAAGAAAATGGTCGCCGCGGCCGCGGTGAAGAAATCCCTCGCGGCCGCGACTCTACTCCGCGGTCGCGAGATACTCCGAGGCCGTGAGATGTTGCCTGCAGAAATTGACATCTAACCCGCACAAAATGATCGCCGCGGCCGCGGCGAAGAAAAGCCCCACGGCCGCGACTTCAATTTTTTTTTTTTTTTAAATATATATATACAAAAAGTACAAGAATAAGCTCGGTTTATCGCCGGGAGCTCGACACTAGTCTGGATCAAGAATACAGTGGCTCGTCGAGACTGATAGTCTTGACATGATTCTTTTCGAACTCTCCTTCGAAATAAGGCTTGACCCTTTGCCCATTGACTACGAATAACTCGCCATTTGCTGGATTTCGAAGTCGAACAGCTCCAAGTGATAACACCTCATCGATAAGATACGGTCCGCTCCACCGTGATTTGAGCTTTCCCGGAAAGAGACGAAGTCGGGAGTTAAATAAGAGGACTTTCATACCAGGCACTAGGTTCTTCCGGACAATGGTCGAGTCGTGAAGCTTCTTAACTTTGTCCTTGTAAATTTTGGAGTTCTTGTAGGCTTCGTTCCTCAACTCTTCGAGTTCTGAAAGTTGCCACATCCATTCTTTCCCGGCTGCACCAAGATCAAAATTCATCCGTTTTATCGTCCAAAATGCCTTGTGCTTGATCTCGACTGGAAGGTGGCACGCCTTTCCGTAGACGAGCCGGAACGGGCTCATCCCTAAGACTCCCCTGTAAGCTGTGCGTTGGGCCCACAGTGCATCATCAAGACGGTTGGACCAGTCCTTTCTGGACGAGTTGACCGTCTTTTCCAGAATGGTTTTGATCTGCTTGTTGCTCGTTTCTGCCTGACCCGACGTCTGTGGATGGTATGGAGTGGCCACCTTATGTGAAATGCCGTATTTCTTCATCAGCTTCTCAAATATCCGGTTGCAAAAATGCTTGCCCCCGTCACTCACAATGGCCCGTGGAAATCCGAACCTGCTCAATATATATCCTTGCAAAAACTTGACAACCACATTAGCATCACATGTCCTTGTAGGGATAGCCTCGACCCACTTGGACACGTAATCTACGGCAAGTAAAATATATTCAAAGCCACAAGATTTGGGAAACGGTCCCATAAAATCAATGCCCCAAACATCAAAAATTTCGACTTGTAAATTGTTCACAAGGGGCATCTCATTTCTACGACCAATGTTTCCCATTCTTTGGCAACGATCACAAGACTTGCAAAAATTATGAGCATCCTTAAAGAGAGTTGGCCAAAACAAACCTGATTGGAGAACCTTGAGAGCCGTCTTTCGGCCTCCAAAATGGCCTCCACATTGAAACTTGTGGCAAAAGGCAAGGACATCCAGCTGCTCCTCTTCAGGCACACACCTCCGAAGGATCTCGTCTTTTCCCAGTTTGAAAAGCAACGGGTCATCCCAAAAGTAACTCCTACACATCAACACAAAGCGTTTCCTCTCTTGGGAAGAGAGGTTAGACAACAAAACACCATCTGACAAATAATTAACGATATCCGCATACCAAGGAACACTAGAAACCTCACTCACATGCTCGTACGGAAAACTATCATCAATATTATTATCAAGCAAATGAGGTGAAATATCAGACGGGATGATACGAGACAAATGGTCGGCTACCACATTTTCCGACCCTTTCCTATCACGAATTTCTACATCGAACTCTTGCAAAAGTAAAATCCACCGAATGAGCCGTGGTTTGGATTGAGTCTTGCTCAAAAGATATCTCAAAGCAGCATGATCAGAATGAATAATCACTTTAGACCCTAAGATGTATGATCTAAATTTTTCAAGAGAAAACACTACGGCTAAGAGCTCTTTTTCGGTGGTCGTGTAATTAAGTTGAGCTCCATTAAGGGTCAAACTAGCATAATAAATCACACGAAGTAATTTATCAACTCGTTGACCCAAAACGGCGCCCACAGCAAGGTTCGAAGCATCACACATAATCTCAAATGGCAACGACCAATCAGGAGCAACAACAATAGGAGCAGTCACAAGCTTATGTTTCAATTTTTCAAAAGCATCTAAACATGCATCATCGAACACAAAAGGCACATCATTAGCAAGCAATTTACAAAGAGGCTGGCTAATTTTCGAAAAATCTTTTATAAACCTCCTATAAAAGCCAGCATGACCCAAAAAACTCCTAACTCCTTTCACATTAACAGGCGGGGGAAGATTCTCAATCACATCAATCTTTGCCTTATCAACTTCAATCCCCCGACTAGACACTACATGACCTAAAACGACACCACTTTGTACCATAAAATGACTCTTCTCCCAACTCAAAGTCAAATTACATTCAATACATCTCTCAAGGACACGAGATAAATTATGGAGACAATTAGAAAATGAAGTGCCAAATATAGAGAAGTCATCCATAAATACCTGTAAGCAATCCTCGAGCATGTCGGAGAAGATGGAGAACATGCACCTCTGAAAAGTCCCGGGTGCGTTGCAAAGGCCGAACGGCATGCGTCTGAAAGCAAAGGTGCCGAATGGGCACGTGAAAGTCGTCTTGGGCTGATCCTCCGGGGCGATGGCCACTTGATAGTAGCCCGATAGTCCGTCAAGGAAGCAATAGTACTGATGGCCTGAGAGACGGTCCAGGATTTGATCAATGAAGGGCAATGGGAAGTGGTCCTTCTTCGTCACGGCATTGAGTCGCCGGTAGTCTATACACATTCGCCACCCGGTAGTGATACGGGTGGGGACCATCTCCTTTTTCTCGTTCTCGATCACGGTTATCCCTCCTTTCTTCGGCACCACGTGAATGGGACTGACCCACTCACTATCCGCCACCGGGTATATAAGCCCCTCGGAATAGAGCTTCAATACCTCCTTCTTCACGACCTCCATCATGTTCGGGTTGAGTCGTCGTTGGCTATCGCGGAACGGCTTGGCCCCTTCTTCTAAGATTATCCGGTGCATGCATGTGGCCGGACTAATGCCCTTGATATCTCCGAGACTCCACCCGATGGCCTTTTGATTCCTCTTAAGCACGTCAAGAAGCTCTCGTTCCTCGTCTCGGTTTAGCTCGGCAAAGATGATCACCGGCTTTTTCTTCTCATCATCAAGGAAAACGTACTTGAGGTGTCGGGGGAGCTCCTTAAGCTCTAGTGGAGATGGGATTGTTGCACGGGATTCCTCGACTTCATAGAGCTCTACCGTTGGCCCTTCGTCATCCTCCAAATCGGGCATCAACCTTTCTTCAAACTCCCGAACCGTCATCTCCTCAACGAACGGGTCCATCACATCGATAAAGGCGCACTCCTCCACAAAGTTCACGGAGGATGCGGAAGTGGCCTCTCGAACAGAAATAGATACGGACTCGCCTAAGACTGTCATGTTCAACGTACCGTGCTTCACATCTATGAGGGTGTTGGTGGTGGCCATGAATGGTCTGCCTAGAAGGATGGTATGGTCCTTCCCGTTCTCCTGCACGTCCCCCACATCTAGGACCACGAAGTCCACCGGGACGATAAGCTTTCCCACACGAACAAGAATATCCTCTATGATTCCCTTGGGGTATCTGATTGATCGGTCGGCAAGCTGTAGGCACATCCGAGTTGGCCTCAAATCTCCGAGGCCGAGCCGCTGGTAGATGGAGAATGGCATGAGATTGATCCCCGCTCCGAGGTCTAGCATCCCCGAAGCCTCTTTCCCATTTCCAAGGGCAATTTTAATGACAAAACCCCCGGGATCACGTTCCTTCTTCGGCAAGTCGTGCTGCATTGCGCTTGCCGCCTCATAGACCACCACTTTTTCTCCGTCCTCGAACCTCCTCTTCTTAGTGACCAAGTCCTTGAAGAACTTGACGTACGATGGCATATTCTTTATCACATCAAGCAGCGGCAAATTCACATTGACCGTCTCGAAATTGCTTCTCCTGCTTCTCATCCCGAAGCCGGCTCGGAAAAGGTATGCATGGCTTATATGGATTTGGGGATCTGTGCAACAGTGGGCCATCCGCCGGTTTCTCCGAATCAGCTTCCTTGGAATTTCCGATATTCTCTTCCGCCTCCTTAGTCAGTTTAAGCTCCTCGGACTGATCCGACGGGCCCGGAATCTCTACCCGGTTATCGACCACTTTCCCGCTTCTCAACACTGTGATTGCCTGGGCCTCTTTAGGTTGGCTAGGCAACTTCCCCTTGTCTGCTTCAGACTCGATATTGCCCACCCGAGTAGCCAGCTGGCCCACTTGGGTTTCCAAGCGTTTGATCGATGAGTCCTGGTTGGTGATGAACTGAAGGATTTTATCTAGCTTGTCGTCCTGGCTAGACGAACTCGAACCGGACCCTTGGACTTGCTGTTGTGGTTGCTGTTGTTGTTGGTAGCTCGGACGGGGGATGAAGTTGGGACGGTTCTGCTGTTGCATGAAATTTGGGCGGGGCTGCTGTTGGTTGAAGTTCGGACGAGGTGGCTGGAGAGTATTGTTGTTGTTGGACCACGAGAAATTTGGGTGATTTCTCCACCCGGGGTTATTTGTGTTGGAATAGGGGTCATTAGGTTGCCGGTTTTGGTAACCATGGAGGGCGTTGACGTCTGTATATTGTTCTCCGACCCCCTGGTCAAACGCCGATGGGCACACCTCGGATCTATGCCCCTGAACTCCACATGCTCCACATGTGTCTACTGCCATGGTGTGCACGGACTGGCCTCCTCGTGCATTCATTAGCCGCATTTGCTCGGTGAGTTCGGCTATTTGCTGGGCCATCATATCTTGAGCAGAAGATACCTCGTTGACCACGACCCTCTTCCCTCGATTGCTCTTTTGAGACGAATTAGCACTCATCGTCTCAAAGATCTCATACATCTCTTCGACTGTCTTCGCACCAATGTCTCCCCCCGCAGCGTTGTCAACCATGTATTGCAAATTCTGGTTGAGGGTGTCGTAGAAGCAATTCATTAGTAGTCCCGGTGAAAGATTGTGGTGGGGACACTGTCGCTGGAGATCCTTGAATCGCTCCCAGGCCTCGTGAAGAGGCTCATTCGGTAGTTGGGCAAACGAGACGATCTGTGACCGGAGCTCCTGAGTCTTCTGATGGGAGTAGTACCTCCCAATAAACTTCGTGTAAACCTCGGTCCAGGTGGTCAGAGATGCCGGTGCAAGTGTCATGAACCAGGCCTTGGCCCGGTCTTTCAATGTCTCGGGGAAGCACCTCATCTTCAACTGATCCTCATTCAGCCCGTTCAGTGGGAAGGTGTTGAGGACATTGTAGAATTCCCGGATGAAGTTAAGCGGGTCTTCGCTTGGGAGCCCATGGAATGCCGGCAGCTGGTTATAGTGAATCATTTTTAGCTCATAATTTCGTGCGGGCTCTGGTAAACAGATACACGAAGTGACTGGCCCAATAACCGGCTGGGCCAAGGTTCGGAGGGTGTTACGAGGCGGTTGCTGTTGTTGCTCATCCATGTTGACGTTACTGCCCTCTGACGATTTCGGGGAGTGCTCGTCTCTTTCGTTAGATTCGAGAGTAAGCTCTTCCAGCAGCTCCCTCAGGCTCTCATTCACTGATTTGTTGATCGGAGATAGCAATTTGCGTCCACTCCTGGTACGCATACACTAAGACCAACAAGGGTTACGAGCACCAATGATAAGAAAAAAAAAATGAAAATAAACAAGAACTAACGCCTAACAAACAAAAAGAAATCAAGAGACACGCGGAAACAAGAAAAATCACAAGAAACAAGAGAAACACTCAAAACAAAATGAATAGGCGCACAAAATAAGTCCTAAACCTTCCCCGGCAACGGCGCCATTTTGTTGTAGTTATTTTTACCGGGGTTAAATCAAAAGATTCGAACACCGGGTCGTGTCTCAAGGAAGGTTAGCCGGATTATTTTGTACGATTATTCAAGAACAAAAATGGAAAATAAAAGAAGTGAAAATCCTAAACATTCTAAATCAAGTTTGGAGGTTTGTTTATCGTCTACTAATTTGAAAAAACAAGTAATTGAACAGGGCAGACAAACTAGGAATCACAAATTTAATGTATAATGACGGAGCTAGGGTATCGGGGTCGATCAATTCCGGTTCTCAATACACTTAACGAGCAATCAAGAGCTCGGTTGAATGCTTCGCTAAACTACTCATCTAGAGGTCTATCCTCAATAACTCTTCGTAACAAGAGGATAGACATTAATAAGCAATTCTTGAAGCAATCAACACATAAGCAATACTATTATGAACAAGCTTATTTCTAACGAGCCTAGATCGAACGATTTCTCCCTTTTCAGTTTTAAAATCGATTAGATAGATTAAGATGGTGATCAATCATCAAAACCCTAAGTCAAGCACAACTCGAGAGGATGGAGCAATTATCATGCATATAAATGAAATCAAACCGGAACGATCTTCCCTTAACCCTAGCTAAAGGATTTAGCTACTCATTATGCACTCAACTCCAACACATATAATAATCAAAGCCATTCAATCAATGAGAAAACGAAACAAAAGCTTACGATTGAAGAATCCAATGTTGAATACACGAATAACCGAATCCACAAGCTTAATCTTGGTGTTTTCACAATCCAAGATCAAATCCTATGAAGAACTAAGAGAAAAACTGTTTTTGGAGTGAATAAAAACGAGAGAGAGTCTAAACCTAGGTGAAAAGTGAATAAAAACTGACCAAAAAACGCAACTTAAAAAATTCTGCTATCGCGACCTCCGCGGCCGCGGCGAAGAACATCTCGCGGCCGCGACTTCCCCGAGCCAGAAATTGGAGATTTCGTGTATCTCGCGGCCGCGACTTCCTCTTCTCCGCGGCCGCGGCGAACAATTTCTGAACGTTGGTTTTTGGGTTCGTCTTCTCTCATCCGGACTCGGAACTTGACCCCGTCTTCTCCAACACGACCCCAACTCATCCATCTAGACAGTAGACCTCGCATAGCCATGCACCAAGCCACCAAATCTGCACATCACCACCGACAAGAAATACGGAAAACCGGAAAAAACGAACAAAAAGACCAAAAACGACTAAAACAAAGGATATGCGCGAGACGACTCGAAATGGACCAAAAACCAAAGAAAAATACCTAAGTAGGGGAAAAACAAGCATGAAATAAACAAGGAAAATATGGCAAAAGTGGAACGAACACACACCTAAAGTTTCAGCTTGAAATGAGTTAGGTTGATCGGAGAACTAGAACCCTAGTTCAACTCGATTTTAGATGTCGAGTAAATTTAATATATGTGAATAATTTCCCAAGCCATAATAGCCTAAATAGACTCTAGACATCCAAAAGATTAGTTTGAACTATGGGTTGCTGGAATAGGTCGTCGGCCAAGGCCGCAGCAAGCGTTGCCGAGTGCCAGCGCTCGCAGCAGAGCGCGCGCCCGCGAGCTTCCAGCACGCCTCGCCGCGCGCATAACAGCACAGCCAACCGCACTTGCACGCATATCGCAGCACGCACATCACCGCGCTCTCCCCTGTCCTTCATCGTCCGTGGTCTAGAGTCATCCGCAGCACGAGCGTAGCAGCGCGCTCCCCTATCGCAGTCGTGGTGAGGCCGAGGGCGTGCCCTTGCATCGAGTCCGACCGAGCCACGCCCCTGCGCTCGATGCTTAGTGCCTTGCCAGCCGCGGTCCGAGTGCGCCCGTCCGCCAGTGATCTGCGGCACTCCCTGTCAGTGCGTCGGAGCGCCCCCGCTATGCCACAGCCATCGCCGAGTAGTCCTGCCCGTGCGCCGGCGAGGCTGCGCTAAGCGGGTCTGCGCGTGCTGAGAGCTGTCGTGCCCAGCTGACCCTGTGCAGCCAAGCTGTGCTGCACTGAGGCAACAAACGACCGGCCAGCTCACGAGCGAGCCGCCAGTCTAGTCACCGAACTGGCCTAATAGATCGGTTGCGGGTGGCCGCCAGCGATGGCGGGCGAAGGCCGACGACAGTCGGCGACGGCGCCGAGGAATCTGGCCTGTGTATGTTGTGTTTGTGTGTGTATCTGCGACTCTGTGTGGAATACGCGTGAGTGTGTGTGTGGGAATTGTGTGTGAGAGAGAGAAAGAGCATGAGAGAGTGTGAAAGTGTGTGTGTTGTGTGCTTGATGTGTGTGTGCGTGTGTTATGTGTGTGTCTGTGGGTGATTTGCGTGTGTTAGGTGTGTGGGTGGTGATGTGGCATGTGATGTGTAATGGTAATGTCCAAATTACCTAATATTGACTTTTTTTTAGCAATTAGATCATTCGGTCTAATGACCAAAATATATTTTTATTTCTTTCTGTGAGAACCATTCTCTCTCTTTTTTTTTTTTTTACGAAACATTGCACTCAAAACGAACAAAGTTCGAAATGTACAGGCCAATCCCGAAAAGTGACTTAAACTGAGAGGACACACACTAGGCGGCCTAGAACCTCAAAGACAGAAAATACAAACCACCTCTACTGCCCAAAGGCCCAGAGGAAAGGAAAATAAAGACCTAAACTAAGCACACAACAGAACCAAAAATAATGAAAACCAGCACTACAGATGCACTACAGATTCACATATGCTAGCCAATCTTGATGAGCTGCTTTGAGAGTGGCTTGAATGGTCATAATGAGTCTTGAAAGATGCATAGATTGTGGGTCTTACAGAACCACCAAAGTATGTAAGTGGTGAGTTGAATTCTGGCCATTGATGTTTCTGAAGAAACCACAGAGCAAATAAAATTCCACCAATCACTAAAAGAAAATTCTGAGAAGGCTGCAAGGACCATGATACTGGGGAGATGCTCCATAATCTTGCTGTTCGTGGACAGTGAAAGAAGATATGATTAATAGTCTCCAGGCCTTCTCCACAAAGGCTGCAAATGACATCAAGCTGCAACCCTCTTCTGAACAAATTGGTTTTATTTGGTAAAGCTCCCACAATGCATTTCCAAATGAATATTTTGACTTTGCCAACCACCTTCAATTTCCACAGTTTCTGTCTAAGAATGGACAAAGCCTGACTTGAAACATTTCTGCAACCTGGGATGTCTATGGATAGAAATTTATTCTGGGACATAAATGAGTATGTACTAGAGACTGAGAAGTAGCCTTTGTTGCTGAATTTCCAATATTGCCTATCTTTTTGTCCAGGCTTCAAAGTTTTGATATTGAGGATGGCTCTGCTATCCTGAGCATTAAAAACTTGGTTAACCAACCATGAGTTCCATCCTTGGCCTGTATCATTCAACAACTCTTTCACCCAAATCAAGTGCCCTCTTGCTATGTCTATGAGAGAAGGTTTAGGATGCAAGAGATTAGGGACCCAGTTAACATCTTCAATTTTGATTGTGGCCCCCATTCCTCATTTCAATTGCATATCCTTTTGCAAAAGTGGGAATCACATCCATCCAATTGGACCATAGCCAAGAGCAGTTGGGAATCTTAACAGCTTCAAAAAGAGAACAAGTGGGAAAGTACCTGTCCTTAAAAATCCTACTTAGCAACAGGTGAGGCTGAGTATAAATCCTCCATAGTTGCTTAAAAATCAGTGCAATGTTGAAGAGCTGAAGATCAATGAATCCTAGTCCACCATGCTGCTTTTAGAGAGTAAAAAAATTCCATGCTTTCCAATGGATGCCCTGACATTGCTCCTCACCTGTACTCCACTAGAATTTAGGGCACAGATTGGAAATGTTAGCACATAAAGTTTTAGGAATCTTAAAGTATGACATGGTGAACATGGGAAGAGCTTGTAGAACAACCTTAATTAAAATTGCTTTCCCAGCCTGGCTAAGCAATTTTGATTTCCAATTTTGAATTTTGGCTTTGACTGAGTCCAGAATGTACTGAAAAGTGTCCAGTTTTGATCTACCAATGCCAAGTGGCAAGCCCAAGTATTTTGTTGATCTGTGGCAAGAGATGCCTTCCAAGGTAGAGCAGATTTTTTATTTTAAATGATCTGGGGTATTCTTGCTGAAAAAAATAGAAGACTTGCTAAGGTTGACAGCTTGCCCTGTAAAAAGCTTGTATTTCTCCAGGATTGTAAGAAGAGATTGAGCCTGGTCCACTGAAGCTTTACAGAAAAATAATGAATCATCAGCAAAGAGAAGGTGGGACACAGCAGGACCATTCTTTGAAAGTTTCAACCCAGACAGAAGACCAGAAACAGTTGCTTGAGAAACAAGGGCTGATAATATCTCAGTAACAATAATGAAAAGGTAAGGTTACAGGGAGTCACCTTGCCTTATACCTCTAGAAGGGTGAATATATCCACTAACAGCTCCATTAATCTTGAAAGAGTATGCACAAGAGGATATATAGACCATGATCAGCTGAAAAAGTCTTTGTGAAAACCCATTTGAAACATGATTTTTTTTACACTGAGCCACTCCACTCTATCAAAGGCCTTCATTAAATCCAGTTTTAGAGCCATAAAATATTGCTTGCCAGAGTTATGTCTATTTAGAAAGTAAAAAACTTCTTGCCCTTGTCCATGAGTTGCATACCCTTGATAAAAGCTGACTGAGAATCACTGATGCACACATTCAAACATTCCTGAAGCCTTAGAGCAAGGATTTTGGAAAGTATCTTATAAACCACTGAACAAAGACTTATGGGTCTGAACTGGGTCACATATTCAGGGTTTGGGCATTTAGGAATAAGGGTGATGATTGTATGATTCTAGTATTCCAAAAGAGACCCTTTCCCATTGAAAAAACTAGAAATAACAGAGACCACATCATGTTTAATAATCTCCCAAAAGGACTGGTAAAAGAGAGCAGTCATACTGTCTTCTCCTGGAGATTTTTCTGACTGAAGACTGAAGAGGGCTGACCTGATTGCAACCTCTAAAACTGGTTGCAGAAGAAGGGAGTTCATATCCTCAATCATAGAAGGAGAAATAAGGGGGAGAATGGAATCCCCTCCCCATGATCCCTCTGAAGTGAACAAATCTGAGTAGAACTGAGCTATGAGATTTTGAATTTCCTGCTGTGTGTCACAAGTATTTTTTTGGGCAGTGAGAAGTCTGGTTATTGCATTTTGTCTTCTTCTGGACTGGGTGAAAGCATGAAAAAATTTAGAATTACTGTTTCATTCCTTCAGCCATTGGGATTTTGCCTTTTGTTGCCAAAATAGTTCCTCTGATTCAAGGGCTTGTTTTGTAGCTATCCATTCATCCCAGTTGGTTTGGCACCCAGACTGTTGTAAAGATTCCAGCTTTTTTGACAGGTGCTCAATGTTGGATTGATTTTGAGTTTTAAAATTGGCACTTTAAAGGAGAAGAGCTTGCCTGGTAGTTTTGATCTTTTCTTTCAGAATAAATAAGGGAGTACCAATGTGAAGAGTATTCCAGGCATGGAGAAAAACTTCTTGATTCCTTCTTTGGTGAGCCACCTCTTGTCAAAATGAAATCTGCTTTTCTTTCTGTCTATCCTGTCTCCAGAGTGAAGCAAAAGCATGGAGTGATCTGAAGCACTTCTGACAATGCTTAAAATATAAGCTTGGGGATGATGTTCCAGCCATGAGGGAGATGCAAAACCTCTATCTAGTTTAGCTTCCACTAAGCCATCAGAAAACCGGTTGTTGGACCAAGTAAATTTGTACCCTTTCATAGTAATTTCTTCCATCTCCATACTATTGATAAAAAAAGAATTAAAGCCTTCCATACTTGTGGTTGTTCTGGTGATTCCCCCCTTTTTCTCTTCATTGTAGCAGATGTCATTCCAGTCTCCTAGGATTTGCCAAAAGGCTCCCCAGGAAGTTCTAGCCAGTTCCAATTCTGTCCATTGAGATTGTCTGGTATAAAGGGTGGTGCTGAGATAAACAAAAATCCCAGGAAGGGCTGGAGTTGTTTAGATTGTATTCCACAACAACATAAAAAGATTGGCTAATAATCTGAGAGATTTGAACCTCAGTAGACCAACAAAGAAGTAGTCCTCCACTGAGACCATTAGGATCAATTATTACATCTATTATCAAAGCCTAACTTTCTGACCACAGATTTAACAAAAGCTGTTGGCTTCTTAGTTTCTGACAGGAAAATAAAAGCTGGGTGATGAGTCCTACATGACTCTCAGATTTTGGAAATTGTAGAGGGCCCACCCAGCCCTCTACAATTCCACACCGCAGCTAACATTGATCACTTGGGTGCCATTCGAGGCTGGCCACCCCCACCCTTTCTACTTCTGACTTATTCACCTCTGTTTTCTATTTTTTGGATTCTTTCTGGGTTGCTCTAGTTTGATTCATCTCTTTGCTAGGTTCTTCTGAGCAAACTATGTCTCTCTTGGCAGCCTTACTAGAAATTTGGATAGGAGAGTTATCAATCTGCCTTTGGAGTCTGCCAAGGTTAGAAGATGCCTTTTTCCACATTTTACATCTGAGTTTGGGACTTTCATTAATTGAAATGAGAGGGGTTTGGTCTGATGTGGACAAGGCTGGTGCGATTTCAATCTCCATGGCTTTGGGGATTTTGTGAATGAAATGAGTTACCTTCCAGCAGTAAGGTGGGAGTTGTGGTGTTATCATGTTGAAAGACTTTAAGGGGTGGGGAGTTTGAATCGGGATTTTGAGAGGTTGAGGATTCTGAGATTGGTTTACTTTGTAAGGAGGGAGAATCTTTGAGAGAGAGGAGTTTATTGCTATCAGTTCTGGGGCTACTTGATGAAGGGATGGGAGAGGTTGTATGAGTGGTTGAGGAAGGGTTATTAGCATGAGGAGGGCTCTAGGAACCAGAAGTGGTATTACCTGCCCACTGATGAAATTCAGGGGCTCTCATCCAAGAACCATATTGGCCTTCTTTGAGAGAATGAGTTTTGATGTCATCGATTCTCTTCGCACATCCTCTATCCAGATGACCAATAAAACCACAATAATAACAGTGGTTAACTAATTTCTCGTATTTTAAACAAACACTAACCAGTTGATCATCAAGCCTGAGATTGGCACAACGAGGTAAGGCTTCATTCAAGTCCACTGTAACCAACAAACGCATTACTCTACCTCCATGACTTCCAGCTCCCACAATCACTACATTTTGCACTTGTTTGAAGATTCTTCCAACTTTTAATCCTACTTCAGTGCTGAGCCAATCAAGAGGGACATTGAATACCTGAACCCATAGCTGCAGTTCCTTGAATTTGGAGTGATTGATAGATAAGCCTCGCTGCCATTCTGAGAGGATTAGATACTGGTCTTCATAAGTCCAGTTAGTGCCTTTGGCCAGTCTTCCTTTATCGTCTTTGCCTTGAAAGATGAATTGATAGAAGTTCGTCCCTAATTCCTTGATTTCCATGGGTTGGCTCAACCTCTAAATATGTGTCATAGCTCGTTTCACTCCCATCCAGCTTGTCTTTCTGTCGCAGATAATTTTGCCGAATAGACTTCGCTGGAATTCTTCAGCGCTCACTTTAATATCTGCCTGGCCCAAATCTATGAAGGAGTGCTCCTTGTCGGTTAATGAAAATTCGTGAAGTTTTTGAGCTAAGTCTTCATCTTGTCCAATACAGCGGGGAGTCCCAATAACTAAAACCCTAATTGGGCTCGATTATCAGAGCGAAAATGGAAAACTTATAGAGAATCAGTAGTTAATTACAAGTGAAAGATTGACGGAGAAGGTATCAAAGACTAGCAAAGATCAATCGCTCCCAAACGAGAGAATGTAGATCGATCCCAAACGAGAGAATACTANTTGAAAAATTATATTTGTATAGCTCCTTAGTCTTTGTCCAAATAATGTTTACAATATCTAAAATATTATAAATGTTGATAATATTTTAAAAAATATTAGTATTTAGATGGATACAAAATTAACTTTTTAAAAAAATTATTATTGTATAAGATAGTTTTTTTAAAAAATATGTTAGAATAGAGAGATAAGGGATGAGATTTTTTAAATTTATATGGATTCTGTCAGATTGGATTTTTGATGCGGGTATGCGTGATTTTGTAAGTAAAATAGGATTTTTTGTACAATAATATCAGTCCGATCTTTAATGGTAAAAGGATTTTTTGTACAATAATATCGGTCCGATCTTTAATGGCAACGGACGTGTGTATGTAACTAAAAGCCAATATTTTAGGCTTTTCAATTAATGCTATTGATTTAAAAAATACAAAAGTTACCAAAAGTAGTAAGAATTATATTTTTGTCTGAAAATATTTGATAACTATTTTTGGTAAATGTTAATCTCTTTAAATATATATATATATAGGGGATGAATCCAATGAGACCACTCCTTAAAATGAGTACGTGAGACTCAATCTTAGCCACTCATTTTGTCTAGATCAAAATCAATTAAAATATACATTAATTAAATAATAAAATAGTTGACCGTTGACTTCCGGCGTTGACCGTTGACTTCCGGCGTTGACTTCCGGCGAGAATCGTTGACTTCCGGTGTTGACCGTTGACTTCCGGCGTTGACCCGTTGTATTGAAATAAATAACCTAGCAACAAAAGACACTCAACCTTGAGTGGTGTAGTGGTTGCATTGCTTGTCTTGCCTCCATGAGGTACCAGGTTCAAATCCTATGGGTTACAATTTTTTTATAAAAAGAAAAATACAACTAACAACTAAACTACAACTAACCTAGCAACAAAACACAACTAACTTAGCAGCATCAGACAACTAACCTAACAGTAAGAAAGAAAGAGACCTAGCAGCAAGAAAGAAAGACAACTAACCTAGCAGCGAAAAGAAATAACAAACTAACCTAGCAGCAAGAAAGAAATAACCTAGCAAGAAAAGACAACTAACAGCGAAAAGAAATAACATAACCTCATAACCTAACAATAAAAGACAACTAACCTAGCAGCAAGAAAGAACTAACCTAGCAGCAAGGAGAAATTCCGCCTATGACCGGCCACCATCGCCTACCCGAGTCTCAGCTAACAAATCACAGGACAAATGGAAAAAATTCAAAAAATAAAATCAATAAAGAGTCACAGCCCTCCGACCGGCCCTCATCGACGTTCATGGCGGAAGGTCAGGCCGCACCTCAGGCGGCTGCGACACGTGGAACTCCGTCCACCACGATCGGCGAACCTTCGAACATCATGTCCCTACCGACAGCTCCGGAAAACACGCAGGTCAAGATTTGCAGCAACTCAAAATCGGGTCAGGCCCATATTGGAGACGGTACCCGGATTGGCGTCACATCCCTACCGACAGCTCCGGAAAACACGTTGGTCAAAAGTTGCAGCATCCCAAAATCGGCTGTCGGCGACCACTTGGATAAAGATGCTCAAATCCTAAACCAAAGCCACGTGACGACAAAAGGCCCACGATCCATTTTTCTACCCAACCCCTTAATCATGCGGGCCGCTCCTGATAAGGCCCAACCATTTAATAATGGGCCTAATCCTACCCCTTTCCTTCACCCAAATCCTCAATCCCACTTCCGACCCAAACTCCACACCTCCCGCTCCAGTCCACATCTCTCAGATATGGCCCATCAATCTGGCCCAGATAGCTCCAAATCGCAAGCCTGTGAACCCGCACAGCCCAATAGCTCTACCCGCTCCACAAACGGGGACAGCAACTCCCAATCAACACCTTCGCAACCCACAGCCCACCCCAGCGTAAGCGAAATCCAACCGGCAGCCGACCTTCTCACAACTAATGGCGGCACCGACGCCGGCGACTGCGCCGGTAGGGTCACCGGAAAGTTTCAGCCGGCAACTTTGGTATCCGAAAATTTGGAACTCGTCGTAAATCCTTCCGGCAATATCCGGGGTTTCTCTTCCTCGGCTGGAATTCTTGGTCCACGACCAACCTCACCTCCGCCAATCATCCAACCCGACGGAGCTGCCACTCTTGCGGCCGGAAGCTATAATCCGACCATCATGAACATGCGAGAAGAAGGCATTATGGCTGCAAAACCAACTACGGCACCGGTGCCCCATCCTACCGGAACTTCCACGAACGGGATATCACCAACGGGCCCACCCAAAGCTAATCCAGCTGCGGCCGAATCTCCTCCGGGCACGTCCACGGGCCCACTTTCCTTCCGAGAAGCCATCACAGGAAAGAAATATGGTGACACGGGTACTCAGAGGTCGACACCAAAGGACTTTACCTTTGACGGAAATTACGAGCATGCTTGCGGGACCATTATCCGCTCGGAGGAGAACAAAGTCAAGGCCCGATTCACTGACGCCGAATCTGACACTCTCGCAGGTAAACTAGCTAACACCCTGGTATTTAAGTTTTCATATGCTATCCCCGCCCCTCGAGATATACCTGCTGGATTAAGGAAATTAGGTTTTAAGGGTAGTGTTTCATCGAAGTGGTTTAACTTTAACCACCTGTTAGTGTCTTTCCATCTCACTGAGGATTATAATGAGGTCTGGCTCAAGACCTTGATTCATTTGTGTGGATGCCCAGCTAGGGTGTTCAAATACTATGTCGGATTTAACCCGAAGACGGAGGCACCGATTGTCCCCATCTGGTGCCGTCTTCTCGGCCTCCCACCCCACCTCTACGACCGTGCTGCCATCACTACACTTGCTAAGTGTATTGGACAGCCGATTCGTATCGATGCCCACACGGCCCTTCAGACGAGGGCTAACGTGGCGCGATTCTGTGTTGAGATAGATCTCAGAGCGGAGCTCGTTCATGAGATCGAAATTGAGCAGGGATCCGAGTCCTTTCTTCAGCAGGTTATATACGAAAAGATCCCCGCGTTCTGCACATTGTGCAGCCATGTGGGTCACATTGCGGCCGATTGCTACATTAGTGGCAATAAGCCACGACCCACGCTTCCGCAGCGCCATCGTGCTGCTCAGCCAGGGCCCTCCACCGGCAGAAGGGACCCCAAGGGAAAGGGCAAAAGCCCTATCCGTACGCCCGAGACCCCGAAGGGGTCTAAGGACAAGGGCAAGGCTGTGTTTGACGCCACTGCCCAAACTGGAAAGGACGCTTATCCTAACCAGCCTAAGCAGTCGGCCATAGTGGGGCCAAAGCCCAAGTCCACGGGCTTTCTCCCGAGACAGACCATCCAGACGGCCTTCAAGGCCAATCACTCGTACTTTGCCGTCCTCTCCCCTCAGGCAGAGGATGAGGACGTTCCGTCCACTAGTCACCATCCTAAGATTTTTGACCTTGCGCTCCTTGACGACGATGATCTTCTGGTCGACGATATGGACCAGCCGAAGGCCTCGACCAGGGGTGAGTCCATCCATTTTTCCGATGACAGTGCACGCGACGCAGACCCTCAGACCGTGCGTGCATCCAGTCCGGACCGCGGCCCTCTAGATTTGAGGGCTAGTGCCTCCACTGCTCCCCCGAAAGGGGATCAGTCGGTCCCTCCTCTCTCCCCGGGGATTAGGACCACGGCTGAGCATATAGCCAGCCCCCACCCTTCCTCTGGAGGCGAACACATGACTGCCCCGCCGGCTGGACATCCTCTTTCTCCCATCCCAGAGCAGGCATGCGGTCTTAACCGCGCTCAGCATGACGTCTCCTGCGAGAGCTTCGCGTCTAGTGCCTTTGTGCACCATGACAGGCAGGAGACAGCCCCGGATATGGGGCAAGCCGCTAGTGTCGCTCTTGGTCAGATTGACCAGCCAGACGACACACAGGCCACGAGCGCCATCCGAGGCAGGCAGTATACGAGGACCAGAGCCTCGCAGCGCACGCTGCGGCGGACTGCCTCCCCTGCTATTGGATCATTTCGACGTCGCCCTGCTTTACGCAGCGCGACTCAGCCTCGCCACAGGCAGACTATGTCCAGTGGCTCTCGCGATAGTTGATATGTCAGTCACGTCCATTACTTGGAATGGCCGTGGCCTGGCGAACAGGGCTACCCTCTCTCACCTCCATTCTCTGATTCGTGACCACAGACTCGATTTTGTTGGCTTCATTGAGCCAATGATTCGCAACCCTTCGCTTGACTACTACTCGCGTCGCCTTGGTTTTCACTCGGGCGTCGGTAATATGTCGCATAAGATCTTCTTCTTTCACTCGCGTGATTACACTTGTCGGGTCCTCCGTGACACCGATCAGGTGCTTCACGTTGAGCTCTCCGCTGCCCACCTCCCGGAGCCCATCTATCACACCTTGGTTTATGCCAAGTGTACTAGGGTCGGGCGATATGATCTTTGGGACACCCTGCGTGAGATTGCCGAGAGTATGGAGGGATTGCCATGGATGGTTAGTGGCGATTTCAACATCTTTCTGCACCCCGATGAGCGCGTGGGTGGCCGCACGGACAGATCCCGAGAGATGTGGGATTTTGCGCAGACTGTGGCGGACTGTGAGTTGCTCGATGCTGGATGCGAGGGTGAACCCTTCACGTGGGTTAGGGACGACCTAAAGGAGAGGCTCGACCGTGCTTTGATTTCTGAAGCGTGGTCGAAGGTGTTTGCGGTCACGACCGTCACGCACCTCACTCGATTTGGGTCTGACCATTCACCCCTCCTCATTAGATGTCGTTTTTCGAGCACTCCTCGCCGCGCTTCCTTTAGGTTCCAAAACATGTGGGTTCGCCACCACTCCTTCCACGACACTGTCAGGGATTCCTGGCTTCAGCCGACTGGGCTCTTCGGGATGCGTAATCTCGAGGCGAAGCTCGGCAGACTGCGGCGTCGGTTGAGACAGTGGAACTGGGATGTTTTTGGAAACCTTCATCACCGCCTTACTGCAGCTCAGAGTGCGCATGCGTCGGCTGAGCGGACCTATGACCTGGATCCCACTCCGGAGAATAGGACCGCCATGCACCGCTGCCACGCCGAGTACCAGCTCCGACTCCTTATGGAGGAGGACTACTGGAAGCAGAAGGCGGCCGTTCGCTGGGTGGCTGAGGGCGAACGGAATACTAGGTTCTTCCAGAGCTATGTTAGGCAGAAGCATGCTAAGTCGTACATCCATAGTATCGAGGCTGATGGGTCATCCTTGACCCAGGAGGCTCAGATTCGGGAGTCGGCTGTTGCTCACTTCCAGACCCTCTTCACCTCTGACAGAGAGGGTCCCTCGTGGCCCCGAACGTTTCTTTTTTCCCCACCATCCCTCCTTCGGTCGATCTCATTGGCCTCTGTGAGCTCCCGAGCAGAGAGGAGGTTAGGGATGCTGTATTCGGGATTGATCCCAACAGCGTTTCTGGCCCGGATGGTTTCTCCTCCCTCTTCTATCAGGTCTGCTGGGATATTGTCGAGACTGACGTCCAGGAGGCGATGTTGGATTTTTTCTCCAGCCACCGGATGCCGGATTCCTTCACGTCTACCTCTGTCGTCTTGATCCCCAAACGACCCAACCCGAGCTCTTGGTCCGATTACAGGCCCATCAGTCTGTGTAACGTGACCAACAAGCTCATTTCTAAGATTCTTAACGGCCGTATCGCCCCTCTTCTCCCCTCTCTCATCTCTCCGAACCAGAGTGGATTCGTCAAGGATCGGGTCATTAGTGATAATATCCTTTTGGCCCAGGAGATGATCCACGACATCTCCCGAGCGGACTGGAAGCGAGCTCCGAATATCGCGTTGAAGCTAGACATGGCTAAGGCGTATGATAGGGTTGAGTGGCCGTTTCTTAGGGAGGCGTTGGCTAGGATGGGATTCCCTGAGCGTTGGATCAGCTTTGTGGAGGCGTGTGTAGAGCATTGCACGTTCTCGGTCCTGATTAATGGCAGCCCCACCGATTTCTTTCCCTCCTCTAGAGGCCTTAGACAGGGCGACCCTCTTTCCCCTTCCCTTTTCGTCCTTGCGGCGGACTACCTCTCTCGCTGCCTTGACGGCTTCATCCGCGATTCTCCCCACATGACTATAGCACCCGTGGATACGGTCCTACCGTCTCTCACCTTTCTTATGCGGATGACATCATTATCTTCACCCGGGCGGATGATGATGGACTGGTCGAGCTCATGCGCCTTTTGGAGCACTATGGCTCGGTCACCGGTCAGCTGGTCAGCGTGCAGAAGAGCACCTTCATCCTTTCATCTGCCACAGTGGACAGGTGGGCCCAGTGGGTCCACGACATTACTGGCTTTGCGCGTGGCGACCTTCCCATTACTTACCTCGGGGTCCCTTTATATAAGGGCAACCTCACGAGAGCGCTCTTTGCGGGCGTCAGACAGAGGATGATCGATAGGATCTCTGGTTGGTCGCATAGATATCTTTCTTTCGGTGGTCGGCTAGCGCTGATCAAGAGCACTCTTAGCTCTCTTCCGATTCACCTGCTTATGGTCCTCGACCCCCCTAGGTCTACTCTTGACGAGCTTGACCAGATTATGGCTCGTTATTTCTGGGGTTATGAGGACGGGTCTGGGAGGGGGAGACGTACTCACTGGGTGAGTTGGGACTCTATCTGCCGCCCCCTCCCAGAGGGTGGCCTTGGCATCCGCCGCCTTAGGGACATTGTTACAGCTTTCTCATACAAGCTGTGGTGGCGCTTCAGGGAAGGAAAGTCGCTTTGGGCTCAGTACCTTCGCGGCAAGTACTGCCCTAGACGTGCCAACCACCCTTGTTGGGTCACGGCTGTTGATCATGATAGCAGACAGTGGCGGCGCCTCACTAGGGTCGGGAGGCAGGCCCAGGATCACATCTTTTGGGTTTTGGGTCGGGGCGATGTCAGTGTTTTGGATGAGTGGTGGGTAGGTGATAGACCGTTATCTAAGGATAGGCAGGTGTCGCATTCCCCCTACCTGCTCGTGAGCGACCTCTGGACGGACGGGTCGTGGGATAGGGGGAAGCTTGATAGGGAGTTGGGGGCTGGTGCGGGTTTTAGCGAGCAGCTTTTAGATCAGATCCAGCAGATCCCTATCTCGGGGGACGGTTCAGATAGCATGAGGTGGAGACTTACATCATCAGGTGTGTTTTCTACTACCTCGGCTTGGGAGCAGATAAGGCTGAGGGATCGGCCTAATCTCCTTCTCGGGGCTATCTGGAGTGACCTTTTTACGCCTACTATTTCGGTATTCCTTTGGCGCCTTCTCTTGCGCCGGATACCCGTCGATACTGTGCTACACGCGAGGGGGATCTCTTTCCCATCTCGGTGTGTGTGTTGTTCTGAGACTGGACGCCACGAGATTGAGACCTTTACCCACCTTTTTCTAGAGAGTGAGATTGTGAGGAGAGTGTGGGAGCATTTTGCCACTTGGACCCATATACCCCTACCCACCACATACAGTTTTTTTGAGCTCCTGAGTTTTTTCTCACAGAGCACACACCTTAGACACGTGGGCTTCCTCATTCCTTGTCTGATCCTTTGGTTCACCTGGACAGAAAGGAATAGTGCGAAGCATAGGGATACTACTTTTATGTTTTCTCACATTGTTTTGCAGGTTGAGAGACACATTTCACTCCTCATCTCATTGGGCAGGTTCACGGCCCGAGACTGGACAGGCTGCACGCCACCGCATCGCTACATGGTGGCCACACCACAGCCTGTTCGGACTCCTCGGGCCAGAACTGTTGTTTGGCTTCGACCTGACTCTCCGTGGGTCAAGCTGAACACTGATGGCTCCTTCGATCGCCACACTGGAGTTGCCGGAGGAGGAGGCTTGATTCGGGACCATAGCGGCGCCCTCATCACCGCATTTCATGCGTCCATTCAGGCCTCCTCGAGCTACGACGCAGAGATTCAGGCACTAAAGGTTGGACTTCAGATAGCTACCCACATCTCTAGTCATATATGGATCGAGCTGGATGTTGCGGCTGTCGCCACCCTCCTGACTTCGGGCCATCAGGGCTCGTGGCAGATTCAGCACCCGCTTCTGCGCATTAGAGATCTACTTCAGTCAGTCCATCACAGGATCACGCACATCTTCCGTGAGGGGAACAGACCGGCTGATTACCTGGCCAGCCTTGGCGCCACCATACCAGGCACACATACATTCCAGACAGACACTGCTCCAATCCGCCTTCGCACTCTTGTACGGATGGACCAGCTTGGATACCCAGTGTTCCGCTTTCACTAGTATAGGATTTCTATTTTCATTAGTATAGACATTTATCTCGGGCATCTGTTAGCCCGAAGATCGACTTTTTATTGTAGTTTTTTGTTTCCTTTTCGTTTTTCGGTTTTTTCTCTCTTGTTTTTCTTTTGGTTTTGGTTTTGATTCTCAGACTATGTAGACCTTTGTATCTGGTTCGTTGACATTATTGGGCTCTCGTTTTTGGGGCCTTGATCTATGCACAGGTTGGGGATCCAGCCCAATCCCCCGCCCTTCCGGGGCGTTGTTTGTTTAAAAAAAAAAAAAAAAAAACCTAGCAACAAAAGACAACTAACCTAGCAGCAAGAAAGAAATAATCTAGCAACAAAAGACAACTAACCTAGCAGCAAGAAAGAAATAACCTAGCAACAAAAGACAACTAACCTAGCAGCAAGAAAGAAATAACCTAGCAACAAAAGAGCAACAAAAGACAACTAACTTAGCAGCAAGAAAGAATAACCTAGCAACAAAAGAGCAACAAAAGACAACTAACCTAGCAACAAGAAAGAACTAACCTAGAACCTAGCAGCAAGAAAGAAATAATCTAGCAACAAAAGACAACTAACCTAGCAGCAAGAAAGAAATAACCTAGCAACAAAAGAGAAACAAAAGACAACTAACCTAGCAGCAAGAAAGAAATAACCTAGCAACAAAAGACAACTAACCTAGCAGCAAGAAAGAAATAATCTAGCAACAAAAGACAACTAACCTAGCACCATCAGACAACTAACCTAGCAGCAAGAAAGAACTAACCTAGCAGCAAAAAGAAAAAAATGCTCTCACTTCTCTCTACATTTCTCTCTCTAGAATTTGCTCATTTCATCCCCACCGTCAACCTCCCTTCCGCCACCGCAGCTACCATATAGACAGCCCTTTGATCGCCGCCGCCGCCGGCGGCCAGCCCCTGGCTGCCGGGCCTTCGTCTTCCTCGCAGTTATGACTCCACCGTCAACCTCCCCGCCACCCAACCTAACACCAGCTAACCACATCCAAGAATCGGTCAAATGCTCAACGCCGCCGGTCATATGCTCGCCGATTGCTCAAAGCACGTCGCCGTTTCTTGCGGCTTCACCAACGCCGCCGGTCAATAGCTCGCCGACTGCTCAAAGAACTTCGCCATTTCTTGCGGCTTCACCATCTCCCACCAACCTCAATCTCGCAGTTAAAAATACAATTTCTCCAAGGCCGCTAGAAGTGGCCGTTCAAACCATTGCTATCGAAAACACAGCCACTACCAACTCCAGTCAATCATCTTCCTCGGATAAATTACCCCACGCACCTTCGCCACATTTAGCTCTCTTCCCGGAGCTCGGAGACTACCGATTGTTGGCCGGGCAAGACACTCACAGCCAGAAATATCCGCTTCCTTCCGAGAGGTCCCCCACCGGAATCTCTCCGGTCAGTCTTCGGTCAAAGGCGAAGCCCGAAAATCCGGATCTTGTACAAGGTCAACGCCGACAGCTGCCAGACATTTCGAAATCCAAACCAAGTAGCGCAAGTGGATTGGGAAAGTTGCCTTCAGCTGCGTTATTGGATGGGCCCCAGTCCTATGGGCCTTTCTCATTTGGTTCTTTGGGCATTTTTTCTGGGCCCATTTCTCAAACCCCTTATCCCCAGCCCGCTAACAATACCCCCACAGCCCACAATCTCAACACAATTTCCCCCCAGCCCACCCCGTCACCTTCAACAATCTTCCCGCTCCTCCCTGCTGCAAACCTCACGACCAATGCTACCCCGTCACCGATGACCGGCGACACCCACCCATGCACCGGCGCCGGCAAAGTCCCCGGAATATCACTGCCTGCCGGCGGCCCTGCCGGAATTGCCCTGGGGTCGAATTTAACGGCCGGTATACTCGGACCCCGGCCATCATCAACCTCTCCGACTGAGCATCCCACCGGAGTAACCTCTCTTGCTGCCGGAAAATCTGACCCGGCCATTTGGTATGTGCGTGAAGACGGGGTAGTTGCTGCGAGCCCAAACCCTATGACCATGGGTCACATTACCGGAATTCCTTTGACCGAGATATCGCCGACGGGCCCATCTACAGCTACCCCAGGCGCAGCCGGGGCCCTCCCGGGCACCTCCACTGGCCCGCTCTCGTTCCGGGAGGCGGTTACGGGGAAGATAAATGTTCACACGGCCGGTCCGCATCCGACGGCCAAGGATTTCGCCTTTGACGGGAATCACGAGCATGCTTGCGGGACCATTATCCGCTCGGAGGAGAACAAAGTCAAGGCCCGATTCACCGACGCCGAATCTGTCGCTCTCGCAGGTAAACTAGATAACACCCTGGTATATAAGTTTTCATATGCTATCCCCGCCCCTCGAGATATATCTGCTGGATTAAGAAAATTGGGCTTTAAGGGTAGTGTTTCATCGAAGTGGTTTAACTTTAACCACCTGTTAGTGTCTTTCCACCTCACTGAGGATTATAATGAGGTCTGGCTCAAAACTTTGATTCATTTGTGTGGATGCCCAGCTAGGGTGTTCAAATACTATGTCGGATTTAACCCGAAGACGGAGGCACCGATTGTCCCCGTCTGGTGCCGTCTTCCCGGCCTCCCACCCCATCTCTACGACCGCGCTGCCATCACTACACTTGCTAAGTGTATTGGGCAGCCGATTCGTATCGATGCCCACACGGCCCTTCAGACAAGGGCTAACGTGGCGCGATTCTGTGTTGAGATAGATCTCAGAGCGGAGCTCGTTCATGAGATCGAAATTGAGCAGGGCTCAGAGTCCTTTCTTCAACGGGTGATATACGAAAAGATCCCCGCGTTCTGCACTGTGTGCAGCCATGTGGGTCACATTGCGGCCGATTGCTACATTAGTGGCAATAAGCCACGACCCACGCTTCCGCAGCGCCATCGCGCTGCTCAGCCAGGGCCCTCCACCGGCAGAAGGGACCCCAAGGGAAAGGGCAAAGGCCCTATCCGTACGCCCGAGACCCCAAAGGGATCTAAGGACAAGGGCAAGGCTGTGTTTGACGCCACTGCCCAAACTGGGAAGGACGCTCATCCTAACCAGCCTAAGCAGTCGACCATAGTGGGGCCAAAGCCCAAGTCCACGGGCTTTCTCCCGAGACAGACCATCCAGACGGCCTTCAAGGCCAATCACTCGTACTTTGCCGTCCTCTCCCCTCAGGCAGAGGATGAGGACGTTCCGTCCACTAGTCACCATCTTAAGATTTCTGACCTTGCGCCCCTTGACGACGATGATCTTCTGGTCGACGATATGGACCAGTCGAAGGCCTCGACCAGGGGTGAGTCCATCCATTTGTCCGATGACAGTGCACGTGACGCAGACCCTCAGACCGTGCGTGCATCCAGTCCGGACTGCGGCTCTCTAGATTTGAGGGCTAATGCCTCCACCGCTCCCCCGAAAGGGGATCAGTCGGTCCCTCCTCTCTCCCCGGAGATTCGGACCACGACTGAGCATATAGCCAGCCCCCACCCTTCCTCTGGAGGCGAGCACATGATTGCCCCGCCGGCTGGACATCCTCTTTTCTCCCATTCCCGAGCAGGCATGCGGTCTTAACCGCGCTCAGCATGACGTCTCCTGCGAGAGCTTCGCGTCTAGTGCCTTTGTGCACCATGACTGACAGGAGACAGCCCCGGATATGGGGCAAGCCGCTAGTGTCGCTCTTGGTCAGATTGCCCAGCCAGACGACAAACAGGCCACGAGCGCCATCCGAGGCAGGCAGTATACGAGGACCAGAGCCTCGCAGCGCACGCTGCGGTGGACTGCCTCCCCTGCTATTGGATCATTTCGACGTCGCCCTGCTTTACGCAGCGCGACTCAGCCTCGCCACAGGCGGACTATGTCCAGTGGCTCTCGCGACAGTTGATATGTCAGTCACGTCCATTACTTGGAATGGCCGTGGCCTGGCGAACAGGGCTACCCTCTCTCACCTCCATTCTCTGATTCGTGACCACAGACTCGATTTTGTTGGCTTCATTGAGCCAATGATTCGCAACCCTTCGCTTGACTACTACTCGCGTCGCCTTGGTTTTCACTCGGGCGTCGGTAATATGTCGCATAAGATCTTCTTCTTTCACTCGCGTGATTACACTTGTCGGGTCCTCCGTGACACCGATCAGGTGCTTCACGTTGAGCTCTCCGCTGCCCACCTCCCGGAGCCCATCTATCACACCTTGGTTTATGCCAAGTGTACTAGGGTCGGGCGATATGATCTTTGGGACACCCTGCGTGAGATTGCCGAGAGTATGGAGGGATTGCCATGGATGGTTAGTGGCGATTTCAACATCTTTCTGCACCCCGATGAGCGCGTGGGTGGCCGCACGGACAGATCCCGAGAGATGTGGGATTTTGCGCAGACTGTGGCGGACTGTGAGTTGCTCGATGCTGGATGCGAGGGTGAGCCCTTCACGTGGGTTAGGGACGACCTAAAGGAGAGGCTCGACCGTGCTTTGATTTCTGAAGCGTGGTCGAAGGTGTTTGCGGTCACGACCGTCACGCACCTCACTCGATTTGGGTCTGACCATTCACCCCTCCTCATTAGATGTCGTTTTTCGAGCACTCCTCGCCGCGCTTCCTTTAGGTTCCAAAACATGTGGGTTCGCCACCACTCCTTCCACGACACTGTCAGGGATTCCTGGCTTCAGCCGACTGGGCTCTTCGGGATGCGCAATCTCGAGGCGAAGCTCGGCAGACTGCGGCGTCGGTTGAGACAGTGGAACTGGGATGTTTTTGGAAACCTTCATCACCGCCTTACTGCAGCTCAGAGTGCGCATGCGTCGGCTGAGCGGGCCTATGACCTGGATCCCACTCCGGAGAATAGGACCGCCATGCACCGCTGCCACGCCGAGTACCAGCTCCGACTCCTTATGGAGGAGGACTTCTGGAAGCAGAAGGCGGCCGTTCGCTGGGTGGCCGAGGGCGAACGGAATACTAGGTTCTTCCAGGGCTACGTTAGGCAGAAGCGTGCTAAGTCGTACATCCATAGTATCGAGACCGATGGGTCAGCCTTGACCCAGGAGGCTCAGATTCGGGAGTCGGCTGTTGCTCACTTCCAGACCCTCTTCACCTCTGACAGAGGGTCCCTCGTGGCCCCGAACGCTTCTTTCTTCCCCACCATCCCTCCCTCGGTCGATCTCATTGGCCTCTGTGAGCTCCCGAGCAGGGATGAGGTTAGGGATGCTGTATTTGGGATTGATCCCAACAGCGTTTCTGGCCCGGATGGTTTCTCTTCCCTCTTCTATCAGGTCTGTTGGGATATTGTCGAGACTGACGTCCAGGAGGCGATGTTGGATTTTTTCTCCGGCCACCGGATGCTGGATTCCTTCACGTCTACCTCTGTCGTCTTGATCCCCAAACGACCCAATCCGAGCTCTTGGTCCGATTACAGGCCCATCAGCCTGTGTAACGTGACCAACAAGCTCATTTCGAAGATTCTTAACGGCCGTCTTTCCCCTCTTCTCCCCTCTCTCATCTCTCCGAACCAGAGTGGATTCGTCAAGGATCGGGTCATTAGTGATAACATCCTTCTGGCCCAGGAGATGATCCACGACATCTTCCGAGCGGACTGGAAGCGGGCTCCGAATATCGCGCTGAAGCTGGATATGGCTAAGGCGTATGATAGGGTTGAGTGGCCGTTTCTTAGGGAGGCGTTGGCTAGGATGAGATTCCCTGAGCGTTGGATCAGCTTTGTGGAGGCGTGTGTCGAGCATTGCACGTTCTCGGTCCTGATTAATGGCAGCCCCACCGATTTCTTTCCCTCTTCTAGAGGCCTTAGGCAGGGCGACCCTCTTTCCCCTTCCCTTTTCGTCCTTGCGGCGGACTACCTCTCTCGCTGCCTTGACGGCTTCACCCGCGACTCTCCCCACATGACCTATAGCACCCGTGGCTACGGTCCTACCGTCTCTCACCTTTCTTACGCGGATGACATCATTATCTTCACCCGGGCGGATGATGATGGACTGGTCGAGCTCATGCGCCTTTTGGAGCACTATGGCTCGGTCACCGGTCAGCTGGTCAGCGTGCAGAAGAGCACCTTCATCCTTTCATCTGCCACAGTGGACAGATGGGCTCAGCGGGTCCACGACATTACTGGCTTTGCGCGTGGCGACCTTCCCATTACTTACCTCGGGGTCCCTTTATATAAGGGCAACCTCACGAGAGCGCTCTTTGCGGGCGTCAGACAGAGGATGATCGATAGGATCTCTGGTTGGTCGCATAGATATCTTTCTTTCGGTGGTCGGCTAGCGCTGATCAAGAGCACTCTTAGCTCTCTTCCGATTCACTTGCTTATGGTCCTCGACCCCCCTAGGTCTACTCTTGACGAGCTTGACCAGATTATGGCTCGTTATTTCTGGGGTTATGAGGACGGGTCTGGGAGGGGGAGACGTACTCACTGGGTGAGTTGGGACTCTATCTGCCGCCCCCTCCCAGAGGGTGGCCTTGGCATCCGCCGCCTTAGGGACATTGTTACAGCTTTCTCATACAAGCTGTGGTGGCGCTTCAGGGAAGGAAAGTCGCTTTGGGCTCAGTACCTTCGCGGCAAGTACTGCCCTAGACGTGCCAACCACCCTTGTTGGGTCACGGCTGTTGATCATGATAGCAGACAGTGGCGGCGCCTCACTAGGGTCGGGAGGCGAGCCCAGGATCACATCTTTTGGGTTTTGGGCGGGGGCGATGTCAGTGTTTGGGATGAGTGGTGGGTAGGTGATAGGCCGTTGTCTAGGGATAGGCAGGTGTCGCATTCCCCCTACCTGCTCGTGAGCGACCTCTGGACGGACGGGTCGTGGGATAGGGGGAAGCTTGATAGGGAGTTGGGGGCTGGTGCGGGTTTTAGCGAGCAGTTATTAGATCAGATCCAGCAGATCCCTATCTCGGGGGACGGTTCAGATAGCATGAGGTGGAGACTTACATCATCAGGTGTGTTTTCTACTACCTCGGCTTGGGAGCAGATAAGGCTGAGGGATCGGCCTAATCTCCTCTTCGGGGCTATCTGGAGTGACCTTTTTACGCCTACTATTTCGGTATTCCTTTGGCGCCTTCTCTTGCGCCGGATACCCGTCGATACTGTGCTACACGCGAGGGGGATCTCCTTCCCCTCTCGGTGTGTGTGTTGTTCTGAGACTGGACGCCATGAGACTGAGACCTTTACCCACCTTTTTCTAGAGAGTGAGATTGTGAGGAGAGTGTGGGAGCATTTTGCCACTTGGACTCATATATCCCTACCCACCACATACAGTTTTTTTGAGCTCCTGAGTTTTTTCTCACAGAGCACACACCTTAGACACGTGGGCTTCCTCATTCCTTGTCTGATCCTTTGGTTCACCTGGACAGAAAGGAATAGTGCGAAGCATAGGGATATTACTTTTATGTTTTCTCACATTGTTTTGCAGGTTGAGAGACACATTTCACTCCTCATCTCATTGGGCAGGCTCACGGCCCGAGACTGGACAGGCTGCACGCCACCGCATCGCTACATGGTGGCCCCACCACCGCCTGTTCGGACTCCTCGGGCCAGAGCTGTTGTTTGGCTTCGACCTGACTCTCCGTGGGTCAAGCTGAACACTGATGGCTCCTTCGATCGCCACACTGGAGTTGCCGGAGGAGGAGGCTTGATTCGGGACCATAGCGGCGCCCTCATCACCGCCTTTCACGCGTCCATTCAGGCCTCCTCGAGCTACGACGCAGAGATTCAGGCACTACAGATTGGCCTTCAGATAGCTGCCCACATCTCTAGTCATATATGGATCGAGCTGGATGCTGCGGCTGTCGCCACCCTCCTGACTTCGGGCCATCAGGGCTCGTGGCAGATTCAGCACCCGCTTCTGCGCATTAGAGATCTACTTCAGTCAGTCCATCACAGGATCACGCACATCTTCCGTGAGGGGAACAGACCGGCTGATTACCTGGCCAGCCTTGGCGCCACCATACCAGGCACACATACATTCCAGACAGACACTGCTCCACTCCGCCTTCGCACTCTTGTACGGATGGACCAGCTTGGATACCCAGCGTTCCGCTTTCACTAGTATAGGATTTCTATTTTCATTAGTATAGACATTTATCTCGGGCATCTGTTAGCCCGAAGATCGACTTTATATTGTAGTTTTTTGTTTCTTTTTCGTTTTTCGGTTTTTTCTTTCTTGTTTTTCTTTTGGTTTTGGTTTTGATTCTCAGACTATGTAGACCTTTGTATCTGGTTCGTTGACATTATTGGGCTCCCGTTTTTGGGGCCCTGATCTATGCACAGGTTGGGGATCCAGCCCAATCCCCCGCCCTTCCGGGGCGTTGTTTGTTTAAAAAAAAAAAAAAAAACCTAGCAGCATCAGACAACTAACCTAGCAGCAAGAAAGAACTAACCTAGCAACAAAAGACAACTAACCTAGCAACAAAACACAACTAACCTAGCAGCTACAGATAACTAACCTAGCAACAAAAGACAACTAACCTAGCAGCAAGAAAGAAATAACCTAGCAACAAAAGACAACTAACCTAGCAGCATCAGACAACTAACCTAGCAGCAAGAAAGAACTAACCTAGCAACAAAAGACAACTAACCTAGCAGCAAGAAAAAAATAACCTAGCAACAAAACTCAACTAACATAGCAGCTACAAATAACTAACCTAGCAACAACAAACAACTAACCTAGCAAGAAAGAAATAACATAACAAAAGACAAATGGTCAACGGTCAACGTCGGAAGTCAACGCCGGAAGTCAACGATTTTCGCCGGAAGTCAACGGTCAACGCCGGAAGTCAACGGTCAATGGTCATGATAATATTTAAATAATTAAAAATAAAGAATTAAATAATAAAAATAAAAAATTATTATTTAAATCAAGATCTAAATCTTGTGGCTAGGAATGAGTCTCACGTCCTCACTTTAAATAATGGGATGCATTGGAACCAATCCCTATATATATATATATATATATATATATTATGAGCCCTCGATTCAACTTCCGTATCCAAACCGTCCAATCATGAACTCTGTTCACTTGAATAGAGACCAATCTATCGTATTGACGTTCGTTTCAGGAACCACAGATTTGTTTCTAAATAGTTTTTGTATTTTTTTCTCTTTTTTTTTTTCCCATAGAAAAATAGTCCAAGGAAACTAGAAACATGATCAAATTTTAACTCGCCAGTGAACAGGCCTAAGCCTGTGATTCACTGATCCAGTATGAACATGTGTGGTGGTATCAATAGGTAGCCCACACATGAATTGGAAAATTGAATAATTACTCGAGCATCCTTGTAATACCTCGTATAAATAAAGGAAACTCAAAACATTCGAAACTCAAATCGATTGCAATAGTGGGTTTTGTATACCAAAGCCAAACTACGTTTGCATGTACACAAGCGCATAACATTTCACAACACACAGAATTTATGGACATCCCACTTGAAAAATGTTTCTACGGAGGAATGAAGGAAAACCTATCCCAATAACATGGATGTATACGCATAATATGCATCAGACTCTCAGCCAACTGAATCCTGCTCAGACATAAGTAGCTCAGATTCTGGAATAAAAACAAGGACAAACCGAGAAAGTTGCAATATGGACTTAAATTATTTGTACCAATTAACAAAATCATAAGAAGTATTCAATCCTACCAGGTTCTACATGAAGGCATGAGATTGAGATGAAGCAGTTAGTTGCTTGCAACCTCATTGACATGTCCCGACAAGCAGGTAAGGATATGTAGCATAGTTGACATAGCCAAATACTATACTTGTAAATGGGATGTGAGTCATCATTTTTGGATTACAACAGCCCTATTATACTTAATTTACCCCCTTTCATTACCCTTCTGCCCTGCAAGCACTCCAGCTTCCCCTCATCATTCCCAACCACTTCTCTTTATTGAGGTAAGTATTTTGGGGATAAGATCAGTGCAAAGAAGGGAGGAATTAGCTGAGATTCATTCCCCATTTGGGAAAATGAATATGAAGTCACAAGTTTAAAGCAACACAATAGAAATGTAATGGATATGGAGAAGGGCTTGGGAGTACCATTCAAGTGCTAGTTAGAGAGAGAGACAGAGAGAGAGTCTCAGAGAGAGAGAGAGAGAGAGAGTTGTAGTTTATCTCCATTGGTTGTGAAAGTAAGCTGGCTGCCACTTATTTGAGATAATACCAGTCCAGCTGCTAGCTACCATGCAGGGAGCACCATGCCCTACTCAGTTGACACTAGCTAACTATATACCCACGGACCGCAACATAACATTCNTTCAAAAGAAGACAACTACAATTTCCAGCAACAGTCAGTAACGTAAACTTATGGATAAATAACAATTCTTTTTTCAACTGTTACAGTCCAAATAAACATGAATATTAAAACATGAATATTAAAATAAAAATGCCCCTTGGTCCATCCTTTCCATATTTTGAAATGTAGGTAACACTCAGTGAGAGCTACTTTCAATAAGCTTCAATACTTAATCACTCTTACCCACTTGAGCACCAATTTCTTGAAGGTAATGTTCTGCATCCAAAGCTGCCATACATCCTGCACATATGAAACGAAAACAATCTTAAAGTGTTTCGAAAAAATAATAAAAACGAGATACCAACATGCCTTTCATGCAAACAAGCTTCTGAATACCATCCCCGATCAAGAAAGTTATGCATGGTGCATTGCATCAAAATGGTGCAAAAAGTCCCATATATATGATCCGGACAAGAAAATGCTTTTATAAAATAAATATTCTGCAGTAAAACAAATTCTTGTTCCTTAAAAACTTAATTTGCATTTCTAGATCTTCTATCCCCTTCCTACTAGGGCCCATAGAATCCCAAATCACCTAAATATGAAATATGCACTACATACACATCAAAAAACACACCAACATTTCCTTTCTCACATTGATAATACTCTTATAATGGCACAGAATTGTCAACAAAGTGGGAAAAATAAACACAAGTGCATCCTTAAAACCAGTAAAGATATTCATAAGAAAAAAGTTGTAAAGTCTAATATGGTTGTCCAATTTTAAACTTCTGTAAATAAGACCATGATAAAGAGTAAAACTTGTGCAGTAAATTTTAAGTTATTTGACTATTTCAAGATATTTGCTGCTAAGGATTTGTTTTCGCAAACGGGCAGATGACGGACTTCTAAGAAAGTCAGTCAGTTATCTTTATGTTTGATAATGAGAAGTAATCAGGTTAAACGGAGAGGCCTCGGTAATTTATAAGGATAGGAGAAATTCAAGACTTGAAATTGATTATTTTGAAAAGATTAAAAAACTCTTTCTTTCTGATAGAGTTAAGAGCGGTAACACAAAAAGAAATAACAATTATACAAGTAAGATCAGAGTCTTATTGGATGGAAGGAAGAAAAGGGGTACAGGACCCGAGATAGTTCCCGATGGTTGAACCTTGACCAGCCACTAGGCCAATTACAACGGTAAATTCCACCCTGCCCTCTCCCAACTCCAACTCCATTATTTATAAACAATACTCCATATTTTTATTCCCCTAATTTAACTGCTAGAATCAGGAATACCCTATAATTCCATCCCTCTATATTATTAACTAAAATCATGCAAAACCATCAATCAAGGTTTGCATCCTCTACTTTCTTTCTTCGGGTATAAACCAAAAAGTAGGTCCTTGATTGCCTCTATCACTTGCTTTTCCCAGAAAAGCGTTCCTCACATACTCAATCATTGTACCTCCAGGCCACATAGAGGAATTTGAAAGTCTGGGTACTACCACTAGAGATTACTGCTATCGACGAAGATATTGAATATGAAGAGAAGACTGTTAGGGATAAAAGTTTTGTTCCAGAAAAGTTGGGTGCAGATCATTCTGGATAAACCGACGAATACAGAGAAAAAATAACTTATGTAAAAAAGGACAAGTATGAGCCAATAGGTTATAACGAGAAAACATCATTCCAGATCGTAGAAAATTATTCTATGATATTCAACACTTTAGGCGTATAAGAAATATCCAGATAAAGTGAAGATCCCAAGTTTTTGGTGCACTGAACCATGAGGACAAAAATCACATGATAATCATTGAGGGCAATGTATATAAAAAATCCAGACTCATAATTAGTCTGAATCCAAAATTGAATTTTCAAACATACAGGATCAACTAGAAATGAGTATCGTTTTCGTTCACCAAGGACAGTTATCCTGTACCCATAACTGCTTCAACTTTCAACATAATCCACAAGTTAGTTGGGCATCCCAGATGCAGTATCACTTCAATTTCTGGGGTTACTAAAACCTCATCTGCATCTCAACAGGCACAATAGTTGACAAAGACTCATCAAACAAACCATCTTTAAGTAGGCCTACCTGATTCACACTTTTTTCAACCCCAAAGGAAACAAAACTTCAGTGCTTACTTAACATCCATCCGTCTATTTCTTAGTAACAAAAAGCTGTAAGAAATTACTAACTCTAGGGGGCATATCTTTTTTAGTGAAGCAAGCAAAAATAAACTTGCAGGTGAAGAGAGATTAGATCTACAAAAGAAATCATGAGATAGCAACTTAAAAGACGGGGTTAGGAGGAAAACGATGAATGTTGATGGTGTCAGAAAGTCCTCATATGGAAGAAAAACATAAACGGCGTTTAAGAAGCTAAGAATTGAAAAGAAAGTCAAGAAGTATAATTGAAAATACAAATGATGTGTTCTATGATATGCAGATTTTTGCAATGTTAAAATCAATAAATACAGGACCCTAAAGCGTCCGGTGTGCATTGATCATATAAATTAATAATTCTTTATTAAAGAGACAGCTTTACAATGCAAAAAATAAATATATTACAGATAGAATATGTTCCATAAGAATAAAAGAATTAGGGCTGATAAGCAAAAAAAAAAAAAAATGGTTTTTGGGTCTACTATACAACTCCCCCTACACATAAGTTCTGTTGAACAGGCTCAAATAAACCAGGGCGCCTACCCCTTAATAAGCTATTTGGTTATGGAGACAAACGGTTCCTGACTTGAGTGATTTAACTAGGGTATAAAAGACAAATCAGATCAGTAAATTGTCTATTAACAAACTACAGATAGTTTTTTTCCTGAATGATAAAACAAGGATTAGTTTGCAAAACAGCAGACTAACATANTTAGTCATCGTAAGTGTTGCATAATGTACACTATACCTAATAAATACTTTATGTTTCTAACAGGTCTCTTCACAATCTTACAGCAGCTAAAAGTTATAAAAACAACCTGTACATATTAATGAGAATGAGCCTGCGCCCTAAGATACACCACGCGGCTGCTTCGGTCTTTGAGGTTAACTTCTAGAAATCAATCTCTATCATGACAGTTAAAAGATTAATCCTCCAGTTAATCCTTTTGGTTTTATCTTTTCGCCTTTTCTTTCTTCCAAAATTCGTCCCTCTTTCTCCATTCTTTTTTCTTCATTTTATTTTATTATAAATTATGTGGGTTAATAAAAAAGGGCTGCTAGTCAAAATTGAAGGCTCTATTTATTTAGTGAAAGAATTCTTGTTTGGGATGATATTTCTTTTTCAATTTTCAATTAAAGTATATATAATTCATGCTTTGTTTATATTAATGGCACACGGTCTTTAGTAGATTTAGTGAAGGCAATTGGAAGTAAGTGGGTCTTTACGGTTAAGGTTAAGGTAATCTTGATGGTTCTTTGGCTCACCTTAAAGCCCGATTGTCGCTAAGGGCTATGCTCAAATTTGTGGCACTGATTACTCTGAGACTTTCTCCCTGTGGCCAAACTTATTTCCGTCCAGTTCTTCTATCTAGCCACGTCTTTTGGCTGGTTTCTACACCAGTCTGACATTAAGAATGTGTTTCTTCATAGCTTTCTTCATGAATAGATTTACATGGAGCAATCACCCGGGTTTGTTGCTTGGGGAAGTATGGAAAATATGTCGTCTTCATAAGTCTCTATGGGATGAAGCAAAGTCCCCAAGCTTGGTTCGACATACTTAGCCAATTTTTTTAAATACAGTTTGGTAACATGTAAATCCGACCATTCGATATTCTATAGACGATCGGATCTTGGGATATTTTTATTGTTTGTGTAAATCGATGAAACTGTCATTACGGAGAATGATAGTGATGGGATTTCAAATTTTAAACATTCCTCCATGAAAAATCTCAAACAAAGGACTTGGAACACTTGAAATATTTTATAGGTGTGGAGATAATAAGAGAGTTATTTTCCTTTAAAGCTTAAAGAAATTGGAAAATTTTGGGCTAAGACATGCAACGCTCCAATGACACCCAACTTGCAATTATGAAATGATGATGGTGAGTCATTTCATGATCCAGAACGATACCAAAGACTTGGAAGCTAAATTATCTCACCGTGTTGTAACAACTAACACGTAGCTTTTGTTGTTTGGTGTAGCATTGATTTATGTCTTCTCTTACAGTTAGTTATTGGCACTTTTTGAACAAATTATGTACTATAAGAAAGGAGCTATAGGAAAGGAGCTCTTGGACATGGATTTTTTTATGGACGACAAGGTGATCCGCCAGTAGACCACTTCTAATGGGGTCATCGAAGCATATTGTGATGTTGATGACGCAGGTTGCAAAGATGATAGTAGATCAACTTCCAAAAATTGTATATTTGTGGGAGGTAATCTAGTCTCATGGAGAAGCAAGAAGCAAAATGTTGTCTCTTGTTCAATTGTTGAGGCACCGTATAGGTTAATGGTTAATGACCGATTCAATATGTGAAATTGTATGAATACATCGATCATTAAAGGATCTTGTACTATAATTTAATCTTCCAACAAAACTTTGGTGTGACAATGAAGCGGCGAACCATCAAAGAAGATTTCATCTCTTCAGGATAGATTAGGTCCGAAGATCAACTGGGAGACATATTCACAAAGATAAGAAATGAAAAATATTTGTAACTAACAAGCTAGGCATATTTGAATATGCTCCTGCTTGAGGTTAGTGTTATTTTAAATATGGTATAGATTAGGATATCTTAATTAGGTGATACAGTGATCCCATTAATTAACCAATTCTTTTTCCTTGTTTACATTTTCTTTGACTATTAATATACACCTTGTAATCCCTACTATGAAATACAATATATCAATTTTACAGCTCTACAGATGTACATGCTATACTTAATGTAATACTTAAAGAGCATAAATATATTATATGTATATATTATTACTTAATTCATTGAAGTCCAAAGCTAGATATAAGTTTATTTAAGATGAAACGGTTTATTCAAGAATATCTCTTAGCAATCCACTTTTGGACCAAAATTAACCTTGTGTCATTTTAAAGATGGTTTTAGTATTCATTTCATGCAAAATAGGGATAGCATAACCTATATTCTCCTCAATCCTTCTCAAGAAATTTTCTCTAGAGAATCTGATGAATTCAAATGCAGGTAAAAATGTGATGCCTAATGGTTTCTCGAAGTCATTCCAGTATTCTTCTCTACACATTCAATCTCTCTGATTTTCACAAAAGAATCAGGCTAACAAACCCAACTGCATCTCTGCTCCCACAAGATAAGTCTCATATGAACATATCTTGTTCCCTTAGAAAACATACAAATAACATGTCTAGACTTTCTACCAGGAGGAACCTGCAATGAGATAAAGTTGACAGTCCGTGAACTAAATTACTTCCTAATTTTGTTGTCAAGACAGAAAAAGTAAATTATAACTCGCTCTAATCATCAATAGCTGTTTTCCTAGGTCAACAAGCTAACATAGGATGATTAAACATCAGCAGGAGCTATACCTTGAAAAATATTCTTTTCCAATTAGTAAGATTTCCTCAGAATAATAATCCCAGTACCAAATACAAGGCATCTATTCCATAATCCATTGTAGCTTTTTCCTTTTGTACCAGCTACGAAATTACCAGGTTTCTTAATTTTGCACGGTCCAAGTTATAACAAACAACGGACAGTTAAAAACTGCTAAACCACAACAACTTAAATTACACCTAACAACACAACATCAGCTTATGAAAAAACATTAAAAAAAAAAAAACCATTGACAAGGCAGATTATTAAGTAAACTAACCAGAGCCGGCAGCAGTAACAGCCTGTCTGTATTTCTTATCCTGCACGTCACCAGCTGCGAAAACACCCTTGACGCTGGTCAATGTGGTTCCCGGCTTAGTGACCACATAACCATCAGAATCCAATTCCAGCTGCCCATCAAGAAACTTGGTTGCAGGCTCATGCCCAATAGCGAAAAACAAACCAGAAACATTCAAATCGGAAATCTTCCCAGTGGACACATTCTCCACCTTCAATCCCCCCAAGGTCCTCTCCCCATACGCTTCAGCCACCACCGAATTCCATAAGACCTCAATCTTCGGGTTCGACAGTGCTCTGCTCTGCATTATCTTGGAGGCACGAAATTCATCCCTCCTGTGAATAATGTAGACTTTGGAACCATACTTGGTCAAAAAATTAGCTTCTTCCATAGCCGAATCACCACCCCCTATGACAGCAAGGGGTTTGTTGCGAAAGATAGGTGCTGCTCCATCACACACAGCACAGGCTGATATGCCACGGTTCCAATAGGTATCCGAACCAGGGAAGCTGAGGCGCTTAGCTACCGCTCCAGTTGCTATGATTACAGAATCTGCCACAACGGTTTTCGAGTCACTAAAGATTTTGAAAGGAAACCCTGAGAAATCGACTCTAGAGACAGTTTCCGTGAATATTTGGGTGCCAAAGCGAACAGACTGGGCGCGGCACTTATCCATGAGCTCGATTCCCCCAATTCCTTCAGGGAAACCTGGAAAATTCTCGACTTCCGAGGTGGTGGTGAGCTGCCCGCCGGGGGCAATGTCGTTGGCCATCCAACCTTCGAACAGAAGGGGTTTGAGTTCTGCACGGGCGGCGTAAATTGCGGCTGTGTGTGCGGCGGGCCCGCTTCCAACGATGCAGAGGCGGGTTCTCAGGATCTGGTGATCGTTTTCCATGGCGGAGAGTTTGGGAGGGAAGGTGGAGGTGGCTGCGGTGGAGAGGGTAGCAACGCCGATTAGGTTCCGGCTCTTCCTGAGTATGTTCAAGAACTTGGGCAAACAGTGGTAGGGCATCTACACGTTTGTTGAGTTATTCAAAACAGGTGGGGGGAATGTGAAATTTTTTGCGAAACTAGATTGAAAAAGGGGGTAATTTATATAAATAAAAAATAAAAAAAATAACTGGACAAAAATAAAAAATAAAAAAAAAAAACAAAAAAAAAACAAAATTTATGGATAAAAATAAAACATACGTATTTTTAAAATACGTTTTTTTATTTAATTTTTTTAAAAAACATATTTTATTAATACGTTTTAAAATTATTTTTTTAGAAAATTAAAAAAATATATAAAACGTATTTAGATAATACGTTTTATAAATAATAAATAAATAAACGTATTTTGAAAATACGTTTTATATTTTAAAATTAATGAAAAAAAATTAATATGTAGTATGTATTTTGTGTTTTGGGCTCGTTTGGACTCATCTGAACTCGGAATTGAGTCCTGTTTTTTCCTATACGTATCTAACGAACCCCTCTATTTAATGATGCATGCATGACCAAATTCTTCTTGAAATCATATTTTTCAAAGCTCTTGACCTACACATTAAACGTGGTTCGCGCGACTTTGCAGTTTGGGCCCGTTCGGACTTGTCCAAGCTCAAAATTGATTTCCGCTTCTTCCTATATGTCGCCAATGAACCCATCTACACAACCATGTTTTCCTGATCAATTTTCGGGCTAAATCTATTCCTTACGGGCTAAATAATTAACAAATCACCCATTCTTCTTCCATTGTTAATTATTTATCCCGTAAGAAATAGATTTAGCCCGAAAATTGATGGGGCAAACATGGTTGCGTAGATGGATTCGTTGGCGACATATAGGAAGAAGTGGAAATCAATTTCGAGCTTGGACGAGTTCGAACGGGCCCAAACCGCAAAGTCGTGCGAACCACGTTTAATGTGTAGGTCAAGAGCTTTGTAGAATATGATTTAAAGAATAATTTGGTCATGCATGCATCATTGAATAGAGGGGTTCGTTAGCTATGTATAGGAAAAAACGGAACTCAATTCCGAGTTCAGACGAGTCCAAACGAGCCCAAAATACAAAATACATACTACATATTAATTTTTTTTATTAATTTTAAAATATTAAACGTATTTTCATAACACGTTTTATTTATTTATTATTTATAAAACGTATTACCCAAATACGTTTTACAAATAATTAAGAATTAAAACGTATTTTGATAATACGTTTTAGTTTTTAATTATATTTTAGTTATTAATTATTTGTAAAACGTATTTTGATAATACGTTTTATTTATTAATTTTTTTTAAAACGTATTATGTGAATTCGTTTTATGCTGATTTTACTGTAAAACGTATTCCGAGAATACGTTTTATGCTTTAAACCGTATTCTCAAAATACACCCTTTTTACTTTTGTCTACATTTTTTTGTTTTGTTTTGTTTTTGTCTAGTTAATTTTTATTATTTTTATTTCTGTAAAAAATTCTTGAAAAAGGGGCCCTTTATTTAAAAAGGGACGGTCAATACATAATTTATTTAAATGACCCTTTCAAGATTTTTTTATTT